>ML780325.1:350797-428739 GCA_009831015.1 Picea engelmannii | reverse complement strand
GAGGAAGGAGGGGTTCATTCCCATGAGTGGTTCATTCTATGTAAATTTTAACGAGTCCAAAGAAGGTAAACTCAATGGCCTTTTCTTATTTAGAGAGTCTGAAAAGGTTGTAAAGAAAACTCCATAAAGGACTTTTTCGTAAATTTAGTCTTCAGGGTCCGAAAAAGTATAAATGATACCTAGGATAACTCTCCTAACCATAATGGATAGGGTGTTCCTTTTTCGTAAATAGTTTGATGAGACCGAAAAAGAGACAAACTATCGCTCAACAGACGTGCTTTCTAATTCACTTTAACGAGCATAAAAGACAACAAGATCACTCGACAATCTTTTCATTTTTTAACGAGTTCAAAAAGAGCTTAAAGAGTCCTCTATGATGAGATATTTATTTGTAAATAGTCTGTCTGGACCGAAAAAGGGGTAAACGTATACCAAGTGGGCGTCTTTTCAAGTCCATGATACGAGTGTGAAAAGACAATCATACTCGACGATCTTTTCTTTTTTAAGGAGTCAAAAAAGATCTTAAAGAAGACTCTACAACATGGTTCCATAGGTTTTGTTGATAGTGTTCCTGACAAAAATCGGATTAGTATGCGGTTCCAAGAGCAATAAAAATGATAAATAGCCAAAAATGAAGAAAAAAATCTAATTATAGTGTGAACAGGGTTTAAATGAAGCTATATGTGGGTTAAAAAAAAGTGTTTTTACCTTATTTTACCCATTTACCTTAGTGAAAGTTTGGAGAGCCCTTTTTCTTGTCTAAATTTGGAGTGGTGATTGCGGAGCATGGAACCAAAGATATTGTACCCTTCAACCAACAAACAACAGGTTGGACCTCAACTTACAAAACCCATCTTGTATTTTTTTATTTCATGCATTTTTTTATTAATGGCAAGCCTCGAAATTTTCGAGTTTGCAGGGTCGCAACTAGCCTCCTTGCAGGATGCGACCGAATGGTTCAGTCACTCTATATTAAGGAGGAAGTCACGACCAGTCGTGTCCAGGGTAGATTGGAGGGGAAACCGGCCATTATGGTCGCGACCAGACGCATTGTTGTCCAAAGGTGGTCACAACCGAATAGAGTAGTCATGATCGGTCACCCTATATTCTCATGAGGGTCATGACCAAGTGTGTTTTTTTTCATTTTTGCAAAAAATTGGATGAATATTTTAGTGTGAATGGGTTCTAAAACAAAATTGGTGTCTATGGAAGGTGTGAGAAACAATGTTGGAGTGAAGAGAATGTGAACATGAAGTGAATGATAATGCTTCAATGGATGATCCTCTCACTCTAGGTGCTTTGAGAAATTGTGGGTTATTGAAATTATTCCTTTGTCAAAACATGCGAGCTCATCCAGCCATGTTATAGAAGTTGATCGATATGTGAGATGCAGATCGACAACATGTTGTGGTATGAGAATAGGTATTGACCCTGGAGATAGAGGATATATATTTTATGACAGGATTGTCCCATCATGGTACCACTATGGTTCTGGTAGGTGGGAAGTGGGGTGGTCCAGAGCGGGTAGATGACTATGCGGAACTTTATTGTCACTTGGGTACGTAGAAGAGCAGCAATAAGATTCCAATTAATCATGTAGTGGACTTGACCTTATGCACTGTTTTACTCACCATTACACAGGTGGCATGGAATACTGGGCCACACTTGGCTTCGAGGATCCAAGTAGATTATGTTGTGATGAGTCTATCCCCTATAGTATATAACTGGTGTGACAAAGTGTTGGAAAACATGAAGAAACAATTGACCAAGTGCAGGTTGGTTCGACAAAAATAATTTTATTATGGATCCATTTTATTATCTTTCTTCTTCGTGCGAGTGCCTTCATCGTTTCCATGGGATGTGGTTCCATATACTGGGTATAGAAATCCAACTATGAATAAATGGAGAGATCTGTTGTCCCGACTTGGGGGGGAACACAATTCTAGTTTGATGCAATTTTTTTCCAATATTGGGATCACCAGATAGTGTCGATAGATGATTATGCATATCACAGTGTGGACTACCATGACGATCTAGATATGGTTCTCCCCAAGGGGGAAAGATTCAGTGATGAGTTTAGTAATAAAGATAAGTTTTCAGTATATATGTTTTTGGTATTTTTAATGTTTTTGTGATTTTATGATATATAAATGTTTTTATGTGTAACATAACAAATAATTTTTTATGGGAATATTGTGCACCAGCACGTCCAGCAAGTATGTTGCCATTGAATAGGAAAGATGAAAAACTCGGTATTGGTAGATAACAACATGGTGGAAGAGCCAATGGAGAGCTCTTGGAAGATCTCAAGGAGAATCTCGATCATATGAATATGGGAATTCTAGTGCCACACATGGATGATATACCTCTTTGTATGTATAGGAATGTAGTAGGTGTGGAGAACCGGTTTGGGCGCCTTCTGCAGATGGTCGCACAAGCACTAATTTTATATAATGACCAAAGGACTCCGCATGATGACTAGTGATCTTTAGTGTGATGGACTTTTGGTTCATTTTGTTTTGCAGATGTATGGGAAAAAAGCCTAATTTTGTTATGTTATACTATTTTTGGATACTTTTTGGACACACTTTTTATATATATATATGGACATATGGATTTGTGATTTCTACTTATATATATGTGATGAAATGGTTTATATAATGAATGTTTAATGTGATGCCTTTTTAAAGAAGTAGATGCCAATTCAAAACAAAATTTTCTAGTGAGTCAGCTAAAGAATTGAATTGTCTTGGTATATGTTCATAAGTGATAACTGAAATGATCATTCCAAGAGTCGTACCCTTAAATATTTCTGAAAAAGGATAGGATGTCGAATAGAATAAGTTGAGTTGAGGTGTGAAACGGTGAGCTCGGAATCTAGGCGTACTATCAGGTGACATATTCCCAAATCGAATGCTTCAGTCAGAATTTCAATGACGACATTGTATTATGCAACGTTGTTCATTGCAGGGCCTATATATATGCCCCCATAGTTGACTATATCATTGGTGGGTAAAATAATCTCCCAGGTAAAGGAAGCGATGTTCCGGGAAGTGCGACTAGCTCCATTCGTGTATCCAAAATAGGGTGAGGGAAACGATGACATATGTAGTTCAAGGATTAAGTAGGATAAGAATATTGAAAAAGACTGTCACATAAAGGGAAAACAAAATCAACCATAGCATACTATAATACATATGGTACAAAATCACTAGATAGTGTGGGGCTTATACGTAGTACTTTTTCAAGTAGAGCCTGTTGCGGGGCTCCGATAATGGGTTTCCTTGATAGTCAGCTAGATCATAGGCTCCTTTTTTAAGAACTCACGTAATTATATAGGGTCCATGCCATAAAGTTTCAAACTTACTTGTGCCTAATTTATCGTGGTCTTGGTCATAGACAAAAACTAAGTCTCCTTATGTGAAGGATCACGGGTGTATCTTTTGATCGTATTGGTGTTTTATGCACTTTTGATCAGATTCATTGGCCATGAATATGGCTTCACGAAGTCATTCATCAAGACGAGATAAATATAAGAGTCTCTCTTCTTCAGCGGAAGTGTTGGGCAGGAGTTCAATAGCTAGCTTGAGGGATGGTATTTTTCATTCAATGGGTAAAACGACCTCCAAACCATAGACAATTTGGAACGGGGTGAAGCTAGTGGTTGTCTTGGCCGACATCTGATATGCCCATAAAGCTAGGAATAGTATTAAATTCCAATTGGATTTATGTTTTCCAATCATTCTCTAGATCATTTTTTTGAGTACCTTATTAAATATGGACTCAACTTTACCATTTGCTTGAGGGTAGTGAGGAGACAAGTGTTCTTTGTCAAAACACAACAGAGTAGACAATTTTGTCATCATGCTATTGCAAAAAGGTGACAAGTGATCGGTCACGATGGATTTGGGCATACCGAAATAGATGATTATATGATTGAATATGAACAAGGAAGCAGTCTTGGTGTCATTAGAATAGGTGGGAATATCTTCTCCCCATTTTGTAAAATAATCAACGGCCACAATAATGTAGTTATGACTGGCGGCAGAAGGGGGTTTACAAGTGGTAAAATCGATACCCCATTTGGAGAACAGGTTGACGGCAATGACGGGGTGTAAAGGAGCAGGGTGAGCACACATTTTCTTTGAAAATATTTGACAAGGGTGGCATTTTTGTACCGTATTAATGCAATCTTTGAAAATTGTGGGCCAAAAATAGCCTGCGCATAAAATTATTTGGGTAGTGGCTAACCCAGACAAAATGGCCACTACATTCTCCAGAGTGGCAGTCATTTAGGATTCATTCGGCTTCATAATGGATGACACATCAGCGTAAAACCATGTCAATTACATGGTGGTAAAGAGTATCATCGACGATGAGATAGTTTCAGGACCGATGGAAAATATGGCGACGAACATCTTTAGACATATTGGTCCAGAAACATTGGGTCTAGAGATAAATCAGTATGTCTCCATACCAAGGATCATACAATTCAATGAGAAACAAGGATTCGTCAGGTAACGAATCTTGGACCACAGATTCATCAAAGGCTCAGGAAAGATCGGTCATTAATTTTGCGAAAAACAAAGATTTCTTGGATTTGGGGGTGGAGAATTCAATATCAAATTCCTGTAACAGGATGATCCATTTAGAGTATCTTGCCTAAAAAGATATATTGTGTTGGGTTCACATCAAATATGACAATGGTGGTTCTAAGCAAAATGTAATGCCAAAATCATTGGACAACGTATGGAGTTTCTAGCGCCAACTTCTCGATGTAAGGATATTGAATCTCGGCACCAACTAAGCCCTTACTAAGATAATAAATAGCATGCTCCTTGTATTGATCATCAGTCTGGAGTAATACCATTCCAATGTTGGTACCAGAGGTTGTCGAGTATAGAATGAAATCTTTATTGTAATTTGGGGGTTTAAGTAATGGTGTAGATGTGAGAACCTTCTTCAAACGATCAAAATATCATTGGGCCTATTCATCCCAAATAAAAGGTACAAACTTTTTTAATAACCACATGAAACCTTTGGTGATTTTAGCGTAATTGGAAACGAAGTGTCTAAGGAAGTTTGCTTTCCCTTGAAAACTTCTAAGTTGGATGACGGAGTTAGGAGGAGGCAATTCGATGATTGCCTCGACTTTGAGGGGATCCTGGATACAATGAAACCAAGTAAGCGACCAAAACCCACAACAAAAATGCATTTGTGTGGGTTCAAGTGAATGTTGTAATATCGACAGAAGATGAAGATTTGGCATAGGTGATCTACGTGATTGGACCTCTTGGGAGATCGAGCTGAGAAATCATCAAGGTAAGGATGTATGATATGTTTAATGTCATGGAAAGCATAGGACATGGCCTGTTGGAATGTTGCACCAGCAATTTTAATACCAAAAGGTAACTTTTGATATGCGAAAGTTCCCCATGGGAAGATAAAAGAAGTTTTGTGTTGGTCCTCCGGAGTAATTTCAATTTGATTATAGCTGGAGAATCCATCCATAAATGAGAAGACTTCACATTCGGCACAATCATCGATGATATGATCGATGAAGGGCATAGGGAAATTGTCTTTAGGACAAGCGTTATTGAGGTCACTATAATCAACGCATACTCGGATGGTGCCCTGCTTTTTGTTAACTAGTATAATGTTGGACACCCATTCAGTTAGGGGCATGGGGTAAATAAAACCATCGTTCATTAATTTTTGCACTTCTTCCCTAATGGTTGCAGCTTTCCATGCATGAACAGGGTGGAGGCGTTGTCGAACTAGATGGGCTCCAAGATAAGTTTTAATTTCATGTACAATAATTCATGGGTCAATACCTGTCATTTCTTCATAGGACCAAAAGAATATTTCACACAATTATTTAAATAGGGAAATATAAGCTTCAATTTCTTCAGGTGAACAATCTGTGCCTATATGGATGTTTTCCACAACCCTAGGTTTAACTGAAATGCTGATCAAAATGGTTTTGTAAATATTTCCCAAGTTGCCTTCAGATAAAACAGTGTATGATGTGGAAGGTAAAAGGGATGGATCTTGGATATCAGTTGAAACAAGGGTGTGTATCTAGGTCTCTTTCTTCTCTCCAAGGGGCAGGAAAGAGGAACGATGATGGAAATCCTCCCAAGGTTTATCTTGTAAAGTCATGACTTCCATAATAGTATTGTTTGAAGGAAGGACGATGTTGATAAATTCATGGGACAATGAAACGTTGGTCTCCCAAGAGGGAGAGGAAAACAGATCTAGTTCCTCATCCAGTAGGAGACTAGAGTGAGAATCAAGAGATTCTCTTGTCAATTGTATGACTGAATACTCCATATCGATCGGTGAGAGTGGCATAGTGTCTCCATAAGACTCCATATTAGATGGGTGGGCGATTACCCAAGGGTCATTGCAACCGATGGGTGTTCCAGAAACTGCGGAGATCATATTGATGGAGATGGTTGGAGGTAAATCTGGTGGAGGGAGGGGAAAAGTCTCCATTAATGAGGGGTAAAGGTTGACACAATGCTTTCACATATTGAAGAAGACTCTCCTATAAAAGGGACATTTTTATTAGAATTTATTCACAGATCTGGGGTACAAAAGTCGATTTGGTATACAGTGACGATCTTCCCTTGATGGGGGAATTTAACAAGTCAAAAGACACTAGATGCAATAGCCTTCATGGTGTAAAACCTAGTGCAACCTAAAAGAAAATTATAGTCGAGTGTGGCATCAATTACCTCAACTTCTGTTGAAACGATTTTGCCCGCGATTTCAACGGGTGATGAGGGGAGAATTTTGTGGGGTGTGAAAAAATGGTTGTCAAAAGATTTTGGGATGGTTTCTGATGTGGTAAGTTGAGGAGAACCAAGAGATTTCCAACATGTCAAGGAAATAATGCAAGTTGGGGCACCCTCATCAAGCACTATTCAGAAGACATTTTTATTAAGAGATCGGACAGTGATTTGTAATTCTAATTGGTGTGATAGGTGGGAATCATTGCAACTTGTGTCGAAGGAAATAACATTAGATTCTATAGGGTCAATTCCATCAATGGTTTTAATAAACATTTATGCGACGCGGGGAAGGACTACAGTACTTCAAGTGATGACATGGCGCAAGGTGATTGGGTGAGATATTCTACTATATTGTAGTGTTGGTTAGCTTGAGAATTAGGATTATGCATAGTGCGATGAAGTACTACCTTTAGATGGCATAAGGAAAATTCGATAGATGGCTTCTCTAGTGTGAGAGGGCCATTAGGTGGGGTGGATGTGGGGGGATCCTTGGGTAAAGAATCACCTTTTGGAGAATCATAATTCTTGGACCTAGTGGATATAGTTGCAAATTTAACCATCAAGATGTTTACAAACGAGGATTCAGGGTTACCCCCAGGTGGGCGTGGTTGCATTTGTACAACCAATTGTCATTGTTGGGGTGGAGGATTTGTTAATACGGCATGTGTAGAAGAGGATGGACCTCGTTTGAGATATTTATGGATTTCAGTGAGACGAGGATAATATTTGGTGAAATGATCCTCTTTACAAATCATGCAAGGATATTTGGCCTTTCGTTTAGGTTTACCCTCGACATTGTTTTCTTTTGTATTGGGGCCTAACTGCTCATAAGAGTTTTCCTTTTTCTTATTATTGTTACCCTTTTTTTTCCTCTGGATTGATGTGGGTTTTTGGGTGCGGTTGATTGCACTGAATTAACCTTGGAGGTTTGGGAAGGGGGTTTAGTAGGAGTGATTTTATGGAAAGATGAGCTAGGATTGATAGCTTTATTCCATTGGTTGTGTTTCCTAGTCATTTGACCAGATGTATCAATAGAAACAAGACTGATTATACCATCGACATGGAGTCTGGTTGTAGCCTTGGTTGGATCATTTGATGATTGAGGACCATAGGGAATCAAGTCATATAAGGTTCCTAATTGAGAGTATACCAAATCTAAATATTGGACTCGATTGATGGCTTGTTCCTCGGTGACCACGCCTCCCATGGCGACATCTTGAGCTATAGATGGAAAGAGATACTTGGTGAACCAATCAACTAATAATTAATCTGGGATTGTGGCTTTGATTAATCAACATCGATGCCTACACTCATGAATGTGATATGAAATGTGGGTGGAGGTTGATTGGCATAACGAGGTTAAGAGCTCGATATCGGTCTGATAGTGGATAGGTAATTGGAAGTGTCTCAAAAATGACATGGCAAGGGAATTAAAGTCATAAAAGGAGTTATGCAATAGTTCTATATACCATTTGGCTATTGATCCTTTAAGGGTTCGCTGGAAAAGTCATAATTAGATGGAATTGTCCATCAAGGAGTTCGAAGAACACCATAGGTGGAAATTCATCATGTGATTGTTTGGATCTTCTCCGAGCTTTTTGTCTAACTTAGGAATATCGTATGGGAGTTTGGCAGCAATGGGGGGCCAAAAGGGGGAATGTCATATGGGATCATTAGTGAACCATGAAAGATCAGTAAAATCTAAAGTTTCCAAGAACGGAAGTTGTTTGTTGACCCATGGAGGCGAGTTATATGGTCCTCCTCCATATGGGTGTTGTTATGGAGGTCCTCATCCATAAGGTGGTCCGTCACGGGGTCCTCCACCATAGGGTGGTCCTCCAGGGGGTTCTCCTCCATAAGGTGGTCCCCCAGGAGGTCCTCCTCCATAGGGTGGTCCTCCAGAAGATCCTCCTCCATAGGATTGTCCCCTAGGGGGTCCTCCACCATAGGGTGGTCCTTCATGGGGTCATCCTCCATAAGGTGGTCCTCCAGGAGGCCCGCCTCCATAGAGTGGTCCTCCCCCATGGAGTGGTCTACTAGGGGGTTTGGAACCATGGGGTGGTCCCCCTCTTCCATGGGGTGGTCTGCCAAGAGGTCCACCACCAAAGAGAGGTCCTCCAGGGGGTCCTCTTGGTTGAGTATAAATTGTAGGGTTGGCAGGTTGTGGAGGTTGGTTCCATACGGTATTGGTTATTCCTGGCTAAGGGTGGCCATATAATAGGATGGTGGTAAAGGGAATATCCAGGCCACTCCAATATCCTCCACATCAAAGAGTTTTCTCCACATCACTCTTCCACAACTATCCAATCTCATGTGTGCCACCTCCTCTCTCTGTTCTGCATATTTTGCTCATTGTGAGTCCTCTGCCTGATCATCATGGTAACTCTTCAGCTTCTCTGGTGGTTTCACCTATGCATCCATCATCACTGGGTGTTATTCTAAGATTCCTTAGTTTCTTTGGTAGTTGAGACTCTACGTCTTCTTTGGCATAGTCGAGCTTATACTTTCTGTTTCAATTACAAACTTCAACACTCATCCATTTGTCAATTGCCTGTATCAATAATCCTCAATCCACTAGAAGATGCCTTGAGACTCTTCATCTTCTTTTGCGATCACACTCATTCCTCTTTGAGTCCTCTAGCAGAGATCATCATTTGTTTTAGTTGTTACACTGAGAAGTGCAAAAGTATCCCTGTGATCTTGTTCAACTTCACCTGCACCGTTGGATTAAATTCATAGAAACTCGCGTTTACTTCACCATTTCGCACTTTAGCATTTTGGGATCCCCGTGGTAACGATTTTTTTACACTCCATGTCCTAATCCCCGAAACTCCGAAATGGAGCTTATCTGAACTAGATCCTTCCTTCATCTTCCACCAATGTGACCAATGGCTGCAACCACAAATTGAGCCAAAACGTGTTTCGCATGTCGGCACTTTGGGACTCCTAATGTTGAGAGTCTCTAACTTCTCCATCTCCCAATTTTTGAAACTCTGAAATGAAGTTTACTTCGGGGTTTCGCATTTCATGAATTCGGCATTCTTGTTGTTAAGTGTTCTTTGGCAAATCAAAGTCCCAGTATCTTAAACTCCGAAATGGAGTTTACTTCGGGGTTTTGCATTTCGCGAATTCGGCAGGTTAGGGAACCCCGTTCCTTTGACTTCCCAGTCAGCGAAACGATGATCTATGTCCACGTGTCCTACCCGTAAATGGACGGTCCTCCTTCTTTCAGGATTTTGTACACCCGCTTCTCCTTGTACTTTAAAGAACGTGCAGATTCTCCTTGATCCAACGATGGTCGGATCCTACACTTGGATCCAATGTCTGATATATGTCCTCCTCTTTAGCGCGCTCTTCTTGTCTACATTCAAATCTGACGGCCATCAAGAATTTAGGATGGGATCCAATGATCATTGACGCTTCTCCTCCCGATCTTACGCATCCTTCTTACTTGGGAGAATTTCTAAGTGTCAAGGGCCTCGACCTTTGATCCGCCTGAGATCCTGAGTACGCTATCTCTCTTGATCTTTGGCAATGATTTAACCTCATCCCTGGTGCACACCTACGCATTGCATTCGAATCTGCGCTAATTCCTCCTGAGCTTACTTTGTCCTTGTTTTACCTTCGCTGTATACTCTGATATTGCCATCAATAACAAGCACATACTACCTGGAAAGCATGCCAACAATCCTCTGCACTATCTCTTCTGATCTTATCGAGCTTTCTCTGCAGCATCTTCCCAAAATACTTATGGTGCCTGCCTAGCACATTCTTCCTGTACTCAATCCATCATCATTGTTGTACTTTCCATCAATGACAAGCATACACTGCCTGTAAAACATGCCAACATCCAAGACCAAGCATATACCCATCAAGTATCACTTCTTGAGGGAATAGGTAACCAACACTGTTGTTTCTTTGCATTATATTCCAGCCAAAGATTAGATTGTTGATATCTTCACTAAACCACTTGCAAAAGCTCAGTTTGAGTATCTACGCCACAAGTTGGGTGTGACCTTGTTATCAAGTTAAAATATTCTATCTGATAAGGGTGAGAGTGCTCCTAGTATATTTGATCAGGGGGAGAACAGAGTCACTCTCTGTTTTCTTTGACATTGAGGTCAAAGGGGGAGAAAAAGGTGTTGTATGCATGCTACAGTTGGAGGTCTAAGAAGAATAGTGCAGCCTTTTAGGGTTGCCATCAATGCCAAAGGGGGAGATTGTTGGCATGTTTACAAGAAGAATGTGCTTGTCATTGATGGAAAGAATAGCAGTGAGCCAAACCTTGAGAGAACAGAAGATGAGAAAGATCAGAAGATATAGCGGTTTCCAGAAGTGAAGACGAGGTCCAACAGACGGACTCGCAGGAAGACAAAAGGTTAAGACCCGTGAACACTTAGAAAACCTTCTAATTCAGAGAGATAAGAAGCTCAGGAGGAAGAGAAACAGTGGTCGTTGGATCACCGATCTAGAGGACCAACAATCATCGAATTGAATTAATGGAAGGATAGGATAAGCGGGGCAAAACGATTGAGAATTCGATCACCCGAATTTTCGTCAGTCGTCGGATCGAAATAAATGGAAGGATATGATAAGAAAATATGGAGAGTCGTTGGATTTAATCCAAGGAAAAGTTGCATCGCAGACAGATCGAGTTGTTGATCTAAGATATTGATCAACAAACAACATTTTTTTCGGGTCTAAATATGTGAGGAGGTTATGCTCCGGAGAAATCACTTCGAGAGTTTAAGTTTGAGATTTGAAATCCCCGAAGCCTGGAGAGCCGGAGAGTCGAAGTAAATCTCGATCGTCATATCATCTAAAATAAATCTCAGCCTTCATATCATACGGATTAAATCTCAAGTGTCAGATCATCCGAAGTGGATCTGGGTCGTCTGATCCAGAAGAGACATGGCGTAAATCTGTGGAATCTGGGTAAAGACCCAAAGTAAGCCTCAACCGTCTGATTCAAGGACATGTGGCAGACCACGTCAATAAGGACATGTGGAAGACCACATCAGCAAGGACATGTGGTATACCACATCAGTGACGACATGTGGCATACCACATCAGCGAGTGACACATGGAAACCACTCGGCCCATGCCAAGTCAACAGGTGACGTGTGTAATGTTACGTCACTCCGGGTGATTTGCTTCAGGATTTTTACCACCAAAAAATGACAAAAGTCCCAAACTCCCGAATGTCAAAGACCTGAAGAAGACCTTAGACGTTGATCATCAGGAAGGGTGCGTGTCAGAAGATTACACATTCAGGTGGAAATACTACAAAAAAATAAGAAGGATAAAGGTTTGAAATCGTCAAAGCCCAAATAGCCGAAGCAACTAGGATTCGTTGATATGTGAGAGGACATGTGTCACTAAATCGCAAGCTCCGTGTAAAATGCTCGGAGGGAAGATGAGTGAGGAGAAACTAAAATCTGAGAATGCCTAAGGGAGAAGTCCCATAGTGCAAGATAGTCGTTGGATTAAAGAGAACAAATGTCAGCAGATATTCCATTTCAGAATATATCCAATCAGAAGAAACGAGAAGTTGAGATTTGAAATATTCGGAGTCCGGAGACCCGAAGGAGATCTCGATCGTTAATATGAGAGGGACACATGTCAGTGGATTGTCAACTCCAGAAGATTGACGTACAGAGGAAAGCAGGGTTTGAGAGTTGAAACTCGCGAAGCCCGGATCACAAAATCAATCGTAGTCATTGATTTGGAAGGAAGCTATGTGTCGATGGAACGTGGAGATCCGGGATAATGCATGGAAGGAGGAAAGGAAGGCAGATAGAATTCATTGATCGAGTAGAATCGCCAAGGGATTGGATATCAACTATCATGCTCAATTGCGGGGCCAAAACATACTCGGGTCTTAATTTTTCTTGAGCGAGCTGCAATCAAAACCACGGTATCGCCAAAGGCATGCGTGGAGCTCTGTAGTGAATTGCGAGGTGAAAATAGGGTTTCCCCCAAACCACCTTTGGCCGTGCCCACAATCGCGTGGTCATGTGAGATCATCGCCCAAGGTCATATTGAAATAAGGAGCTAGCACTCGCTAGATCGAGATTGTGAAGCCCTTGGAATTTAGACTTGTGGTCATAGCCATGCTCACATCAGCAAAGGTTAATGGAGGAGCTAGCACATCACTAGGATCCACTTCGGATATCAGGAGCTGGGAGAATCAAGATGTCTCATACCAAGACTCCCAAAGTCACAAGTCACGAAGTTCTTGTTGGTTAGGCGTATGGTCACCATCGATGGTCACATGAAGGAAGGGGCTTATAAGCCAAAGAAGCCAAAAATGATTGGTTGTAACTGACAGAGAAGACGAAGAGTTGGGACTACCAGAGAAGCCAAGGAATCTTTGGATAATGGCCATTGATGATGAACAAATTCAGATAAACCACCAGAGAAGACGAAGAGTTGTGATGATGATCTGGCAAAGAACTAGGCATGAGAAAGACATGCAGAACAAAGAAGAGAGTGTGTTTTTTTCATAGTGATGCATGTGGGTAGGAGGAGACGGAGTGCATAACCTAAAGGGGAGATCTTTGGCGCAGTGAAGAGAATGCAAAGGCATTATAGAGAATAAAAGGAAGAAGAAAAGTTGAACCAGAGGTGGTGTTGAGCGCAGAAGGAAGAAGAGCAGAGCATAGAAGCATAACAATGCAGAAGTGGAACAGAGCATAGAAGATGAAGAAGGCAGAGGAAACATGGAGTTGTAACAGACCATATCAAAGAAAGAGAAAGTAAGTAAAGTTTCGTAAGATTCAATTAGGGTGGTAGGGTGGTGCTAGGGAGGATTGCAGTCCTCTAAATTCTAGTTGGTGCTAGAAGATATTCTGGGAGTTGGTGCTTCCATCTAGTGGGTGCTATAGAAACCTAGGAGTTGGTGCTTCCATATAGTTGGTGCTAGAGAAATATGATATTTGGTTCTCTCTGCAAGTTGTAGCTTGCTATCAAAGGTTGTACCCTCATATTTGAGTTGGAGCTCAAAGACTATGATGTACATGAAAGTTGGAGCTTGATTGACATCCTAAGAAGAAGAGTTTTTCACCGTTTATGGGTTTCCTCAGGAAAATTAGTGTCTCTGTGTATTCTGTGTGATTGATCATTTTATATCTATGAATGTTAAGTTATCAGCAACACATTAAATAATAATCTAGAAAGAATCAAAAAATAACAAGAAAAGTTTCAAGCTTATATCCATAATTGATTCACCCCCCCCTCTACGTTATATTTCCAACAACATTCATATTGAATGATTGAGAAGCATGAGTAAGTTGTGGGAGAGAATAGATGTGTTGTGATTGGTTCTGGTTCAGATCGTACATTAAATGACAGAAGTGGATGTGACTGAGGGTTGTAGAGGATCTGACTTTTCATAAAGAGAAAACCCTAAATACTCATAAGGCATACGCAGGTTGTAGTATAGACAGGCCTCATACATATGCAAGTTATAATATTGGTAGGGCACGTACATACGTGTGATGCACTACTGACAGGTTGCATACCTATTGACATATTGGTAGTTGTTGAGGATTTATTCCTCTTCTCAGTTGGTGTTGAGTTGTGTAAGCTGATTCTTGCATTGTAAAGTTGGTGCTCTTATGAAATTGTAACTCTATTCAGTTGTTGTTGATAACCCAAGGATTTTAGTCCGTAATAAAAAAAAAATTGTACATACATATTTTTTTCTTTGTGTTCCTTGTGGTGATGACTTATTGATGATATATGTTGTTGATGTGTATTCACATATTAACTGGTTATAAAATGACAGCAATAAGTAATGAGTAAATGGTGATTGATAACTAAGGAGTTTTGTGAAGGGGAAGTTTGACAAAGAGACCCACACTCATTCACCCCCCCTCTAAGTGTGGTCGGTGTGTCCAATAATAATTGGTCCATGGAAATAACTATTATCTCATTTATCTTATATGTGAAAATACATATCGATTTGTACCTTATTATAATTTAATAATGTAGAACTATATTTAGAATGATCTAAAACACATGAGTGCATAGCATAGTCATCAAATATCATGGTACAATGAATAATATGTAGAAGAGTTAAGAATATAAAATGCATCTCTTAAAGTGGCAGACATATATGATTTCAATTATGGATTTGTTTCTTCTCCTAGTATAAATTGATCAACCTCCATTGTATGTTTTCCTGAAATATCTGAACATGAATTATTAAAAATGTGTTCAATATGAAAGGGTGGACGTGAGAGAAAATCACAAGAATTATGACAATTGGATGATTCAAGAATAAGTGGGGGATTAATAGTTTTACCAATTATAGCATCTCCCAATAGTTGATCTTGAACTTGTTAAAATGAATTAGGAGAAGATTTACTAATAACATAATCACAAATATCGGATTCAATTTCTTTCTCTTTTGAAATAGTTGTAATGTCTTGGATAGTATGACCACTATCTTTATTTAAAGTTTCTTTATCATCAGAAGAAGACATTGAAGCATTATCAAGAGGGACAATTACATCTTTCAAGATATCATTGTAACATCCCACTCTTGCACACACCTGATTGGACTTATTCTTTGAGGACACTTGTGTGCAAGTGATCTGGTTCATTATATGATTGATTGTTTGGATTATGGATTATGATGATGTGGTGGATATGATGATATGTTATTTTGTTATATTTATATCGACATGTGCTATTGACTAATTTTTACTAAGTGTGTAGGACTCTGGACCGTTTGAGGATGTTGATGGCATCGATGGACCTCTTTGGACTCTGGATCAAGTCAGGGAGTGGACTGTTATGGTTTGAGTGTTTTTTATATTTAATATGTGACACATGACTAGTATATTATGATGTTCATTTTCGATCGCTGACATGTTTCGTTGATTGATGCAGGTTGACGATAGCTTGCTAACATTTGGAGTAAAGGGGTCACGCACGACAACTAGAGATATTGAGGGAGAGGTGTGGCATCAGCCTTGCCACACCCTACTAGCACTCTCGTCATGGCTCGAACTATAGGTTAACAATTACCTAGTTCGAGAGATCCACGATGTCATGAGGGCAGACTGTGAAAGTCGCTCATGATGATTCTAAGGCATGTTCAATAAGGCAGGGTCCTTATTCCTTAGAGGCCCTTAGTCTCCCACAAGGTCACCTAACGAAGTATTGACTCCAAGGGTTTGACATCTACCAAAATAAGTCAAAAGGCGAGTGGCACCCTTGGAGCACGTAGTGCGTCTTGAAAGGCATGTCGCGTAAATAAAACATGAATGCAGGCGAGTGGCACCCTTGGAGCATGTAGTGCGTCTTGAAGGGAACGTCGTGATTTTTTAACATTGGTAATTTAATGAACCTAGTACCTAGAAAACTATGTCTCCTTAGGAATTGGTCAGCCTTAAAATGAATGATTGCATAAGTAAAGATTAATAATTCTAAAATTTTCCTTTAAAAACAATTTTCGCTAAGCCTAAAGAATTTAAAGCCTAGGTATAAATAGGTTTGGAGAACTAAAATTTAATTAAGCAAATAATAAAGGGGGGGATGAAGAAAATGGGGGTGAAAATTAAATTAAAAATAAAAAATTTTGAAGGATTAAATTATTTAAAAGATTAATGGTGGGCTAAGTACAAAACCTGGTAATTTAAAACTTAGATGAAAAAGGGGAAACTTTAATACAAAAGGAATGTGGAACATAGTAGGGAATCTAGTCTAGAGAAATTTCTAATTTCAAACTCAACTAGGTTTTAAGAAAGGCGTTAGTCATTAAAAAGAATGTAAGGGAATAAAGGGACATCAAGGAGCATTTTTAGGAATGCTTTTAGGTGGGTGAGGGAAATAGGCAAATTAAATTGATTAATTAATTAAATTTCTGGTGCAACTAAGGGATCAGGTGACAAGTGTACGAGGGAGAATTTTCCTAATAATAAATTTAATCAAAGGAAATTTGTGTGGTTTTGGAAACAAGCCACTAGAAAACTCTATAAAAGAAAGGGTGGGGACGAGAATGGATCGCGTAAGGTTATGCTGTCAGATTTTATTCTTGACTATTTTTTCTCGTGGGAGTTGGGATACCCAACTCAGATAACGAGTGGTAGCTCGACCTTGCGAGGTGAGCTAGGAGATAGTTTTATCTGGTTGTGAGCATGGCCCCTTTGTTGCTCGGGGGGGTCAGGGGGAAGAAGAGTACCCTAGCATTGGCTAGGAGGCACCGGTGAGGTCTCATTGGTTGGAAAGAAGGAGCTAGAAGAAAAGTGAATGCGGGACAGCAGCATCAGAACCTTTGCCTTCACCTAAGGTACACATGTCTAAATTTCGCAAGTGTAAATAGTTTAATTTTTATGTGGTTTTACATTTATATGGAATGTGGTAAATGGTTTTCTAGATCTATGGGTGTAATTTTATGGGTTCTTCGCTTCTTTATTTTGCTACCTAACCTTGCCTAGTTAGAGTGCGACCACCTTGAGAATCTCCTAAAAACCCCATTGATTTTACTTGCGCCTTGATTTTACTGTGCTCCTTGATTTTACCTTGCGCCTTCTTGTCTTTGCCTATTGGATTTTAACTCTGTGTTGGGTGGGAAAATTTGTCCTTAACTAGTTTTTTTGTTTCCCTTGTGCCTCTGGAGGGCTCCTATAGTGATCATATTCAATTCTTGCTTCATTCCTGCCAGGCGATTTTCTTGGTCGCACAGAGTTTGTGTATCCCTACGCTCACTCTTCCCTTGTATTTCATGTAGACTCCTTACATTTGAGAGAGTTGGTCTAATTCCTAAGTTGTCTATCGTATATGAATGTAGATCGCTACCTACTGTGTCATTGGATTTTAGACACTCTTAAGATAGTACCTGTTGGGAGCGCGAAAGGGTGCTCGACCTCCAAAACCCTCTGGAGAGCGGATAGTTTCATCCCTATCATGAGCACCAAATCCAAAACCTGTGCATCCTTGCCCACTAGTGTAGGTGCTCGCTTCTTTCTCAACGCCTCGACCGCTGCCCCTCTGTGATGGTCAGTTGTCTCTCAACAGATTGGTGGTTGAGCGTATCATAGAAGTGAGACTTTGACTTCTATTCTCATGGAATTTTATTCCAGCTAACATAACCACAGAAATCGATTAGTGTGTCTCAGAACATAACCAAGGGAATGATATTCAGATGAATCTAATTCGTTGGTCTTAAATTGAATTACCTGGTCAGGAGCCCTTTATAACTCAGAGTCTGACTCTGTTAAATGTCAGTACTTTTTATTAATACAGTTAATTCCCTTAAGAAAATTTATATTTTCCAGTTATAATTTCTAGTTCTGGTTACCAAGAATAGCATTGTGGTTACCCGTTGACTTAGTTTAAACTCAGTTAATGTTTCCATAATTATATTTAGGTTACTTGTAATTAAGGGTGTAATGCAGAGAATTTTACTTTACCGTTAAATCTGATTCACTCATAATTGTTCATAACAGTTTTTGAAATTGTTTTAGAATAGAGCCTTAAGTTTAAGAATATGTGGAATAGCATTTCATGCGATTAAGTAAATAAAAACGGAAGGAATCCATTGCTTGATTTTGTATAATTTATATACTTCTATAGATGTTATTAACCAATCGTTGGGTGGAAGGGATTCTTTATCCCATAATCATATATAAGAGGATCTCACAGTGACTACAAAATAAGATTATTATTATTATTATGGTCCATGAGTGTAAGTCTCCCTTGATATCAAAGTTGGATAATAATATAAAAATGACTGTGATTAGAGTGATACCTTGGTCTAATATTCCTATGTCTACATTATTTTTCCTTTACTTGCATTGCCTTTACAAAACTTTGGTTTTCAAATCTTTTATAGGGAAATGGTAATTAGGCCATAGTTAAGACATCTCATTCACAGTATACTGTATGATAATATTGAATTCTTTATTTTTGATTAAATGGTAATTGGGTCATAGACTTTATTTTCAAATTAACGCCCAATAATATTATCCAAGAGTAAATTTGAATGTTTAATCATGCTCTCAACGTTGATGGTAATCGACTAATGATGACATGGGCAGGACCAAGATGTTCGGTCATTTTCAGTAGGTGATACCTTTAACATAGCCTAAGAAATAAATAATGTATGTTATTGTTAAAATGATTTAGCAATCAAAGGATTGGGTGATAAGAGTGGTTGAAATTTAGGCGTGTTTATTTGATATGCTTGGTTAATGATTAGATTGCTTGGCTCTTGGACTATTGCTCACACATAATTGTTTATTCTTTTAGTTACTCACGCACGTTGCAAAATGATGACGCGTGATTAGATTAGGAATAAATATACTTGCGTGTCTTAATTTCGGTTGTCATGTGTTGTTTAGAATGTTTACTCTCATGACCAGAAGATAGTAATGTTGATGTATGATTGAAGGATGTTGATTTCCCTTGCTCAATGAAATTATGACGTAAGAATGATTGTTTAAGATAGTAAACTCTTGTGCAAATGAAGCTTCAATGTAATGAACGACTGATATAGATAATCACTCTCACGTCTTGGATTAATTTGATTTTTGATGAGTTATGTTAACGTTAATCGTGTGTTAATTGTGTATTAGGATTGAAGAATTGAGGAATTTTGATGATCATAGATGTTGAATTAATATTATTTTTGCATTAATATCGTTCATTCTTACATGTGAATGATGTGTTGATGATATTGTTAATTAAGTGAGATGTGTTTTCTAACGCAAAAAAAAATTGGGTTTGTGATGCTTGTCGTTGTAACAGTGGGGTTGTTACAATCATGTTGCTCCTGATCTAACAAAATTAAAGAAGTTGGCAAACAATGTTGTATTTCTACAACTCCTCAATTTTCAATATCATCATGAAAGTTTAAACCAACCTATGAATGAATATTAATCATTGATTTAGATTGGTTAACAATTAATTGATCTTGTTTGTCTGAAAGAGAACTGAGATATTGAAACCATTCATCAATAAAAGGTATTTATTTCAAAGGGAATCAAGTACATAAATGTATGAGCCTAATTGCAAAATATTCTAATGATTCATCATTTTCTTTCCTAAGACAATTCAATTCCTCACCTAATTTATCATAATCAAAATTGTTAAAATCAGATAAAAACTCAGTTCCAAAGTCAAACCAGGAATGAATTGAATTAGCCAGAAAATATTCGAACCAATATTTAACCCAGCCCTGAAATGTGAGAGCGAACAATCTGCATACAACATTAGGATCAATGATATTATGTTTTAAAAATTTATAAAAAGAATTACAAAGATGATCTTCTCTGGATGTGCTCCCTTCACCGTCAAATGTAAGTTCTAACAAGAGATAAAGTGTCTTACTGGGAATGTTAACATATGGGAGATTAAAAACACATTCCCATACAGGAATTTGGGCGGGAGCCATTGTTGTAATGCGACAATAAGGAATTCGGTTATGAGTTAGCTTGTCATGTAACTAGCCCTTAAGCATGTGGATGATATCACTGAAGAATAGATAATGAATCCAAAATAATTATGGGCGAAGAACTAAATGATTGAGACAAATGACTAGAAACATTTAATGATTTAATTTTTCCCTCCTTCTAACGCCATTTGTTGACGAGCGATATTTACCACTCATCAATTGAAAGGGAATAGTCTGGTCCAAGGTTGTTTAAGTGTATCCTAAGCCATTTAAGGTAAATATCTATGACAGTTTTAACGGCTCCATTGGCCGGTGAAAGGATCTATCTAATAAATAAATGAATTTTGTTTTAAGATCCTAACTACTAATTGTCATATTTCGAGTATTTACAAGATCTATTAGATTAGATAACCTTACACTTAATTACATAAATTCACAAAATTTACAACTTGTACATGGGTACAAGATTTACTAGAAACCTTGTGAAAACGAGAATTTCAAAGTATATAATGGAACTTAATCTCGGGCAAATCCAATCTAAACAATATCTATAAATAATAAAGAAAACAAATAATTCAAACTTCAATCGTACTTAAACAATAATATTCAAGCTAAGCTAATAATCTAACTAAACTATATGGTTTTGAATGTAATTTATGACAGGAATTATTCGAATGATCAAATCATTTGAATTAAACCGTTACAATTAAAAATTCACATTCAAACAAGCCATACAAACAAAACATGAAAAAATACAATGACTAAATTATCTTGATCAGGAGCAGAGTTGCAATCTAATGGTTGAATCCTCTCCTTCAAAACCTTGTTAGATTGTCCACCTGTAAAATAAATTCTCAGAGAGACAATGTTGCACTTCATGTCTAACAAAATTCCGGTGAAAGAAATTTCAACAAAATAGAGTAGATTTAATACAGATAAGGAAAGGAAGCAACTTTGAGATCAATCCATTATGGAGAATAATAATGTATTATTTCAATTAATAAAAAACATTTCATTAGAAAGAAATAATTAAACACATGTAATTTGAATAAGAAAAATATAATACATTTTACACATGCATTTATCTATCAATCACACAAAGAATTGGTAAAGTTGAGATAACAAATGATATATTTTAAATATTAATCTTTGGAACAAAAGATACACAAATTAATATCATAACAATTAATTAATAAAACATGGACAAAATCCAAGGTTTCATTCTACAAAGCTATGACATGAAGAAAATGAACACATAAATGAAAAAAAATGATATTATATTAAAAAAAAAAACTCCAAAATTACTCACATAATAAAAGTCTGAAGCAAAATGAGGTTCATTGTCTTCTCATTACAATCCCAAGTCCATTCGTTATTCCATGCTCCTCCTTCTTCCAGATCTCTAATCTTATTTTTATAAGCCCAAACTACATAAAATGATTTAATTTAATTAATTTCATGATAAAAATCAATCTTTGATATCCCTAGGTCGTTCAAATAAAAGCCAAATTGGAGGATGACTGCAACACAAAATCTGGAAAATTTGATGTCCAAGATATGTTTGTATCTCCCAAACCGTGTCATTTTTGGAGAAAATAATCATGATTAAGGTAAAACATTATGTTCTGGAGATGGGTTTTCGAGCGTTTCCGTAAATTCGTTACCATTTTCCCAGAAATGAAGATTTGATTTCGCCTCCTAAGAAGTGAAGCAATTTTTTAGTTTTCTCATTTCAATCCTTTAGCAACTATTCTCTCAAAACAAGCAATTCAAACTCTCTTCCATGATCTGGAGTATGATATCCTGTAAACAAAACCATCAAAATGATTATTAATAATATCAAACAAAATCGAACAAATAATTTAAACCTCTTTCATGCTAAAAAAATTCAAACCCTAATAATAACAAAAAATATTTGAGATAACTATGGAATGTTCCATTATGTATTATTTTAAATCAAATATTTAAATATTAATATAATAAAACAATACAAAAGAAAAACGCATATCTATGCTTATTTTACAAACAAACTATAAACAAATGTGCAAAAATTAATTGCTAAACACTCGACAACTCTTGGGCCACTTTTCCATTTAATTGACAGTAAACAATGTAATTCTCAATTGTTTTATTATCCTCATGTCTTAAACATAGTGTAAAATGTAATCAATTCAGTTTTTTGAATTACGTGGTTATTAAGAATGATCGTTAAAATAATTAATTGCAAAGAAATTTTCATAATGACCAAGTAATAACAATAATGACTTGAAAACCATGACATGATAGTAACAAGAACTTTTATAGTATTGACCTTTGTAATGTCATGTAATTCAAATGAAAGGTCCAAATACATAAAGAAAATTTAACCATTGTTCATAGTTTTAAGTCATGATAAGGATTATGACCATTAAGACTAAGACCAAAGCAAGTCAAATCTTGATTATTCATCTAAATCTAGTTATCTAGCTCATGCTCAAATGAGATCGTTCCTTTTTGAAATATCATCCAATAGTATTAGGAAAACAAGAACAAGTGTATAAAAGTAATAATAAATCTATTCATGGATTCCATTGTCGAATCATGATGATAACTAGAGTTTTCATTCATTAACCAACAGAGAAGACCTGAAAATAAAAACATGTTATGAAAACATTTGCTAATCATTGAAAGACATCACGAAATCCTTCATACTCTAGTTTTAAATTTTTATGTTGAAAATCAAGAAATTCAAAATGAAAAATAATCGATATAAGAATGAAGAACCAATGTTAAATTCACTTTCAATAGTTAACATATTCAACATAATAATGTCCAGTGGAAACATTTAAATCACAAAATATTCACACAATTCAAAGCAAACCGCTCAAATAAGAAAAAATCAAAAAAAAATAAAAGGACTATCAAAATACCAAAGATTTAGTCGATACAATTTTGTAAATTTATTACATTACAAGCCAGCTACCACACTAAATTAATCCATAAAATCATCTTCTCGGATCAAGTAATATAGAATCGGATGTCATGAAAGTGATATTTTYGAATGGTCAAGGGGGTCTCCTTGATTTTTTGTAAGAATTCAAGGGGGACTGTTGGGGGGGAAACAGATCCTCGGGCTCATAATGGAAKCCTTCTCGAGACTAAACCCTAATAAATCAGAGTAAGGTCTCATCAATCACAACAAAGTCCAAAAAATGGAGCTTCTAATCTCAGTCACGACCTAAGCACACAAACAGAGTGACCTAGTCACGACTTGGCAGTCCATAAAGGGGGAACCAACACTTTCGTTCCCAGGCTTGAGGAAGGAAAATCACGACTGAATGGAAATTAGGCTAGAAACTCAAGGGGAAAATGATGAAAGTGGGTGAATTGGGTAGGTGACCTATAGGAGATGATTTCCCAAGGGTTAGGGGGTAAATAACRCTATAACAGATGCCCCCTAAAGTGTGAGGTTAGAAGAGTTGTTTGATGGCCGAAATTATTTACCAATAAAATGCACAGAGTTGTGGGAAAAGAAGCTTGGAGAAGAGCATCGCCAGTCCTACAGAAAAAGATCCCCGAGGCGAGAATTCCCATGCTCAGTAAAATGGATGATATCATAAACACCATAAATACACTGCGGATATATGCATGAGGCAAGTGATGGCCACAAACAAATACATCGTGGATCGATCAAGAAATAAACATGACTCGATTCATGTCCATGAAAGTATACACTATGGATCCATGAAAGACGCAAGTGAAATCATAGCCATGACCAAGTACAAATGTGGATCTATTTGATGTCACACAAAGCAGTGAGAAATTTGTGAAGTGCTTATAAATATTCTCCATTGCAGCTTGGGAAAGAATATCATGTAATAGGAGGGTGATATTTCCCAAGGTCTTCATCCGTAATCCAAATGGTATGAATCTACGACATGCGAATAAATGAGTTGAAGTCGAGCATGGTAGAAACTGTCTGATTGCCGATCATTAATGTATATCGTTCACAAATGTGAGGGATTCCATCGATGAGGATGATGGAACCCAAGATACCGATTACAAGATATGATGTGTGAATAAAGGAGTTGAAGTAGAACATTCATAGATTCATTCAACAGGAGTCAATGATGTAAACCCACTGTCAAAATGTAAGGAGACCTGCCATTGATGTCATCAAGTCCCAGGGTACTGATGGGTTTCTAGATTTCAATCCTGGATAATGAGCTGAAGTCGATAGGGTGAAATCCATCGAAGGAGGGCCTTGATGTATCCCCCATCAATCGATGTGAAACAGGTAAAGATAGATGGTGTGAGAATGATAATAATGGAGCACAACTGACATAGGGATGGCAGATATAAACAAGCATAAATGATCAGTAGGTGGTTGAATTAGGTAGAACTTCCCTTGAACAAGTATGCACGACAAATAACTTGACTCAACATCATTAACACAGATGAATACCATAATAATTGATCATGGATCGGTGAGTGGAACRTGACACAATTATGGGAATGGTGGTCAATGAGAGAAAATGGATATCCTGACTATTGTATGTGCTGGAAAAATAGGTACATTGTTCAAGGGACACTCAAAGTAATGTCAGTTKTCAGATAATGAAGATAACAACATGGAAAAAACCTCTGAAAATTCTCCACCATGATCGGTGAGTACCTCTTTCTAGTTTTATGAGATAGAGGAGGATAACAGATGCTCTATATAGCTCATCTGGTGATGAGTCCCTCGACATATTATTAACAAACCTGAGGAAGGAGGGGTTTGGTCCCATGAGTGGTTCATTCTATGTAAATTTTAACGAGTCCAAAGAAGGTGAACTCAAYGGCCTTTTCCTATTTAGAGAGTCTGAAAAGGTTGTAAAGAAAACTCCATAAAGGACTTCTTCGTAAATTTAGTCTTCAAGGTCCGAAAAAGTATAAAATGATACCTAGGATAACTCTCCTAACCATAATGGATAGGGTATTCCTTTTTCGTAAATAGTCTGATGAGACCAAAAAAGAGACAAACTATCGCTCAACAAACGTGCTTTCTAATTCACTTTAACGAGCATAAAAGACAACAAGATCACTCGACAATCTTTTCATTTTTTAATGAGTTCAAAAAGAGCTTAAAGAGTCCTCTATGATGAGATCTTTTTTTGTAAATAGTCTGTCTAGACTGAAAAAGGGGTAAACGTATACCAAGTGGGAGTCTTTTCAAGTCCATGATACGAGTGTGAAAAGACAAGCATACTCGGCGATATTTTCTTTTTTAAGGAGTCAAAAAAGATCTTAAAGAAGACTCTATAACATGGTTCCATAGCTTTTGTTGATAGTGTTCCTGACAAAAATCGGATTAGTATGCGGTTCCAAGAGCAATAAAAATGATAAATAGCCAAAAATGAAGAAAAAAATCTAATTATAGTGTGAACAGGGTTTAAATGAAGCTATATGTGGGTTAAAAAATAGTGTTTTTACCTTATTTTACCCATTTACCTTGGTGAAAGTTTGGAGAGCCCTTTTTCTTGTCTAAATTTGGAGTGGTGATTGCAGAGCGTGGAACCAAAGATATTGTACCCTTCAACCAACAAACAACAGGTTGGACCTCAACTTACAAAACACATCTTGTATTTTTTTATTTCATGCATTTTTTTGTTAATGTCAAGCCTCGAAATATTCGAGTCTGCGGGGTCACAACTGGCCTCCTTGCAGGGTGCGACCGAATGGTTCAGTCACTCTATATTAAGGAGGAAGTCACGACCAGTCATGTCCAGGGTAGATTGGAGGGGAAACCGACCATTATGGTCATGACCGAACGCATTGTTGTCCAAAGGTGGTCGCAACCAAACAGAGTAGTCGTGATCGGTCACCCTATCTTCTCATGAGGGTCACGACCAAGTGTGTTTTTTTTTTCATTTTTGCAAAACATTGGATGAAAATTTTAGTGTGAATGGGTTTTAAAACAAAATTGGTGTCTATGGAAGGTGTGAGAAACAATGTTGGAGTGGAGAGAATGTGAACATGAAGTGAATGATAATGCTTCAATGGATGATCCTCTCACTCTAGGTGCTTTGAGAAATTGTGGTTTATTGAAATTATTCCTTTGTCAAAACATGTGAGCTGATCCAGCCATGTTATAGAAGTTGATCGATATGTGGGATGCAGATCGACAACATGTTGTGGTATGAGACTAGGTATTGACCCTGGAGATAGAGGATATATATTTTATGACAGGATTGTCCCATCATGGTGCCACTGTGGTTCTGGTAGGTGGGAATTGGGGTGGTCCAGAGCGGGTAGATGACTATGTGGAACTTTATTGCCACTTGGGTACGTAGAAGAGCAGCAATAAGATTCCAATTAATCATGTAGTGGACTTGACCTTACGCACCGTTTTACTCACCATTACATAGGTGGCATGGAATATTGGGTTGCACTTGGCTTCGAGGATCCAAGTATATTATGTTGTGATGAGTCTATCCCCTATAGTATATAATTGGTGTGACGAAGTGTTGGAAAACATGAAGAAACGGTTGACCAAGTGCAGGTTGGGTCGACAAAAATAATTTTATTATGGATCCATTTTATTATCTTTCTTCTTCGTGTAAGTGCCTTCATCGTGTCCATGGGATGTGGTTCCAGATACTGGGTATAGAGATCCAACTATGAATAAATGGAGATATCTTTTGTCCCGACTTGGGGGGGAACACAATTCCAGTTTGATGCAATTTTTTTCCAATATTGGGATCACCAGATAGTGTCGATAGATGATTATGCATATCACAGTGTGGACTACCATGACGATCTAGATATGGTTCTCCCCAAGGGGGAAAGATTCAGTGACGAGTTCAGTAATAAAGATAAGTTTTCAGTATATATGTTTTTGGTATTTTTAATGTTTTTGTGATTTTATGATATATAAATGTTTTTATGTGTAACATAACAAATAATTTTTGATGGGAATATTGTGCACCAGCACGTCCAGCAAGTATGTTGCCATTGAATAGGAAAGATGAAAAACTCGGTATTGGTAGAGAACAAAATGGTGGAAGAGCCAATGGAGAGCTCTTGGAAGATCTCAAGGAGAATCTCGATCATATGAATATGGGAATTTTAGTGTCACACATGGACGATATACCTTTTCGTATGTATAGGAATGTATTAGGTGTGGGGAACCGGTTTGGGCGCCTTCTGCAGATGGTCGCACAAGCAGTAATTTTATATAATGACCAGAGGGCTCCTCATGATGACTAGTGCTCTTTAGTGTGATGGACTTTTGGTTCATTTTGTTTTGCAGATGTATGGGAAAAAAGCCTAATTTTGTTATGTTATACTGGTTTTGGATACTTTTTGGACACACTTTATATATATATATATATGGACATATGGATTTGTGATTTCTACTTATATATATGTGATGAAATGGTTTATATAATGAATGCTTAATGTGATGCATTTTTAAAGAAGTAGATGCCAATTCAAAAAAAAAATTTCTAGTGAGTCAACTAAAGAATTGAATTGTCTTGGTATATGTTCATAAGTGATAACTGAAATGATCATTCCAAGAGTTGTACCCTTAAATATTTCCAAAAAAGGATAGGATGTCGAATAGAATAAGTTGAGTTGAGGTGTGAAACGGTGAGCTCGGAATCTAGGCGTACTATCAGGTGACATATTCCCAAATCGGATGCTTCAGTTAGAAGTTCAATGACAACATTGTATTATGCAACGTTGTTCATTGCAGGGCCTATATATATGCCCCCATAGTTTACTATATCATTGGTGGGTAAAATAATCACCCAGGTAAAGGAAGCGATGTTCCGGGAGGTGCGACTAGCTCCATCCGCGTATCCAAAATAGGGTGAGGGAAACGATGACATATGTAGTTCAAGGATTAAGAAGGATAAGAAGATTGAAAAAGATTGTCTCATAAAGGGAAAACAAAATCAACCATAGCATACTATAATACATATGGTACAAAATCACTAGATAGCGTGGGGCTTATACGTAGTACTTTTTCAAGTAGAGCCTGTTGTGGGGCTCCGATAATGGGTTTCCTTGATAGTCGGCTAGATCATAGGCTCCTTTTTTAAGAAATCACGTAATTATATAGGGTCCATGCCATAAAGGTTCAAACTTACTTGTGCCTAATTTATCATGGTCTTGGTCATAGACAAAAACTAAGTCTCCTTCTGAGAAGGATCACGGGTGTATCTTTTGATCGTATTGGTGTTTTATGCACTTTTGATGAGATTCATTGGCCATGATGGCTTCACGACGTTATTCATCAAGACGAGATAAATATAAGAGTCTCTCTTCTTCAGCGGAAGTGTTGGGCAGGAGTTCAACAGCTAGCTTGAGGGATGGTATTTTTCATTTAATGGGTAAAACGACCTCCAAACCATAGACAATTTGGAACGGGGTGAAGCCAGTGGTTATCTTGGCCAACATCTGATATGCCCATAAAGCCAGGAATAGCATTAAATTCCAATTGGATTTATGTTTTCCAATCATTCTCTAGATCATTTTTTTGAGTACCTTATTAAATATGGACTCAACTTTACCATTTGCTTGAGGGTAATGAGGAGACAAGTGTTCTTGGTAAAACGCAACAGAGTAAACAATTTTGTCATCATGCTATTGCAAAAATGTGACAAGTGATCGGTCACGATGGATTTGGGCACATAGAAACAGATGATTATATGATTGAATATGAACAAGGAAGCAGTCTTGGCATCATTAGAATAGGTGGGAATATATTCTCCCCATTTTGTAAAATAATCAACGGCCACAATAATGTAGTTATGACTGGTGGCAGAAGGGGATTTACAAGTGGTAAAATTGATACCCCATTTGGAGAACAGGTTGACGACAATGACGGGGTGTAAAGGAGCAGGGTGAGCACACATTTTCTTCAAAAATATTTGACAAGGGTGGCATTTTTGTACCGTATTAATGCAATCTTTAAAAATTGTGGGCCAAAAATAGCCTCCGCGTAAAATTATCTGGGCAGTGGCTAACCCAGACAAAATGGCCACTACATTCTCCAGAGTGGCAGTCATTTAGGATTCATTCGGCTTCATAATGGATGACACATCAACGTAAAACCATGTCAATTCCATGGTGGTAAAGAGTATTGTCGACGATGAGATAGTTTCAGGACCGATGGAAAATATGGCGAAGGACATCTTTAGACATATTGGGCCGAAAACATTGGTTCTAGAGATAAATCAATATGTCTCCATACCAAGGATCAGACGATTCGATGAGAAACAAGGATTCGACAAGTAACAAATCTTGGACCACAGATTCATCAAAGGCTCAGGAAAATTCGATCATTAATTTTGTGAAAAACAAAGATTTTTTCGATTTGGGGGTGGAGAATTCAAGATCAAATTCCTGTAACAGGATGATCCATTTAGAGTATCTTCCCCCCAATATATTGCCTAAAAAAATATATTGTGTTGGGTTCACATCAAATATGACAATGGTGGTTCTAAGCAGAATGTAATGCTGAAATCGTTGGACAACGTATGGAGTTTCTAGCGCCAACTTCTCGATGTAAGGATATCGAATCTCGACACCAACTAAGCCTGTACTCCTTAGTATTGATCATCGGTCGAGAGTAATACCATTCCAATGGTGGTACCAGAGGTTGTCAAGTATAGGATGAAATATTTATTATAATTTGGGGGTTTAATTAATGGTGTAGATGTGAGAACCTTCTTCAAACGATCAAAATATCATTGGGCCTATTCATCCCAAATAAAAGGTACAACCTTTTTTAATAACCACATGAAACCTTTGGTGATTTTAGCGTAATTGGCAACGAAGTGTCTAAGAAACTTTGCTTTCCCTTGAAAACTTCTAAGTTGGATGACAGAGTTAGGAGGAGGCAATTCGATGATTGCCTCGACTTTGAGGCGATCCTGGATACAATGAAACCAAGTAAGCGACCAGAACCCACAACAAAAATGCATTTGTGTGGGTTCAAGTGAATGTTGTAATATTGACAGCAGATGAAGATTTGGCATAGGTGATCTACATGATCGGACCTCTTGGAAGATCGAGCTGAGAAATAATCAAGGTAAGGATGTATGATATGTTTAATGTCATGGAAAGTGTAGGACATGGCCTGTTGGAATGTTGCACCAGCAATTTTAAGACCAAAAGGTAACTTTTGATATGTGAAAGTTCCCCATGGGAAGATAAAAGAAGTTTTCTGTTGGTCCTCCGGAGTAATTTCAATTTGATTATAGCCGGAGAATCCATCCATAAATGAGAAGACTTCACATTCGACACAATCATTGATGATCTGATCGATGAAGGGGGTAGGGAAATTGTCTTTAGGACATGCGTTATTGAGGTCACTATAATCAACGCATACTCGGATGGTGCCCTGCTTTTTGTTAACTAGTACAATGTTGGACACCCATTCAGTTAGGGGCATGGGGTAAATAAAACCATTGTTCAGTAATTTTTTCACTTCTTCCTTAATGGTTGCAGATTTCCGTGGATGAACAGGGTGGAGCCGTTGTCGAACTGGATGGGCTCCGGGATAAGTTTTAATTTCATGTACAATAATTCATGGGTCAATACCTGTCATTTCTTCATAGGACCAGAAGAATATGTCGCACAATTATTTAAATAGGGAAATATAAGCTTCAATTTCTTCGGGTGAACAATTTGCGCCTATATGGATGTTTTCCACAACCCTAGGTTTAACTGAAATGTTGATCAAAATGGTTTTGTAAATATTTCCCAAGTTGCCTTTAGATAAAACAGTGTATGATGTGGAAGGTAAAAGGGATGGATCTTGGATATCAGTTGAAACAAGGGTGTGTATCTAGGTCTCTTTCTTCTCTCCAAGGGGCAGGAAAGAGGAATGATGATGGAAATCCTCCCAAGGTTTATCTTGTAAAGTCATGACTTCCATAATAGTATTGTTTGAAGGAAGGACGATGTTGATAAATTCATGAGATGATAAAACGTTGGTCTCCCAAGAGGGAGAGGAAAACAAATCTAGTTCCTCATCCAGTAGGAGACTAGAGTGAGAATCAAGAGATTCTCTTGTCAATTGTATGATTGAATATTCCATATTGGTCGGTGAGAGTGGCATAGTGTCTACATAAGACTCCATATTAGATGGGTGGGCGATTACCCAAGGGTCATTACAACCGATGGGTGTTCCAGAAACTGTGGAGATCATATTGATGGAGATGGTTGGAGGTAAATCTGGTGGTGGGAGGGGAAAATTCCCCATTAATGAGGGGTAAAGGTTGACCCAATGCTTTCACATATTGAAGAAGACTCTCCTATAAAAGGGACATTTTCATTAGGATTTATTCACAGATTTGGGGTACAAAAGTCGATTTGGTATATAGTGACAATCTTCCCTTGATGGGGGAATTTAACAAGTCAAAAGACACTAGACGCAATAGCCTTCATGGTGTAAAACCTAGTGGAACCTAAAAGAAAATTATAGTCGAGTGTGGCATCAATTACCTCGACTTCTGTCGAAACGATTTTGCCCGCGATTTCAACGGGTAATGAGGAGAGAATTCTGTGGGGTTTGAAAAAATGGTTTTCAAAAGCTTTCAGGATGGTTTATGATGTGGTAAGTTGAGGAGAACCAAGATCTTTCCAACATGTCAAGGAAATAATGCAAGTTGGGGCACCCTCATCAAGCACTATTCGGAAGACATTTTTATTAAGAGATCAGACAATGATTTGTAATTCTAATTGGTGTGATAGGTGGGAATCATTGCAACTTGTGTCGAAGGAAATAACATTAGATTCTATAGGGTCAATTCCACCAATGGTTTTAATAAATATTTACACGACGTGGGGAAGGACTACAGTACTTCAAGTGCTGACATGGTGCAAGGTGATTGGGTGAGATATTCTACTATATTGTAGTGTTGGGCAGCTTGAGAATTAGGATTATGCATAGTGCAATGAAGTACTCCCTCTAGATGGCACAAGGAAAATTTGATAGATGGCTTCTCTAGTGTGAGAGGGCCATTAGGTGGGGTGGATGTGGGGGGATCCTTGGGTAAGGAATCACCTTTTGGAGAGTCATAATTCTTGGATCTAGTAGATATAGTTGCATATTTAACCATCAAGATGTTTAAACAAGGATTCAGGGTTGCCCCCAGGTGGGCGTGGTTGCATTTGCACAACCAATTGTCATTGTTGGGGTGGAGGATTTGTTAATACTACAGGTGTAGAAGAGGATGGACCTCATTTGAGATATTTATGGATTTCAGCGAGACGAGGATAATATTTGGTGAAATGATCCTCTTTAAAAATCATGCAAGGATATTTGGCCTTTCGTTTAGGTTTACCCTCAGCATTTTTTTCTTTTGTATTGGGTCCTGACTTCTCAAAAGAGTTTTCCTTTTTCTTGTTATTATTACCCTTTTTTTTTCCTCCGGATTGATGTGGATTTTTGGGTGCGGTTGATTGCACCGAATTAACCTTGAAGGTTTGGGAAGGGGGTTTAGTAGGAGTGATTTTATGGAAAGATGAGCTAGGATTGATAGCTTTATTCCATTGGTTGTGTTTCCTAGTCATTTGACCAGATGTATCAATAGAAACAAGACTGATCATACCATCGACATGGAGTCTGTTTGTAGCCTTGGTTGGATCATTTGATGATCGAGGACCATGGGGAATCAAGTCGTATAATGTTCCTAATTGAGAGTATACCAAATCTAAATATTGGACTCGATTGTTGGCTTGTTCCTCGGTCACCACGCCTCCCATGGCTACATCTTGAGCTATAGATGGAAAGAGATACTTGGTGAACCAATCAACTAATAATTGATCTAGGATTGTGGCTTTGATTAATCAACTTCGATGCCTCCACTCATGAATGTGATATGAAATGTGGGTGGAGGTTGATTGGCATAACGAGGTTAAGAGCTCAATACCGATCTGATAGTGGATAGGTAATTGGAAGTGTCTCAAAAATGAAATGGCAAGGGAATTAAAGTCATCAAAGGAGTTATGCAATAGTTCTATATACCATTTGGCTATTGATCCTATAAGGGTTCGCTGGAAAAGTCGTAATCGGATGGAATTGTCCATCAAGGAGTTCGAAGAACACCATAGGTGGAAATTCATCATGTGATTGTTTGGATCTTCTTCGGGCTTTTTGTCGAACTTAGGAATATCGTATGGGAGTTTGGCAGCAATGGGGGGGGAAAAAGGGGAATGTCATATGGGATCATTAGTGAACCGTGAAAGATCAGTAAAATCTAAAGTTTCCAAGAACGGGAGTTGTTTGTTGACCCATGGAGGTGGGTTATATGGTCCTCCTCCATATGGGTGTTGTTATGGAGGTCCTCATCCATAAGGTGGTCTGTCAGGGGGTCCTCCACCATAAGGTGGTCCTCCAGGGGGTTCACCTCCATAAGGTGGTCCCGCAAGAGGTCCTCCTCCATAGGGTGGTCCTCTAGGAGATCCTCCTCCATAGGGTGGTCCCCTAGGGGGTCCTCCGCCATAGGGCGGTCCTTCATGGGGTCATCCTCCATAAGGTGGTCCTCTAGGAGGCCTGCCTCCATAGAGTGGTCCTCCCCCATGGGGTGATCCACTAGGGGGTTTAGAACCATGGGGTGGTCCCCCTCCGCCATGGGGTGGTCTGCCAAGAGGTCCACCACCATAGAGAGGTCCTCCAGGGGGTCCTCTTAGCTGAGTATAAATTGTAGGGTTGGCGGGTTGTGGAGGTTGGTTCCATACGGTATTGGTTATTCCTGGCTAAGGGTGGCCATATAATAGGTTGGTGGTAAAGGGAATAGCCAGGCCCCATGATGGGTGTTTTTCGGTATTTGGGGGTTGCCCCATAGTTGATTGGTGCCTCCAGAGAGAATATGGCTCTGAGGCTGGGGGTTTCCCCCCAGTGGGTGGTTTCCCTAGTCAAATAAAGGTTGGCTCCGATAGTAGGATTTTCCCCCGTTAAAAATGATCCGGAAGTTGATGGTTTCCCCTCAGCAAGATGTTAGTCGAATATTTTCCCTGAGTACAAGGGTTGTCCCCTAGTGAAAGGTTGGCTCATGAATGTTTGTTGGCCAAAACTCATTATTTGACTTCCTTGGGGAGGTAATCCTACCATTGAAGTTTTTTCTACAAAGAGTTTGGGATCGCCTCCTAAGAACAACGGGGCAAAGAAAGGTTTCCCCCTAGTGGGGGGTGTAGAAGGTTGTGTTCTTGAAGGTGGTGGTACAATGGTGAGGACAACATATGATACGAATTTCAATGTTGATGTTTGGGTTGTGGAAACATTTAGTTGAGCTTGTTTTGGTGTAGAGTGGATGGGGGAGGAATGGGGGAAATAATTTTGAAACATATGGGAGATACCAGATATGGGGGGATGAGGGGTGTGTGAAGAAGCATGTGATTGATCTCATTGAAAGAATTTAAAATAAGAGTCTATGGTTGTATCTAATCGAGTGAGGATGTTGTGGGGTTGTTCAGGGGTTGTTCAGGGGTTTTCGTAAGGTCAGATGGACCAGAAACCCATGGTGGTGTGATGTAACCTTCGAATAAATGGATATGTTGGGTTTTCATGCTCAAGACACCTTCACAAGGTACAAGTGGTAGATGCGGCTAATCGGTACCAAGTTCAAGTTCTCCAATAGAGTTTACTTGAAGAAGGAGGGGACCTAAAGGGCTAGTCAAGGGTGGATTTGCAAGGAGTACAAAGCCCTCTCAAAATTTATCTAATTCTAGGCATTCTAAAAAAGGGGTAACAACACTTCCAGCTTCGAAATGGCTTTCCTCGTGGAATTCCTCTCAGAGGTGGCCTTCGAGTGAGTTGGGAGGAAAAAATTCGTAATTTAGTGGATGAAAACCTCGCCTCCTCTGATACCTACGCAAGTTTTGATTGTCCAGGATTGAGATATAACAATGAAAGTCCTAAAACCAACTAAATAAAATAAACAACAGGTGCTAAGAAATCTAAGAATCAAACAAACAAACCAAAGTTTTTTTCCATGAGCACACTAGTTGGTGATGAAATCCAACATCGTGGGAATATGTGAGAAGGGGCAGGGATAAGTGGGTAGATTAGTTATGTTGGAGGCCTTCTTAATAGACTTACACCTTGGTGAAAACTCCCCGAAAATCTATTCGTGGGTTTCCCTTCAAGGAGCCCGAGTGAGTTGGACTAACCTCTGATATAGGTACAATGAAGACTCCCCTTTGTCGTCACCTTGTGTAAGCACCCTAAATATTACGGAAACTAAGGTCACCAAATCGCAATCAGCCTCCGGGCGGGTATAGTCGATAGTCGAGTCTGATAGTATGGGCAGGATATCAAGTTTGAAATTCCTCAAGAGAACTGAGAAAAAGAGGACTGGAAAAATATTCAGAGGACCCCAAACAGAATCGAGATTCACGAAGTTCTGAGACCAAATGGAAATAATCGATTCTCAAGAATAACCCCCAATATACTATCGTTCCACTATGTTTGGTTAAGCCTCGGAGGGGTAATCTATGTTGCCCAGTTGTACACGACCTCATGTGTAGCCCCTGTGTGAGAGGGGGCTCCCGGCTATACCTATATGAAATTTTGGTTTAAGCACTCTTTATTTTTCTATGGCTTGTGTTTGTGGTCTTGGACAGTTTACTCACTTATCTTAGTCTAAAGACCTTATACCTATACTATTGTTGGTTTTCTTAGAAAAGAAAAAGTCTAGGTAATTTTATTAACGCGTGTTCATTTTTTAAGATGTTATTTAGTCAAAAGGTTGTGTGGAAGTGAAAATTATGATGTGAAATGACTCAACTCCAAATGGATGCGAAGGGATGAACTTTCGACAATTTTCCTTTCGATGAATCCTATTTACGAGAGAGAGAAGAGTATCTTTTTTTTTTCTTTTTATGTAAGAAAACACCCTACTGCATATTGATTCATATGTATTCTTGCGAATGAGACAAAAGGACAAAATTTTCAACCAAAATCACAGGATGATTTACGAAATTCCCAACCAAGCACAAATTGTTGCAATGATATTTTAAAGCACTCTAAATGAAATGTTTTTTGTTCCTTTTATTTTTTCAAACTACATGAAAATTGAAACAAAAAATTATTCTTCAACCTTTGCTTTCAATTGACAATGTTCTGAAATGAATGCAAAAGATGGAATAAAAAACCAAGTATGCAAACTTAAAGCACACAAAAATATTTTAAGTCTAAACAATAGTTTTAAAGGTTCTCAAATGATTTGGGAAACGACAAACATTCAAACTAATGAAAGAGAGACTTGTATAATAAAATGATAGACTTTGCGAAAAAATATTCTGAGACAGCTATGAATAACCTTCTACTAGACTGAAAGGATTAAACTAGATGATAATGTTTGTACCTATCAATCGCATGAGATGGCCACAAAAGAAGATAACTTTCATAAATTTCAAAAATTTGAAGCAAAATCAAAGAGATAGGCCTAAGACAGGTCTGGATTGTTGAAGGAGACCAATGGGAAAGGACATGGTTGATTTTTTTGAAGGAAAACTCTTCAAAAAAGAAGTTTTAAGGGGTCGGTTGCTCCCTGCAGAGGGAGACAATGCAACTGGGTCGCGACCCAACAAGAGGAACAATGTGACCGAAGTATGGTCACCCCTTGTAGACTTGGGAGCAAGAATGTATGTCATTCCAAAGGAGGAAAAGTTTGACCAAGAAGGCTTTGGTCACTATGTGTACACTAGGAAGTCGCGACCAACACAGAGAAAAAGAAAAATCTAGATCTAGGATGAGATCTATCATATCCAAGATAGATATTTCTTCAACTGAACTCAGGAAAGAGCACAACAAATTCTGGCAATTAGATCAGGACATTTTAATGGGTAAAGATCACAGAAACAAAGGATGTAAAAAAGGAAGAAAAACACATAAAAGAAAATTTCCCTAGTATGGTCGCCAATCTGTTGTAGGGATTTTACACCCTGCAGGAGATGAGCTCCCTTAGTTTCTTCTTATATATAAGACAGGAACAAAGATGCGAACAAAGGATGCTTCTAAACTTGATAATATTTCATAACATACAAATATACCAATTATCTATCAATGAACACACACACTTTCATGAACAATCAATTAGAGGGAAACATCCAACATATCTTCCATTAATCAAGTAAGTAATATTACAATTTACAGGTGTAAACTGAAGATATGTCTTTCTTCCAAGCTCCTTGCTCAATCTTTGCCACCAAAACACCAGAGTAACCTTGCTAGTTCTTTCTCCTTTTTCCCATGGAAATGGTTGGGTTCTTATAGGGATTTAGAGATAATTCCCTATGGTTAATAGGATAATATCCTCAAGCTCATAATGGAATCCTTCTCGAGACTAAACCCAGAGAAATTAGAGTAAGGTCTCATCCATCACAACCAAGTCCATTAAAGGGAGCTTCTAGGCTTGGTCGCTACCTAAGCACATAAACAAACTAACCTGGAAGTCCAAAAAGGGCGACCAACCCTTTCGGTCATAGGCTTGAGGAAGGACAATCGTGACTGAATGGAAATTAGGATAGAAACTCAAGGGGGAAATGATGAAAGTGGATGAATTGGGTAGGTGACCTCTAGGAGATGATGTCCCAAGAGTTAGGGAGTTAATAACGCTATAACAGTATCATCGCCAAACTGTTGGATGGATTTTACACCCTGTAGGAGCTAAGCTCCCTTAGGTTCTTCCTATACCTAAGAGATGAACAAAGATACAAACAAAGGATGCTTCTAAACTTGATAATATGTCATAACATACAAATATATCAATTCTCTATCAATGAACACACAAACTTTCATGAACAATCAATTAGAGGGAAACATCCAACATATCTTCTATTATTCAAGTAAGTAATATTACAACTTACAAGTGCAAACTAAAGAGATTTCTTTCTTCCAAGATTTGCCACCAAAACGCCAAAGTAACCTTGCTAGTTATTTCTCCTTTTTCCCATGGAAATGGCTTGGTTCTTATAGGTATTTAGAGATAAGGACATATGGTTAATAGGATAAGATCCTCAGGCTCATAATGGAATCCTTCTCGAGACTAAACCCCGAGAAATCAGAGTAAGGTCTCATCCATCGCAACCAAGTCTAAAAAAGAGAGCTTCTAGGCTCAATCACGACCTAAGCACACATACAGAGCAGCTTGATCGTGACTTGGTAGTTCAGAAAGGGAGACCAACCCTTTCGGTCGAAGGCTTAAGGAAGGAAAATCATGACCGAAGGGAAATTAGGCTAGAAACTCAGGGGGGAAATGATGAAAATAGATGAATTGGGTATGTGACCTCTAGGAGATGATGTCCCAAGGGTTAGGGGTTTAATAATGCTATAACACCCATGCTCTCTTAACTAGGTGAGATGACTTCCCCACCAACCTCTTACATACTTTCAATGATTGGTATAATAAGTCAAAGGGGATAATTAGACAATAAGTAAAAGTATTTATGGAGATGGCATAGGACTCTAGGCATATGGGATTTCCCCTAAACCCCTCTTTATCCCCCTCCCTTTTGGAATCATATCCCCCCAACATTGTCATCCCTCTCATATCACAACCAATGATGTATTTTTATTTAATCAATGTATGTATAGATTATAATGCTATTCTCCTCAGTTATTGATCAGTGCACGGTCTCTGGCCCAAATCATGTTGGCTCACCATCCTATTTCACATGTGTACAATTACATTAAATTCATGGGGATTAAAACTAGGATGTTGCATAATCCATGCACTTAAATCATACAAAACGCATCGGTGCACACATACATGTTGTGCATCAATGCATTTATAACCAAGCACTTCAAAAGTCATTATATCTAATCCATATAAAAATAATGGGTTTATTTTACTTTTAATCAAACTCTAAGCGATGCATCATAAACTTATAATCTCACCAGTGCATGGTAATCCACAATGCATCGAATGAGTTTAGACATTTTTTAATGCAATATAGGTTTTTATTTAAAAAATTAAAGTGTGTTCCATTGAAGGTACCCAAACTATTCCTTATATAGGTGCACCAATAAATGTTTCTGAATATTTTGTATTATATCTCAAACATTAGTGCATCATTAGACAATAAGTGCAATAGTATGTTTATATGTACAAAGCAACGAAGTAGATTTATATTGTTATAAAATATATGTTTTTTATTTTTATTTTTAATTCAAAAACTAAGTAGTGCACTTAGTATCCCAAGAATGCACCACAACACATAACAAGGTGCATTGATCCTTTTTTTTAACAGAATAGTGCACTAGGAACACATAAATACATTAGTGCATTGGACTATTTGGCATACCAGGGTAGGGTAAAATAAAATTAATAATTTACCAAACTATTATTTCAGTTTTAACTTTCCTTTAGTGCTTCCAATCATACAAGCACTAGTTCTCACCATCCCTATATAGTTTCCCTACTATCAATGTTAGTGTCTTGCCATATTCCTCAATACCTTCACTTCACTAATGGATTTGGTTCATTGTTGATTTTTCAAAATAGTACCATATTTTCATTTTTGTCTACATGGAAACCATGCCTCAACAATAAAGAGACCAAGTAAACTATTTGTTACCTCCAAATTTTCATTTTTAATAGATTAAAATATTGTATTGAATTAAATTTGCATTTTTTTCAATTTAAAAAAAAAAAATATGTGGTGTGTTTAAGTTGTTCATCTCACACCAGACAATCCAGTGTATCCTGTAAATTTATAGGATGCACCATTAGTAGTGCATCGTGTTACATGGAGCACACCAATCAAACAACAAAACATTAAAAATCCCACTATTGTTTGGTGCTCTTTATAATTTTAGATGGAGACATACCTGGTGCTTCTCGATATTATAAACACACTAATGAGGTATTTTTCTATAAAAACAATATATTGTACTTGTCTATGCTCTAGGAAATGTACAGATGTACTATTAACGGTGCCTCTCTACATATCATGTGCACCAATAGGTTTTATTTATATAAATCATTTTCCTATGTCATGATGACTGAGATCTTGGTTTGAAGGAGATTCATCCCCCACACTATGTTGCAGCATGCTAGATCAAATATTAGAGTGCATTAGTTTGAAATTAATAGTGTTGTAAGTAAGTTGATTCCCTCAACTCTTAGGTAAGTTTCTCACCACTCGCTACTTCTTATGAATTATGTAATCAATATTAATGTATCTTTATTTTTTTAATTTAATGGTTGCAAATTGTTTTGTTTTTTTGTCCCAAGTGAGAAAAACTTTATATTCAACAAAATGAATGAATATACATATTATGGACTCTCTTGAGACTATCTTTGTACCTTTGTTTGTACTTTCCATAAACACACTATATATGAAAACTCCATTCTATGCTTTCTTTACAATTATGTACATATTACCTTCACATTTAAATTCAAGTGCTAAAAACAATACAGGAACAAAAAGAACCTATAGTTTGAAATTCATCTCTTCATGGAGGTGGTGTTCAAAAAATTCCTGGAAAATAAAAGCTCCCTTGTCCAGCTCGAGTGCTTCCTTAGAGAGTTCATCATCCTGCGCATTGTGTGCTCTAGCGACATGGGTTATGGATAACCATTCAATAGAGGAAAGAAAAATTTGTATATGATCCATTAAATTCCTAGCTCTCAAGACCTAGATCTAAGTTTTACCATTTACCCAATCTATTACAGCGTTAGAGTCCCCAAATATTTGAATTTTCCTCAAGTTTAAGGATGTTGCATGAACCAATAGAGTCTAGACGGAAAAAGTTCATTTTTTTTATGGGTACCTCCTCCTAAAGCATATCAAATTTGGAAGAAGTGAGAATCTAAGATAAAAAGAAAAGCATTGGCCCCACATTATGAGGGTGACCCTAACATGCTCGATCAAAGAAGCCCCACGGAATTTTGTTATCAATTTCAGGACTGCTGGATAAAAATAAATTGGAGCCTTTTCCTCACATATAAACTCGTAAGAAATATTTACTATCAAGTTTTTTGTTATGGATGGTGATATATATTTGTCTTGAAATATACATTGGTTTCGATCCCACCATACAAAATAGACCAGAAAAAAAAAAGGCAAGGACCTAAAGCTTTGACCTCTGGGGTCCTCTTTACAAACTTTTAGACATTCGAGCATAGAAAAATTAAGGGAAGGATTGATTCCTAAGAGAAGCTTGGAGATATCTGCATTGACTTGTTGTGAATACTAACACCAAGAAAAAAGATGTAACACATACTCAACCTCAACTTTTCATAGTGTACACCTATTGGGACCGATCCAACCCCATTTTAATCCATTGTCCCAAGTTAAAATATTATTTTCAAGAGCCAACCAAAACATATTTTTCTCTTTCAATGGAACATGGGATTTCCACACATACATCCACCACCATTTTTATCACCTTCAAACTCATTTACCACTAGAGAGAGGTAGCAGAGTTTTATAGTGTAGATTCCACATTTTTCATTTTTGGTCCAAAATAATGAATCATCTTCCTCCTCTTTAAGAAAAACTATCATATAAATTTTAAATGTATATGTTCCATTCCTCAATTTGATTACCTTTCAAATCCAGAGTTGCCATTGATTTCCATGTGTTTCTTCCTAACAAGTCTCCTCCTGCATTACTAGCATCCCATAAAGAGAAAATTCCTTGATTGTGGAGGATAGAGATGAATTCCATGGAGAGCTTGAAATCAGGACCCGCATTAACACATGTATCTTCTCCAATTCTTACACGTTTTCCATTCCCTACAAAGTGTCCAATTTCCAATAAGTGGAAAATCTTCCACCAAAGCCTTCCAACCAACCGAACTGTTGTTTCCCAATTTATTCAGGGATATAAATCATTCCATGACCATTTTACTCCCCAAGTATTTATATTTCAAAACCCTAACCCACATCATTGAGTTTTGGATAAACCTCCACAAACTTTTAACAACAATAGATTTGCAAAACCAATTGATATTCTTAATACCCCAACCTCCAAGCTCCTTAGGCATCGCAATAAAGGACCATTTAACTAGTGGAATGTTGTCAGTCTCTCATTTTCTAGACCAAAGAAAATGGAAACAGACATTTTGAATCTTTGTGAGGATACCTCTTGGAATTATGGCTATGGCCTCCCAATACACAAGGATGTTTCTTAAGATTGATTTGAATAGGACTAGTCTACCTCCTCTAGAAAGCCATCTGTGTGCCCAATTCATTAATCTTTCTTGAATTTTTTAAAACATCCATAGCCAACCACCATAACCATAGGATTTCGGTTTCAAGATGAAACCAAGGTACTTGAGCCCATCATTTATTCCTTGTCTTGAAAAGGGGCCACTCGCTTCCACCTGGGACAAAATTTTGGTTGGGATTGTATGTGTGTACAAATTTTATTTCATAAAGTTGATTAGCATTCCAGAATCATCACAAAATTCCTCCAGAATATTTTTGAGAGTTATATATTCCTACAAAGAAATTTCATTGAAGAGGATTAAATCATCAATGAAAAGAAGATATGATAAAAAATTTGAGGGTGTGATCTTGAGACCTTTAAGTCTCCCTTCATCTTGAGCTTGTTTTACCATCTACTAAGACCTTATGCAATGATTAGGAATAAAAAAGTGGACAGAGGGAATCCCTGGAGAATGCCTCTAGAAGAACAAAAATAAGGTGTGGGAGAACCATTAATTAGAATTGCAAACGATGAATATTCAATGCAAGCTACGATCCAGTTTACCGAGGGAAGACTCATCCCCAATTGAATTAGATCAAGTCAGATAAAGGACCAATTGACTATTTCATATGCTTTGGATAAGTCTAGTTTCAATATCAAAGCAGGTTAATTTTTGGTTTTAATGGAATGGAGTGCCTCTTGGGTGATTGAGACAGCGTCATGAATCTGTCTCTTGTTCATAAAATATTATTGTTCCTCCGATATGAAATCACTAAGGATAGGCTTGTGGTGGTTCAAAATAATTTTGGAAATAATATTGTAAATGAAATTGCAGCAGGAGATGGGACGGAAGTCATCGAAAGTCTCCAAGGTATTATTCTTAGGGATGAGTGATAGAAAGGTATTGTTGAACTAACATAGAATCTTCCTGGATATTTGAAATTCAAAAACAACTTTTAAAAGGTCAGATTTAAGAAAATCAAAAAACCCCAAAAAGAATTCAAGGATGAGGCCATCGGGCTAGGGATTTTGCATTTCTAGAAGGAAGATAGTATTGCAAGAATATCCTTCTCAGAGACTTCTTCTTGAAGGGAAATTTTAAACTCCTCTGAAATGGATCTAGGGAAGAGCTTAACCAATTTAATAGTTTTAGCAATGGGACAGCTAGGAGGGATTTTAAAAATGCAGAAAAATTCCTTACCATCATTCGTTATTCCTTCAAAAGAAGAAAATTGGATTTCATTAGTATATTTTATTTCCAAAATTGTGTTTTGGATTCATATCTTATTAGAAAAATTGTGAAAAAAGTTTGATTTTTTATCCCATTCCTTCAACCAAACGGCTTTTCTTTTTAAGYGCCATTGGGCCTCCTCTTCATCTAGTAGATATTTCCTTTTCTTCATTAAATCGTTGAGCCTTGATTCCTCCTCATCAAAAAAGGAAGAATTTGGTTCACCATCATCAACTCGTCGATCTATGCTTCCACAATATACATAAGAGMTTTATCCCTCTCATTATTCCTCTTATCCCGTGATATAGATTATTTTTTAACCCTGGCCAGATTTTCTGCAAATTGAAACATATGGGACCTTTCCACATTATCCTTTATCATCCTCCATACCAAATGGATCTTATCTTTGTACTCTTCCTCCAAGATCCATCTATGGTTGAACTTGAAAGGGGATGGAGGCTTAGAGCCTTTTGAGACCACTTCTATAGAAATTGACATATGATATGATATTCCTCCTACTAGTACCTTTGAATTAAGGGCCCATGGACCCTCTATCCTATCTCAAAAATTAAAAAATGGTCAAGGAATTTAACGACCAGAGCTTAACCTTTTCTCCCATTGTGTTAGGTCTGAGTGATTTTACGAGGCATTAAGTTAATCAAATGATTGGATTCAATCTAGTCAGAAGAGAATCATTCTTGAGGATCAGACCTTGGTCTATCTCCCCAAACTTCTGTCAACAAAAGTGTAAAGTTCAAATCCCCTCTAATGAGATTCCTCTATGAGATAATCCCACTATTTCTTAACTTATTCCAAAACGGGATATTTTTTGCATATGGGCCATATAGATTAACAATTCTGAAGGTGCAATTTGAAAAAGAGTCCTTCAATTCTACAGCAATACCAGAATGAAGAAATGAAGAGGAGATAGGTTTGAGCATTGGAATCCATGATGAAAGAAAACCCCCAGAGAGTCCTTCCAAGTCTAAGGTTCTAAAGGACCATTCCTTATGCCAAGGCATGAAAGACTTTACAGCATTATCTCCATTGCACATTGTTTCTTGAATTAAAAGGACATCTAGCTTGCTCGAAATCACAAGCATTTTTAGAGCATTTAGTTTGTAGCTTCCCCCCACTCCCCTTGTGTTGAAGGATATAATTATCATTGGGTCATTTTTCCATGGGATTTTCCCACTCTAAGGGCCTAAGTGATTATGGATTTCCTACCACTTATGATTTTTTTACAGCTTGAATCTGAGCAAGATAAATGTGGGATTTCCTTCCCGCATGAGAAGACACGCTTTTTTCCATATCCAACCACCAAGGCACCCCTTGTTATACTAAAGTTATTGCAGCAAGTGATATTTCATATTCTCTGACATATAAAACATAGAACTTTGGAAGAAAACTAAGAGAAAATATTCTTGGGAAGGATCAACTCTAAAATATCCCTAAAGTACAGAGTTATCCCTAAGAAAGGTGTGACAACTTTACTTGCCGCACACTGCATCACTGGAAGTTGTGACATTGTCGCATTTTGCTTAGGTTTAAGGGTATTACAACCTTTGTGCATGGGAAAAAAGAAGAAATTCTCGAATCTTATAGAAGAGAAGTTTTGATGATGAGTTGTTTGTCGATTGGTTTGGATCTCACTTGTCTCTCCTGATTTAGTGAGATCCTAACCTCTCATCCTAACCTCGTCATGGCTTCCTCTCCAATCTATAAATGGAGGCATCTTCTAAAGGGAAAGGATAATAAGTGAGTATTAATTAATTAATGGTGAATTGAGAATAGCCTCTGGTTTGTAATTGAGAGTTTGTAAACTTCATTTTGGTCCTAAGAGATTTGGGCTAAAGTGTTCAAGAGATGGTGATGGAATTAACGGAGGCCACTTGGGTGTTGGAACATTGAACTGCTGGAAGGATTTTGTCAGTTCCAAGGCTTGTTTATAAACTGCTTCTTGATTTATTAATACAGTTATACATTTTCCTTTCCTAATAAAGGTTGTCAATGGTTTTTATTTGTATTTCTCTTTGGCTATTTACATAGATTCATTGAAACATGTGTATGTTTGTTACTTTCACTGGTTCTTTTCGATCCTTTTTACATATCTATGTTTCTAAAAATCATTGGATCAAGCTTAGAGCGAAAATCAATAAGGACAAACGTCAGTTAAAAAGGTACGATTTTTATATACTTTTTCATTTCATTTGAATCTAAGGAAAGGGGTGTGTTCTGTCTAATTTTGTTCTAGTTTCGAGTTCTCGAACTAGGGAGATTTTTTTATGTTCAAATTTACAAATTTATCCATAACACCCCTCCTTGGGTTTTATTTTTACTCGAGAAAGAGGGAGATACGAGGAATTGATAGATGACTTGGAGGAATCGAAAACCAATGGAACCACTACACCTTTAGTCAAAGAGGACGGGGACAATGGAGGAATACTTGCCTTGGGAGGAAGGAGACGAGGAGGAGAGGAGGGTGATAGGGGCCGCCAATGGGGGGGGGGGGGGGAGTTGATCGACGGGGAAAGATTTTGTGGTAGTTGTGAGGACTTGACCACCCAGTCACCCCCTTTAATAGAATTTGAGCAGACAAAAAAAATCGGAGACTTATGAGAAGAAGATGAAGAGGGAACTGAAACATAAGTAGAGGTGATTGAATTCTTACCCTATTCCACAAACTTTATATTTGAATTTTTTACCGTAGTGGGAACCACGTAGGACTTTACCCCCACCACTTCCTTGAGAGCTAAAGAGACAGAATCTTCCAAATTGGCCTTTCACTTCCACGTATGTTGAAAGGGGGGAAAGGAGGAAGGGGGTCTACGACAATGGGCTTGAAGGTGGCCCACCTTATGAAAACCAAAACACTGAAATGGAACCAGCCAGTAGTCTATACGCTGCAACCAACTGAAGCCACCCCAGACTAATTTGATTTCATCGAGTATCCCTTCTCTGAAGTCAACCTATATTTGAATCTAAGCCCAGTTGTGGTTTGTATTACTTTTCCAGTCAGTCTCACAACACACAAAATTCCCTTTTTTATTCCCGATAGACTCCATAACCACTTCCTCCCACAAAACCATTGGAAAATTGGGTATAATAGCCCAAAATTTTGAGGGATCCAAAGCATCCTTTGTGGGGTCAAAGGAAGTGGCCCATTCTTTTAAAACTAGGCCTGAAGTTCCTGAACCCTATGATCTACTGAATATATCCATCATGTCTAATTTTGACCAGAATTTGAAGCACAACCACCCTCTGGCCAACGTGTGAAATTATGGATGGTAACTTAGAACCCCCACCTAGTTTTCATCTAACCAATTTTGAAGAGATGAAGAGGAGACCACCTTACCAAAAACAAAATCCCACTGTTGTCTTCCCAAGAAACCCCCAAAGAAGCTAAAGAAAGACCTAATTGAAAATGAAGAGAGCTATTGATTGTGTTATAAAGACCCTTATGTCTACGTCCTAATAGGATTCCTGCAGTAACATGTGCCTCCAAAATATTTTCCATACTATGACCAATACCAAAGTTGGTTCTATACATATGACCAACAATTGAAAAAACAAATGCAATAACTAAAATATGATGAGCCATATCATTCAGCCATAAACTTTGAGTTTGTGGATGGAATCCTCTGAGAAGCATTAGAATAGCAGTTCCCGACCCTTGGGAATTACCGAATAAGTGACTACTGGAATCTAGATTTTGAGCATAGAGCTTCCATTGACCTATGAAAAGCGATCCTAAACCTTGGGGATGCGATAATACATTCAAAAAATTATCCCATCTGAAATTCTCTCCCCTTAATTCAGGAATAGCGAAACATCAACCCCAGCAACCAATATGTGCTTCTCTTTGCGTACCTTCCAGTAATGTTGTTTTCGTTTTCATGACTCTGCTATATCACCCTCAAAAGAAAGCACCTTATCACCCCTACCACCATTACCTAGAACATACTTAAGCTCAAATGATGAATCCGCTACATGCAAAGGTGGTGACTATTGAAAAGGATGAGGAATAAACTTCTTAGATTTAGCACCGAGAGAAATACCTGCCTCATTAACTAAATTTGCCTTGCTTCTATCTAGCGCAAAACCTTGGCCATTTCTTGGGATGTCTGAAGGTGAATCAACCTTTTGGATATGATGGTGGAATATCGTCCAGGTATACCACCCTTTTTAGGCATTGCAAGCGACTAAAGTCTTTCTCATAGAGGAAGACATCCTCTTTGTCCATTATATATTAAAGTTCTATTATTATATATTAGCCCATTTATTGACTATAATTGATCCATAGAAAACACTATTGAATTATATTGGATAGAAAATAAGTTAATATTATATTGGAAAGTAGTGATTTATTTCCTAAATCCATAAACTAAATTATTATATTGGATAGAAAATAATTTAATATTATGTTGGAGATTAGGTGACTTATATTAACCCTAATTGATACATAGAAAACACTATTAAATTATATTGGATAGAAAATAAGTTAATATTATATTGGAAAGTAGGTGATTTATTCCCTAAAGCCATAAACTAAATCATATTGGATAGAAAATAAGTAAATACTATGTTGGAGAGTAGGTGATTTGTTTTCTAAAACCATAAAATATTGTCTCCTTCTTGCGCGCGCCACTTTAATAATGAGTCAAAATCATACTTAGCAACTTCACCCTGTGATGTGATAGTAGACTAAAAACCCCCTAATTAGGATCTCAATCCCTTCTTGGAAAACTTATTAATTTTGTCATACAAATTGACCAAGTTGTTATAGTGTACATTTTTAGGTTTTATAAAAAAATTATTTGTTTTAGACTAAAACCCCCGAACTAGGATCTCAATCCCTTTCTGGAAAACTTATTAATTTTGTCATACAAATTGACCAAGTTTCTATAGTGTACATTTTTAGGTTTAATAAAAAAAAATTATGTGTTTTAGATTAAGTTTATATGTGCAAATTTACAGATTTTCATGATACACATGATTATGGGGTTTTATGTGGTTTTTAACACACACAAAATCAAGTTTAAAACATATGAAATAATTAGCATTTCAAATTTATTTCATAGTATTTAACATTAATTGTAATTATAAATACACAGATTTTCATGATACACATGATTATGGGGTTTTATGTGGTTTTTAACACACACAAAATCAAGTTTAAAACATATGAAATAATTAGCATTTCAAATTTATTTCATAGTATTTAACATTAATTGTAATTATAAATACTCATGCATATTAATTTTATTCAACAATATATCAAGTATATAAACTAATATTAAATTATAATTTAGAAAACTAGGAAATTAATTCATCATTTTAGTAATACAACAATACAATAAAAATAATTTCAAATAAAATAGTGAAATAACTAACATATAGTAATGGGAAACATAAAACTATAATAAATTTCATGCTTTTTAAATTTTTGTGCAATATAATCTCCTCTTTCAAACAATTCTAGATTTAATATTCTTCTTATAGTCTTGTTCTCTTTTTTTAATATTTTTTAATATCAAAATTTTCTTATTTTTTTCCTTTATGAAATTGGACAATTCTCATGACAATCACTAATTATCTTTTAAATAAAATGCATTTAATTAGGAATTGAATAAATCTTATGACAGTCACTAAATATCTCTTAAATAAAATGCATTTAATTACAAATCTAATTCATAAGATCCATAGCTATTCATTAGTCATGACACTTACTAAATATCTCTTAAATAAAATGCATTTAATTACAAAGCTAATTCATAAGATCCATAGCTATTAATTAGCCATAGAGTTTTGATATTTGTTAATATCAAAACTCTCTTTATTTTTTGCCCCTTTATGGAATTGGACAAATCTCATGACAATCACTAAATATCTCTTAAATAAAATTCATTTAATTACAATGATAATTCATAAGATCCATATCTATTCATTAGTGAAGCAAATGCGAGGACATGCAACTCAGAAGCAAATGGTAGTGAATCATCAAGTAAAGGAGAAAGAATAGAATTACCTTTAACAAGAGGGATTGTTCAAGCAAGAGGGATTGTTCTTTTGAGATGACACTCTTATTCAATTTATAATATTTTGAATATCTATTAATTAACCATAGAACTTAATGATTTTAATGTGTTTTCCCTAAGAACTTCACAACTTTAATAAATTATTACATCTTTATGATTTGCTTTCATTTGAAAAAACTTCATGCACTTTCTTATACAAAGTTCCTTTGAATGATGGGTCCCTAAGTCATTATTCAAAACAAAACAACATATCAGAAAGTGCATTTATTAAATTTAAGAGAGCTTCATGTATATTTTCAAATAAACACTAAACTACATGTAAGGATGTCAAGTGGTGTCACGTAATGATATAAGATTCAAAACAAAATATTACTACTTTTCAAAATATAATTAAGTCTGAGATTAATATCAATATTAATATTATTATGTTAATCAAAATAACATTTAAATAATCAATGTTATTAAAATAAATTATGATAAATAAATGAATGTCAAAATACATTTTTAACTGATCATTATAAATAATATAATATTCATGTCAATTTAAGACTTTAATCAAATCACATTTCTTCAATCCAAGATATTTATATTAGGCAATATTGACCTCCTCTTTTACAACACGAGGATTCAGGTAATAACTAATTTTGATTAAGATGTAAGAGAAGTTTGATTTTAGGTGTCAAGTAATGGGTTAGGAAAGAATCAAATTAACACAAATAATTTGAAACTCGAAAGTTACTAGTTCTATTATTAATAAATAGTGTGGTCTTGGTCATCATTATTTTTTGAATGAGAAGCATTTGCATGTATAATTCAAGTGGGAGTGTCTTTCATATCTGGTCATTTTAGAGGCAACAACAAGTCTATATCAAGTTCAATATTGTTTAAAAGGACTTTGGGATATCCTAATTTTGTTGGTTTGTTGGAATATCATCATGTGGTAATATATCGGCTACCAACATCTTTGAATATACTTGAATAAAGGAGAGTAAAAATATTTTAAGAAGAGTTCTTAAAAGAATAAAGAATATCATAAGCTAATTGTTATCATATTTTATAGGACCTATTTCTCTTAGATTATTTCCTCTCCCTTGGGAATTTCTCCCTCTTCCTTGTGGGAAGTTAGTCATATATACATATAATAGAAGGTATGTTTGGACTTACCTCATGAATCAATGTGTAAATACCAATAGCTTCTATTATATTCAAGGAAATAACATTGTTAGTACTTGGATTCCTTGCACTTATTCATTAATTCATTATTTTAGTAAATTGGAAATTAATTCATCATTTTAGCAAGACAACAATACAATAGAAATAATTTCAAATAAAATAAAAGAACAGCCGACATATAGTAATTGGAAACATAAATCTTAATAAATTTCAAGCTTTATTAATTTTTGTGCAATATAATCTTCTATTTCAAACAATCCTAGACTCGATATTCTTCTTTTAGTCTTGTTCTCTTTTCTCTAGGAATATTTGAATCCAAAAACTCTCTTCATTTTGCCCCTTTATGGGCTTAGAAAAATATCATAAGAATCACTAAATATCTCTTAAATGAAATGCATTTAATTACAAAGTTAATTCATGAGATCCATAGCTATTCATTGGTGAGGCAAAGGCAAGGACATGCAACTAAGGAGAAAATGGTAGTGAATGTGAAGGAGAATGTAGTAAATGGTAGTGAATCATCAAGTGAATGAGAATGAATAGAATCGACTTTAACATGAGGGACTGCTCTTTTGGGGTAACACTCATATTCAATTTATAATATCTAGAATATCTATTAAATCACCCTAGAACTTAATGAATTAAACATGTTTTCCCTCGGGACTTAATAACTTTAATAAATTATTACATCTTCATGATTTTGTCTTCATTTTCATTTAAAAAACTTCATGCACTTTCTTATACAAAGTTATTTTGAATGATGTGTCCCTAAATCATCATTCAAAACAAAACAATAGAAAGTACATTTATTAAATTTAAGAGAGATTCATGAGTGCATGTATATTTTCAAATAAACACTAAAGAACATATAAGGATGTCAAGTGGGATCACATCATGATATAAGATTCAAAACAAAACATTACTACTTTAACATAATCATTTGTTTTCAAAATATAATTAAGTGCGGGACTAATATTAATGTCATTATGCTAATCAAAATAGCATTTAAATAATTAATGTCATTAAAATAAATTATGATAAATGCATGAAAATCAAAATACATTTCTAACATTATCATAAATCACATAATATTAATGTTAATTTAAGACTTCAATGATACCACATTTCCTCAATCCAAGATATCCAGATGAACGATTGAGGTAATAACTACTTTGGATTAAGATGTGGGAGGAGCTTGATTCTAGGTGTCAAGTGACGGTTAGGAAAGAATAAAATTAGCATAAACAATTTGAAACTCAAAAGTTACTAGTTCCATAATTTAAGAAAGAGTGTGATCTTGGTCATCATTATTATTTGAATGATAAGCATTTGCATATAGAATTCAAGTGGTAGTGTTTTTCCTATCTTGTCATTTTAGAGGAAAAAACAAGTTCAAAACAAGTTAAAGATGGTTAAGATGGACTTGGGGATAGCCTATTTTTTTTGGTTTGTTGGAATATTATCATGTAGTAAGATATTGGCTACCAACATTTTTGAATATACCTAAATAAAAGAGAGTAAAAAATTTGCAGGAAGAGTTCTAAAAATCATAGAGAATATCATGTGCTAATTTGTATCATAATTTATAGTACCTCTTTCCCTTAGATTATATCCTCGCCTTTGGGAAGTTCTCCCTCTTTCATGTGGAAAGCTATTCATATACACATATAATAAAAAGGATACATTTAAACTTATCTCATAAATTGGTGCATAAATATCAATAACTAGCCTTTATTATATTCAAGGAAATAACATTGTTGACACTTGGATTCCTTCCACCTATCTATTTCCCAAAACATTTACATGGTTATGATAGTATAAAAATAAAACATGCTTCATCTTTAAACATAACCATCACCTATCTATTTCTACATGGTTATGATAGTATAAAAATAAAACATGGATAGATAAGTACTAAAAGAATTGTGAATTTGTAAAATTTAAATAGGTATATTAACAGTTTTAAAAAATCCCTAAAAAAATTGGAAATTATCACTTTTAAATATAATATATATATATGAAATAATATATATATATATATTATTTGCATTATTGTTATAGCATTAAAATGAATTAGATATTTGTTAAGTCATTGAAAAACTATCATTATTACAATATAACATATATTTTGTTGTTAAGGAAAGAATGAAGTATTTCAAAATAAATAAATAAACCACCATTGAATGGCATACTTAAAGTGAGTGGAATGCATGACTTTTGTAATGAAAAGGAGTTTTAGTGGAGCAAAATGTTCAAATCTTTTAGTTCTGAATTTTAGCTTCTCTTCTAAAACATTTTGAGTGTATTAATGTTTTATTATTTGTAAAAGAAATGGAATGCTAGTTTTGGTTATGCAGTCTATTTAGATTGGAATGTTAGTTTTGGTTATGATTGGAGGATGTTAACTTAAACAGTTTACTAGCCAAATGAGTTTTGGCATATGTATTACCAAATGGAAATGATGTTATTTTGATTGTATTAATGTTTTATTACTTGAAAAGGAAATGGAATGCTAGTTTTGGTTATGCAATCTATTTAGATTGGAGGAAGTTAACTTAAAGAGTTTACTAGCTAAATGAGTTTTGGCATATGTATTACCGAATGGAAATGATGTTATATTGAGTGTATTAATGTTTCATTACTTGCAAAAGAAATGGAATGCTAGTTTTGGTTATGCAATCTACTTAGATGGGAGGATGTTGGATTAAAGATTTTACTAGTTGAATGAGTTTTGGCATATGTAGTACCAAATGTAAATGATGTCAAGTAGTTATAAAAAAAATTCTTAATTTTTCTTTAAAAATATATATACCATTTCACAGAAGTAGTTTTACATATTTAGTCATGTTTTAACCCGTTGTTAATGTTGTGGCATGGAATAATGATTAAATAAATTTTATCATTTCTTTATATATCTATTTTTTTATAATATATATTTAATGTTTTTTAAACCTACTTATATGTATATGTGTTTAACCCAAACCATAAAATATTTTCCTTCGTAAGTTGTCAATTAATCATTGCATTAATCCACCCAGGGTCATTATAATTGCTTTGTTTGATTTGGGAATTGGTAGCTAATTGTTGGGGGAGTAAGGATTATGCACCTTTACTTATGCAAACTCTTGATCTTATCGGGCAAACTGGACTCTGCATCCTTGTCTCTGTGAAATCGGTAGTCTTTTTTTTATCATTGTTAAAGACCTCACACTCATATGTTGTCCAGTTGGAAAGGCCTCTACCTATAGCATGCACAAACACAATCACTCATAACGCAAGTAATTAATGTATTAGTTCAATCATATGTTCCCTTCCACAGGTCATCATTTTTTAATAAATACCATGTTTCCCCTACAAATGTCATCATCTTTTAATAAATACCATGTTTCCCGTGTAGAGGTTTACTAGTCACAACATTACTACTCAATCAATATCATATCAATTATCCATGATTACTTACAGAAAAACAATGTGAGTCAAAAATATACCACATCATTATACCCAACATGTGATTCATAATCACATCCACATTCAAAACTAAATAGTAACATGTGGTTCATCATTACATCCACATACTAAACTAAACAGTATATGTATGCACGCAAAATATAAATAAACATATGTACCACATCATTACAACCAACATTTGATTTGCATACAAAACTACACAGTATAATCAGTATAAGTACACCATAAAACAAAGAAAAATTGATCCAAAAATCTTTGCCCAATGTACTTAACAATTTCATGTAAGAGGGGCATTATAGAAATTAGCCTCCTATGGATGAATTCATCCATGCACCTATCAATTCAACATCCCTTTTCTAAATTGCATGCGTACTTTTCCTGTAAATTTGGGATTCCACCCCAATTTTACCATTTTCTCCAATTTCAACATAGATTAAAACTTTACAACCATGAATTTGTTAAATTCATGTTGGTCATTGGCCCATATAAATATGGTGTTGAAACCTTCAACCTGATACCAAATTGTAACTTACCCATCTCTCTTGTCGGGTCACGTTACTATCATTTCTACTTAACATAACTATGATACCATTTAAAAATACATGCACACAGAATGACACACAAACTCTTGCAACTAATCAGTAATTTTAAATGTGTGAATGAAACTATTAAAGCATACACAACATTATTCAAACACATAAAATACAAAGTAAAACACAGTAATTACACACCACATCAAAACATAAATTAAAAGTGACAAGAACACTTATCTTATGAGATAATGTCACCAATTGGCTATGTACGAAGGAAAATCCTTCTTATCGTAGGATTTGTTTCTCTAGTTCTTTCAATATTGAGCCACCCCCAAGTTGGGGTTATAAGTCCACAAAGAGGAAATGGGTCCTATGGCTAGCTACGGTCCACTCAACTTCCCAATACCCAACAATATCACAGTGACATGACTCCAACAACAATTTCTCCCACCCAACTCTCTTCCCCGTCATCCTAGACAACCCAAGGGATAAACGTTCCTTCTTTGCACCACAATCCCTCAAATAATATCCATCCTCTAAAGGGCTCCAGCACGAACTAGCCAAGAATATATCAGCTAAGGGATCCAGGAAATCCAATTGTAAAAGGAGTGCTCACAGTAGCGTTTACATGGGCTCTTGGTTCATTTATCAACAAAAATATCCTCATAGGCATGATAGCCTATTCCTCAACATAATTCCCATCACTATTACTAAGTTTTAATGAAACTACAACAATTCCAACTATCCAGTTTTCTTCCCCATCAGTCTGAATAACCTGAGGGATGAGATTTCCTTCTATGTACCACAATCCCTCAAACAACCTTCATCCCCTACAGGCTCCAACACATACCAACTAGGAATCTCTATAATTGCATGTAATTTCACCCATTATGACTATCACCAACCTCTCATGGTTTTTTTCCCACATAGTATGGTTGGCTCCTCTTTTCCAGCACTAAGATCTATTTTTCCTCTATTCCTCTAGTTGTAAAAAAACTCAACTCCCCCTTCTAATCAATTTTTATTTCTTTTTTTCTCATGCATTTTTGACTCTCACACTTCCCCAAGTTTATTTTACTCAACCCACATTGTTATAAATAGGTGAGATGACCCTTTCACCCACCTCTTACAAAAATCTCATCATGAGTGTACTTGGCCCATTGTTGTAGGGATTTTACACCCTATAGGGACTGAGCTCCCTTAGGTTCTTCCTATACTTAAGACAGGAACATAGATACGAACAAAGGATGCTTCTAAACTTGATAATATGTCATAACATACAAATATATCAATTCTCTATCAATGAACACACAAACTTTCATGAACAATCAAATAGAGGGAAACATCAAGCATATCTTCTATTAATCAAGTAAGTAATTTTACAACTTACAGGTGTAAATTGAAGAGATGTCTTTCTTCCAAGCTCCTTGCCCAATATTTTCCACCAAAACGCTAGAGTAACCTTGCTAGTTCTTTCTTCTTTTTCCCATGGAAATGTGTAACATACCCCACCACCCACAGGCCGGGGTACGCTACCTTCAAGCCCACCCTTGGAATTCTTTCTCTTATCGATACATTTTTAAATTAATAAGGATGCATAAAATAAAAGATCTAATGACATGCACAGCAATAACCAGCAAGCATGCATATTCTAAAGATTTAATTAAACGATAAATAAATACACAGCGGAATACATTCATATATAGGTAAATAATACCATAACATAGAGCACTTATCTTTTCAAGTAAATATTCACCAACTAGTTGCAGACCAAGGACGTTCCACCCAATCGTAGACACTATTGTTCTAAATCTCAACAGCAGTGTCACCCCCGAGCCAGGGCTATGAATCCACAAGGACGGTTTCAGAGTGTTTCTTGGCTTCCAAAACCATTCAACACTCAAGATCTCATGGGATTTCCCAACACTCGTAGCAATCCAAGTACCCAACTTTCTTCTACCCAGCCTACACCACCCAAGAGAATGGACCCCCACCCTTCTCTTCCATGCAGTCCCTCAGGCATTCCTTCTCCTTCCAGGGCTCCAATGCAACTTGTCCAGAATATCCATGTTGGAACTCTCAGGACTCGCAGCTGTGAACAAATATGGACACATACCAATACATGTCAGACATGCTTGCCTCAAGTCATGGTTGGATTACACCAATGACCTCTACAGCCAACAATACCATGGCTACTCTTTAGCAGTTTGTTTACCTTTGCCCAAGCCAAGACATGGATGAGGAAGGATGAATGAGTGATAGGTAAGAATGGAATGAATGAACGAGTGAGAAAGTGAGTGAACAAATGAACCAGTGAGCAAGTGAATGAGTGAATGAGTGAACCCCCCCAATAGACCAGGGGCGGGTTTAAGTAATTCATGGGGAATCAAGACCTGTTGGCCTCCCCCAAAGAAGCTCACGTAATTGATCCACTCCCTTAGACAAAAGGGTAATCAAAATAGGAAATAAACATTTAGCCCCTCAAGCCCCCTCTCTTGTGAAATCATAGCCCCCTATAACTCTAGTTCATGTTCGTCTAGCATCCAGCGATGTGTTTATTATTAATAATGATCAAAACATTACATTTCTTAGGCACACTGGCCTCTTTTAATTGTTTGCGCCCTATGGCCTCTTGAAAATTAACAAAATACATTATTTAATATGGGGATCAAAATGTGGGTTGTTACATCCCCTCCCCCTTATTTTGGCATTGTCCTTAGTGCATATACAAAATAGAGATCAAAATCTCAAAATTTATTCAAAAATCTGTGTGTACTCTACATGCATGGCATCTTCATGATCCCAGGTAGCATCTTCAGGACCGTAGCAGGTCCACTGAACTTTTACCAGCTSTATAACTCGATTCCAAAGCATTTTGACTTTTTTGTCCAATACCTGCACTGGCTGGACCCGGAAGTCTCCCTCTGTCTCTACCTGAATCGGATGCCAATCAATAACATGGTTAGGATCATGTACATATTTATTTAGTAAAGAGACATGAAATACATTATGCACATTCATGGAAGCAGGCAATGCAAGCATGTATGCAACTGGCCCTATTCTGTCCAATATTTCAAATGGACCACGGAATATGGCTGCTAGCTTTGTACAACTACCAATTTCAAAGAGATTTTCTTGGGATTCGCTTTCAGAAGTACATGATCCCCTACTTTAAATTATCTATTTGTCATGTTCTTATTTGCATAAAAATTTTGTCTATCCTGAGCTACCTTTAAATTCTGCTTGATCTTAACCATCTGGTCTTCCATATCCTTGAGCAACTTCGGCCCAAGTACCACTCTATCTACTAGGTTGTCACGGCTCACTGGAGTATTGCATTTCCTACCATACAAGGCTTCAAATGGGCTCATTCTCAATGAAGCTTGATACCCATTATTATATGCAAACTCAACCAAGTGCAAGTAATCTTCCCACTTAGATGGCTTATCCATCACATACATTCTCAACATATCTTCAATTACTCGGTTGACCCTCTCTGTTTTCCCATCTGATTGTGGATGGTATGATTTGCTAAAGTTTAGATTTGTACCAAATCCTTTAAACAATACCCTCCATACATTGGAGGTAAACTTTGTATGTTTGTCCAAGACAATTGTCCTAGGTATCACATGCAACCTAGCAATCTCCCTCATGTAAATTTCTGCAATATTAGCCGTTGTATGTGTTGTTTTTACAGGAACAAAATGAGAAGCCTTTGTTAATTTTTCAACCACTGCCATGATTGAATCATGTTTTCTTGGTGTCCTGGGTAATTTAGTTATGAAATCAATGGTTATCACTTCCCATTTCTTCTCTGGGATTGGTAATGGCTGCAGCAAACCCGTTGGGTGCTTATGCGCAGCCTTCACCTTCTGACATTCCATACATCGAGCGATGTAATCAACAACATCATTTTTCATTCCCGGCCAAAATAATTGGCTTATTATTGTTGTAAACATTTTTCGGTAACCGAGATGTCCAACATAAGGAACATCATGCATTTCCTTCAATACGAAATTCCTCTGTTCTCCGAAACTAGGAACATATACTCTATTCTTATGCATAAGTAATCCATCTTCCTTTGTCTCATACTCCTTTATTTTCTATTGTACATCTCATTGATGTAATCTTTCCTTTACCTATAGGTAATGTTGATCTGTAACAAGATCATCTAAAAAATTTCTCTTCAAGTCTAACGGATGCATACTGACAGTAGTAGCATGCATGAGATGCACTCTTCTATTAAGTGCATCAACAACTTTATTCTCTTTTCCTTTGATATTATTGATATCGAGGTCATATTCACTTAAAAATTTCAACCATCTTGTTTGCCTGGCATTCAAGGTTGGTTGTTCAAAAATATACTTCAGGCCAATGTGGTTTGTCCTTAATTCTCTTCCCATGAGATAATTCATCCACATCTTCAAGGCATGGAAAATGGAAACAAGCTCCAAGTCGTGTGTGGAATAGTTCCTCTCATGTTCCTTAAGCTTTCTGGACTCATAAACAATGATATGTCCATTTTGTGTGAGGACTCCCCCAAGTCCTTCCTTACATGCATCTGTACATACCAAAAAACTTTCATTTGGGTCAGCAATATTTAACACAGGTCCACTAGTAAGTAATTCCTTCAACAAATTAAAATTCTCTTCACACTTAGGTGTCCATTCAAATTTAGTTCCCTTCTTTTGAAAAGAAGTGATGGGATGAACAATCTTAGACAACCCTACTATGAACCTTCTGTAGTAACTAGCTAATCCTATAAAAGATATGACTTCTGAAACATTTATGGGTGTTGGCCATCCTCTAATGGCTTCAATATTCTATGGATCTACTGTTGTGCCCTGCTCTGAAATAATGTTACCCAAGTAATGGATCTACTTTTGATAAAAAGAACACTTACTTGGCTTGGCATACAACTGATGTTCTCTCAGAACTTGCAATACCAGTCTTAAGTGATGTTCATGCTCCTCTTCAGACTTAGAATATAAAAGTATGTCATCCAAGAATATCATGACAAACTTATCCAAATAATTTATGAATATGTCATTCATTAAGCACTTAAAGACGGTTGGTCCATTGGTTAGTCCAAATGGCACCACTACAAATTCATAATGCCCATACCTAGTTCTAAAGGTTGTCTTATGAATGTCTTCTTCCTTGATTCTTACATGATGGTATCCTGACCTCAAGTCAATCTTTTAAAATATATTTCCTCCTCTTAGCTGATCAAATAGGTCATCAATTCTGGGTAGAGGATACTTGTTCTTTATAGTATACTTATTCAGTTGTCGAAAGTCAATACACAACCTCAAGATTCCATCCTTCTTTTTGAAAAAATGTATTGGTGCTCCCCAAGGTGAAACACTTGGATGTATGTGCCCTTTCTTCAGCAATTCCTCCAACTACATTTGTAATTCTTTTAACTCTGGTGTGCTCATTCTGTAAGGTGTTTTTGACACCAGGGAAACTCCTGGCACTAAATCAATTGAGAAATATATCTCCCTTCTTGGTGGCAACCCTGGTATTTCTTGGAATACATCTTCAAATTCCTGTAGTACCGAGAAATATTCAAGGCTTGGACCCTTTGTATTTTTTGGCTCTTCCACATGAGCTGCATATAATTGACATCATTTTCTAAAACATCTCTTCAGTTGTAAGGTTAAAATATCCCTTATAGAGATGGGTCTTGGAACTCCTTTCACAGTGCTTTGTTTTCCATCTCCATCAAGACATGTAAATGTCTTTCTATGACAATCTAGGACAGCATGATGCTTGTCCAACCAATCCATTCCAATTAGAATATCATAAGACCCCAAGGGTATGATATTCAGATCAACACTAGTATTCACACCATTAAGACTTATGGAACAACTTCTAACCATATCATGGATTCTCCTTTTGGTTCTAGTGGCTAACTTAACCAAACTTGATTTTCCAAGCTTACTTTTCTCCAAATGTAATCTATCCACTATTTTAGGATCAATGTAACAATGAATTTATCCCGAATCAATTAAAATAGCAACGTGTTGATTTATGATCTTACCTTCCACCTCGATCATATTGGACTGGTATTCCGCTTGTCGGCCATCTAAAGTTGCATAAATCCTTCCCATATCTTCGACTATTGTAGCCTCTTAGACGTTGTGCAAAGACTTTACTCTGTCCTTTYTGTGTGGGCAATCCTTGTACAGGTGATCTTCTTTGCATCCCCAGCATTGGATTGGTGGTCTTCCCCTTTTTCCCAAGGAGTCTTCTTTCTTGGATTCACCCTTAGCATATTGATCTTGATGATTTCTATTAGGCTCATTCCTATTGAAGGGAGGTTTGAATCCTTTCCTCCTCTGATCAGACTTCTCCTTCTTCTTATCCTTCCAATATTTCTACAAGGATTCTCTTCCCTGGACTTGATCATATAGGTATTTATCCTTCCTGGTTGCCTCAGTCAAGGTCTTGGGCTCATCATACCTAATATTTTCTTTATAAAAGGTTGGCAGTCCACTTAGAAATATATGTATTTTCACCTTTTCATCATTAATGAACCTGACATACTTTAACAACCCCAAGAACTTCTTCTCATATTCTGCCATAGTCATGTTTCACAGCCTAAGTTCAAAGAACTCCTCCATTTTCTTGTCATAGAAATGCTCTGAGAGGTACTCCTTCTGGAAGTACTTCTTGAACTACTTCCAAGTGATCTTATTCTCATTAATATGTTCAACTTGCTTCAGTTGATCCCACCACATTGCAGCTTTCCCATGTAAATGGTAGGTGGCAATTTTGGATTCTAGGTGTGATGAATAGTTATGCAATTGAAAATACATCTTGAGTCCAAGCAACCATGCTTCAGCATCATCTTCCCTTTCTTTTTCACCATCAAAGGAGGGTGGCTTAAGCTTCCTCATCTCTCCTTGCAAATTGTTCACTTCCTGTCTCCTTCTTTGGTTCCTAACAGGAGACACCTCTGGACTGCTTACGAAATCTTCCGATGCATAAAAATTTCTTGTTGAGTAAGTAGGTGAGTCTTGTCTATGAGTTCTTCTAGCACTTCTTGAATAACCAGCTCTTCCAAGATCATCTCTTCTTTCACAAAACCTGCCTTCTTCCCCTTGCTCGAAGCCATTCCTTGTTTTCCTCTGCAATTGGTTTAAGCTCTGCAGCACTCAAGCATTTATCTGACTTTTCTCTCTCAACATCCTCTCATTCTCTGCTTTGTAGCTATGCACTTCTATTTTTAGGCTTCTTACAGTTTCTATTAATGTTTCTTTCTCTCCTTTTCCCTTGCATCCATTGGACTATGTGTCTGCATTACCAACTCTAGTATTCTGTCCTTCAGCCTCTTTATCATGGATGGAGGCTCCCTCACTTTCTTCCATCTCTCAAATCTCCATTCCGAGATGATATGTTTAAATCTCTTAATTCTACAAAATGTGCAAGTGACCATTTTGTTAGAATTATGCATACAAAGAAATTTTCCAAACAATGCTACATATCCTTTTCTTCTTAGTTCATGAAGAATATATCCCCATTCTCTGCAAAATAACAGTGTCTTGTTATCCTTGCCTAATACAAAATTTCATCATGCACAGGTACTTCCCTCAAACCAGGTTTCAAGTGACCATGGTTTGAATCCATGGCCTAGTCCCTTCCTTAGCGCCTCGCTCTGTTTTCTTTCACACGGGGCTTGTGTGAGCCACAAACCCACGGCTAGGTTACCTCCCAAGACCTTTTTTACCTGTGCATGGGAATGGTGTTGGGACCAAGTCCTCCGAACTTCGTCCTTCCTCTGTTATCTGTTTTCAACTCATGTTTCCTCCTGAAGTTACCCTTCGTTGAAATATCCATTAGCTCCACCACAAGGATCGGACGGTCGATATTTAATCTCCCATCAAATGGACAACCCTACCCCCTTCTGGAGTCTTCACGATATCGACGGTCAGCAACTTAATGAAGTGTTGGGACGGACGGTCCTCTATTAATTAGGCGCTCTGGGGGTCCAAGACAATTAGTTCCCATGTTTCTCAACTCCCCCAGAGTGACAATTCGTCGAAGTGCTTACCCTATCCTTCCACTTCTTGATCCAATGATTGAGAAAGGTCTCGAAGGGATCCTAAATCGACAGTTTGTGTGCCTTCGTGACTTTGGGCTTCGGCACTTTTCACTTGTAGAGACTTGAAAACCCCAGGAGTACCAAGTCTCTGGACTACAAGATCTATTGTCGCGTGTCTTCTGGGATCAACATTCGATATGTACTCCGGCCTTCAGGAGTTCTTGACCCAATGCAAACTATCACATATTTTTCCTTCGGAGTGCCCAGTCTCCAGACTGCACGATATGTCACCACGTGGTGAAATACTAGAAGCGGACATGTGGCCCAATCAGGCGAGTGACACATGTCACGTTCTAAATTACATTTAAATATTCCACAGGTTCAAAAATCACTGACACATGGCACACATCCCATGTTTCCACATCATCCCAGGTGACATCAATGAGCCACGTCACTTCAAAATTTTGAGCTTCGGAATATTTTACGCTTGCATTCCTCAAATATCCCAAACTCTGAATTTTCGAACTGCTTAACCTTCCAAGGTCCACATCACCTACAGGTGACATCATCATGCCCCACCACTTTGGCTCTTCGGGCTTCGAGAGTTTCCACACTAGCACACTCCAATTCTCCCGAACTTCGAATTCCTAAACTGGCCAATCTTCCAACACGTGTCTCCCTTAACAGATGGTCTGGATTAACTCCGGACTTTGGGGATTTGTAATATTTCGCCTTAGCAAAATTTGTTCCTCCCGAACATCAAACTCATGAACCGTTGTGAGATCTATAGCTCACAATCACCCATGCGCAGATCTGATGGTCCTCAACACTCTCGAAACCCACCGCTCTATCTAACGGTCGACGAACTTCAGGACTTCAAGAGATTTCACATTAGAACACTCCATTTCTCCTAAATGTTGAACTTCTAAACTAGCCGATATGTAGACACGTGTCTCTACTACAGGACGGCTTGTATTAACTCTAGACTTCAGGACTTCAGGATATTTTCCTGCATGCATCATGAGGGCTCGCTTCTCCCAGAGTGTCGATCCTCTGAACTATCGTGATATCTATGGATCACATTCGCTCGTGCGCATATCTCACGGATGAGACTTAAACCTACTCAACCTTTTTCTTCTCCTTCATCAGACAACCCTTGTTCACCTTCCCTCTAATCTAATGATACTCGATCTCCCTTGATCCCACAGTGATGATCGCTCCCGAATTCGAAAGGGACGGTCACGATCCTTCAATCCTTTATAAGGGATCTCTAACTTTCTAGCTCCTGCATAGATTCTGCAATGCCATTCCTCCTGAAATTTTCAACTTCAAGGTCAGAATTTGATCTCAACCATGAGACTCTAACCAATAGACCCAGCCCATACCAGCTCGATGTTTCAACCAGAAGCTCTGATACCAATCTATAACATACCCTGCCACCCACAGGTCGGGCTATGCTACCTTCAAGCCCACCCTTGGACTTATTTCTCTTACGGATACCTTTTTAAATTAATAAGGATGCATAAAAGAAAAGATCTAATGACATGCATAGCAATAACCAGTAAGCATGCATATTCTAAAGATTTAATTAAACGATAAATAAATACACAATGGAATACATTCATATACAGGTAAATAATACCATAACAGAGAGCACTTATCTTTTCAAGTAAATATTCACCAACTGCCTGTAGACCAAGGACGTTCCACCCAATCATAGACACTACTGTTCCAAATATCAACAGCAGTGTCACCCTCGAGCCAGGGATATGAATCCACAAGGACAATTCCAGAGTGTTACTTGGCTTCCCAAACCATTCATCACTCAAGCTCTCACAGGATTTCCTAGCACTCGTAGCAATCCAAGTACCCAACTCTCTTCTACCTAGCTTGCACCACCCAAGAGAATGGACCCTCACCCTTCTCTGTCATGTATTCCCTCAGGAAGTCCTTCTCCTTCCAGGGCTCTAGCACAACTGGTCCAAAATCTCCATGATTGAGCTCTCAGGACTTGCAGTTGTGAACAAAGTTGGACATAGGCCAACGCATCTCAAACATACAGGCCTCAAGTCATAGTTGGATTACATCAGTGACCTCTACAACCAACATTACCATGACTACTCTTCAGCGGTTCGTTTCCCTTTCCCCAAGCTAAGACATGGATGAGGAAGGATGAATGAGTGATAGGTAAGAATGGAATGAATGAACGAGTGAGAAAGTGAGTGAATGAATGAACCAGTGAGTAAGTGAACGAGTCAATGATTGAACCCCCCCAACAGACCAGGAGAGGGTTTAAGTAATTTGTGGGGAATCAAGAACCTCTTGGCCTCCCCCCAAGAAGCTCACATAACTGATCCATTCCCTTAGACAAAAGGGTAATCAAAATAGGAAATAAACATTTATCCCCTCAAGCCCCCTCTCTTATGAAATCATAGCCCCATATAACTCTATTCATTGTCTATCTAGCAGCCAGCGATGTGTTTATTATTAATAATAATCAAAACATTACATTTCTTAGGCACACCGGCCTCTTTTAATTATTTGGGCCCTTTGGCCTCTTGACAATTAACAAAATACATTATTTAATATGTGGCTCAAAACTTGGGGTGTTACAAAATGGCTTGGTTCTTATAGGGTTTTAGAGATAAGTCCATATGGTTAATAGGGTAAGATCCCCTGGCTCATAATGGAAGCCTTCTTGAGTCTAAACCACAAGAAATCAGAGTAAGGTCTCATCCATCGCAACCAAGTCCAAAAAAGGGAGCTTATAGGACCGGTCGCTACCTAAGAACACAGACAAAGCGATCTGATCACGACTTGGTAGTCTAGAAAGGGAGACCAACCCTTTCGGTCACAAGATTGAGCAAGGAAAATCATGAACAAAGGGAAATTAGGCTAGAAACTCAAGGGGAAAATGATGAAAGTGGATGAATTGGGTAGGTGACCTCTAGGAGATGATGTCCCAAGGGTTAGGGGGTTAATAACATTGTAACAGATGCCCCCTAAAGTGTGAGGTCAGAAGAGGTGTCTGATGGCCGAAATAATTTACCAATAAAAGGCATAGAGTTGTGGGAAAAGAAGCTTGGAGAAGAGCATCGGCAGTCCTGCAGAAAAATATCCCCGAGGAGGGCATTCCCATGCTCGGTAAGATGGATGAGATCATAGTCACCATAAATACAATGTGGATCTATGCATGATGAAAGTGATGGCCACAATAGAACACATCGTGGATCCATCAAGAAACAAACATGACTCGATTCATGGCCATGAAAGTATACACTATGGATCCATGAAAGACACAAGTGAAATCATAGCCACGACCAAGTACAAATATGGATCTATGTGACGTCACACAAAGCAGTGAGAAATAGGTGAAGTTCTCATCAATATTCTCCATCGCAGCTTGGTAAAGAATATCATGTAACATGAGGGTGATATTTTTGAAGGTCTTCTTCCATAATCCAAATGGTATGAATATACGACATGCAAATAAATGAGTTGAAGTCGATCATGGTAGAAACCATTTGATTACCGGTCATTAATGTATATCGTTAATAGGCATGAGGGATTCCATTGATGATGATGATGGAACCCAATATACTGAGTACAGTCTATGACGTGTGAATAAAGGAGTTGAAGTCGAACACTTGTAGATTCATTCAACATAAGTCAATGATGTAAACCCACTGTCAAAATGCAAGGAGACCTACCACTGATGTCTGCAAGTCCCAAGCTACTAATGGGTTTCTAGATTTCAATCCTAGATAATGAGTTGAAGTCGACAAGTTGAAATCCATCGAAGTAGGGCCTTGATGTATCCCCCATCAATCGATTTGAAATAGGTAAAGATAGATGGTGTGAGAATGATAATAATGGAGCACAACTAACACAGGGATGGTGGAGATAAACAAGCATAAAGGAATGGCAGGTGGATGACGTAGGTAGAAATTCCCTTGAACAAGTATGCATGACAAATGACTTGACTTAACAGCATTTAATCAGGTGAATACTATAATAATTTATCATGGACCAGTGAGTGGAACATGACACAATGATGGGAATGGTGGTCAATGAGAGAAAATGCATAACACGACTGTTTTATGTGGTGGTAAAAATGGTGCATTGTTCAAGGGAGACTCAAAGTAATGTCAGTTGCTAGATAATGAAGATAACAAGATGGAAAAACCCTCTAAAATTTCCCCACCATGATCAGTGAGTACCTATTTCTAGTTTTACGAGCTAGAGGAGGATAACAGAGGCTCGATATAGCTCATATGACGATGATTCCCTCAACATATTATTAACGAACCTGAGGAAGGAGGGGTTTGGTCCCATGAGTGGGTCCTTCGATGTAAATTTTAACGAGTCCAAAGAAGGTAAACTCAATGGCCTTTTCCTATTTAGAGAGTCTGAAAAGGTCGTAAAGAAAACTCTTTAAAGGACTTTTTCGTAAAGTTAGTCTCCAGGGTCCGAAAAAGTATAAAATGATACCTAGGAGAAATATCCTAACCATAATGGATAGGGTGTTCCTTTTTCGTAAATAGTTTGATGAGACCAAAAAAGAGATAAAATGTCGCTCAATAGACGTGCTTTCTAATTCACTTTAACGAGCGTGAAAGACAACAAGATCGCTCGGTAATCTTTTCATTTTTTAACGAGTTCAAAAAGAGCTTAAAGAGTCCTCTATGATGAGATCATTTTTCGTAAATAGTCTGTCTGGCCCGAAAAAGGGGTAAACATATACCAAGTGGATGTATTTTCAAGTCCATGATACGAGTGTGAAAATACAAGCATACTCGGTGATCTTTTCTTTTTTAAGGAGTCGAAAAAGAGCTTAAAGAAAACTCCATAACATGGTTCCACAGCTTTTGTCGATGGTGTTCCTGATAAAAATAGGATTAGTATGTGGTTACAAGAGCAATAAAAATGATAAATATCCAAAAATGAAGAAAAAGAGCTAGTTATAGTGTGAACAAGGTTAAAATAAAGCTATATGTGGGTTAAAAAATAGTGGTTTTATCTTATTTTATCCATTTACCTTGGTGAAAGTTTGGAGAGCCCTTTTTCTTGTCCAAATTTGGAGTGGTGATTGTGGAGCGTGGAACTAAAAATATTGTACCCTTCAGCCAACAAACAATAGGTTGGACCTCAACTTACAAAACCCATCTTGTATTTTTTTATTTCATGCATTTTTTTGTTAATGGAAAGCCTTGAAAATTTTGAGTATGTGCAGTCGTGACTGGCCTCCTTGTGGGGTACGATCGAATGGTTTGGTCGCTCTATAATAAGGAGGAAGTCACGTCCAGGGTATATTGGAGGGGCAACTGGCCAATATGGTCGTGTTCGGTCGCACTATCATCAAAAGGTTGTCGTGATCGAACAGAGTGGTCACTACCAGTCACCCTGTCTGCTCATGAGGGTCATGATCGAGTGTGTTTTTTTCCATTTTTGCAAAAATTTGGATGAATATTTTAGTGTGAATGGGTTCTAAAAAAAAATTGGTGCCTTTGGCAGGTGTGAGAAACAATGTTGGAGTGGAGAGAACATGAGAATCAAGTGAATGATAATGTTGCAATGGATGATCCTCCCACTCTAACTGCTTTGATAAATTGTGGGTTATTGAAATTCTTCCTTTGTCAAAACATGCAAGCTCAGGTAGCCATGTTACAGAAGTTGGTCAATATGTGGGATGCAGATCGACAACACTTTGTGGTATGAGATCAGTTATTAACCCTGGATATAGAGGATATATATTTTATGACGGGATTTCCCCATCGTGGTGCCACCCTGATGTCGGTAGGTCGGAAGAGGGGTGGTGTAGAGTAGGTAGATGACTATGTGGCACGCTACTGTCACTCGGGTATGCAAAAGAGAAACAATAAGTTGTCAATTAATCAAGTAATGGACTTTACCTTACACACTAGTTTACTCACCATTACACGGGTGGCAAGGAGTATTGGGCCTCACTTGGATTCAAAGAGCCAAGTAGATTATGTTGTGATGATTCTATCCCCTACAGTATATAATTGGTGTGCCACAGTGTTGGAAAACATGAAGGAACAGTTGACCAAGAGCAGGTTGGGTCGAAAAAAACAATTTTGTTATGGATCCATTTTATTATCTTTCTTCTTCAAGCGAGTTCCTTCATCATGTCCATGGGATGTGGTTCCAGATACTGGGTATAGAGATCTGGCTATGAAGAAATGGACAGATATGTTGTTCTGACTCTTGGGGGGAACGCAATTCTAGTTTGATGCATTTTTTTACGATATTGGGATCGCCATATAGTCGCAATATATGATTATGCATATCACGGTGTGGACTACCATGACGATCCAGATATGGTTCTCCCTGAGGGGGAAATATTCAGTGATGAGTTTGGTAAGAAAGACAAATTTTTAGTATACATTTTTTTGGTATTTTTAATGTTTTTCTGATTTTATAATATATAAAAAAAAAATTGTGTAACATAACAAATAATTTTTGATGGGCGGTTTTTGCACTAGCACGTCCAGTAGGTATGTTGCCATTGAATAGGCGAGGTGAACATCTTGGTATTAGTAGAGAACAGCATGGTGGAAGAGCCAATGCAGAGCTCTTGGAAGATCTCAAGGAGAATCTCGAGCGTTTGATTGTGGGCATTCTAGTTCCACACATGGACAATATACCTCTGTGTATGGAGAGGAATGTAGTAGGTGTGGGGAACTGGTTTGGGAACCTTCTGCGGAAGGTCACGCAAACACTCATTTGATATAGTGACCATAGGGATCCTCATGATGACTAGTGCTCTTTAGTGTGATGGACTTTTGGTGCATTTTGTTTTGTGGATGTATGGGCGGAAGCCCAATTTTGTTATGTTATACTAGTTTTGGATACTTTTTGGACACACTTTTTATATATAAATGGACATATGGATTTGTGATTTCTGCTTATATATATGTGATGAAATGGTTTACACAAAGAATGTTTAATGTGATGCTTTTTTAATGAAGTATATGCCAATTCAAAACAAAATTTTCTAGTGAGTCAGCTAAAGAATTTAATTGTCTTGGTATATGTTCATAAGTGATAAAACAAAATTATTGTTCCAAGCTTCGTACCCTTAAATATGTCCAAAAAAGGATAGGATGTCGAATAGAATAAGTCGAGTTGAGGTGTGAAATGATGAGCTCAGAATCTAGGTGTAGGATCATGTGATGTATGCCCAAAGCAGATGCTTCGGTCAGAAGTTCAATGATGTCATTGTATTCTACAGCATTGTTCATTGCAGGGCCTAGATATATGCCCCCGAAGTTGACTATATCGTTGGTGGGTAAAATAATCACCCAGGCAACAGAAGCAATGTTCTGGGAGGTGCGACTGGCTCTATCCGTGTATCCAAAATAGGGTGAGGGAAACGACGACATCTGTAGCTCGAGCATTAAGTAGGATAAGCATATTGACAAAGACTATCACATAAAGGGAAAACAAAATTAACCATAGCATACTATAATACATATGGTACAAAAGCACTAGATAGCGCGGGGCTTATACATAGTACTCTTTCAAGTAGAGCCTGTTGGGGGGCTCCGATAATCGATTGCCTTGATAGTCGGCTAGTTCATAGGCTCATTTTTTAAGAAGTCTCGTAATTATATAGGGGCCATGCCATAAAGTTTCAAATTTACCTGCACCTAATTTATCGTGGTCTTGGTCGTAGGCCAAAACTAAGTTGACTTCTAAGAACGTTCGTGGGTGTATTTTTTTATCGTATTGGTGTTTTACACGCTTTTGATGAGATTCATTGGTCATGATGGCTTCACGATGATGTTCATCAAGATGAGATAAATATAAGAGTCACTCTTCTTCGACGGAAGTGTTGGGTAGGGATTCGACAGCTAGCTTGAGGGATGGTATTTTTCAGTCAATGGGTAAAACTACCTCCAAACCATAGACAAGTTGGAACGGGGTGAAGCCAGTGGTTGTTTTGGTCGAGGTCCGATATGCCCATAAAGCCAAGAATAGAATTAAATTCCAATTGGATTTATGTTTTCCAATCATTCTCTGGATTATTTTTTTGAGTACCTTATTAATGGACTCAACTTGACCATTTTCTTGAGGGTAGTAAGGAGACGAGTGTTCTTAGTCAAAACACAACAGAGTAGACAGTTTTGTCATCATGTTATTGAAAAAATGTGACCCATGATCGGTCACGATGGATTTGGGCACACTGAAACAGACGATTATGTGATTGAATATGAACAAGGCAGCAATATTGGCATCATTAGAATAGGTGGGCATAGCTTCTGCCCATTTTGTAAAATAATCAACAACCACAATAATGTAGTTATGACCGGCGGCAGAAGGGGGTTTACAAGTGGTAAAATTGATGCCCCATTTGGAGAACGGACCGACTGCAATGACGGGGTGTAAAGGAGCAGGGTGGGCACGCATTTTCTTAGAAAATATTTGAAGAGGGTAGCATTTTTTTACCGTATTAATGCAATCTTTGAAAATTGTGGGCCAAAAATAGCCTGCAAGTAAAAATTTCTAGGCAGTGGCTAACTCGGACAAATGGCCACCACATGCTCCAGAGTGGAATTCATTTAGGATTTGTTCAGCTTCATATAGGATGACACATCGGAGTAGCACCATCTCCACTACATGGCGGTAAAGAGTATCATCGGCGTTGAGATAGTTTTGGGACTGATGGAGAATACAATGACAATAATCTTTAGACATATTGGGTCGAAAACATTGGGTCTGGAGATAAATCAGTATGTCTCCATACCAAGGATCGGACAATTCGATGAAAAAAAAGGATTTGTCAGGTCACGAATCTTGGACCACGGATTCATCAAAGGATAAAGGAAGATCTGTCATAAATTCTGTGAAAATCAATTTTTTTTGGATTTGGGTGGAGAATTCAAGATCAAATTCATGTAACATGATGATCCATTTAGAGTATCTTCCCCCCAATATCTTGCATGACAAAATACATCACATTGGGTTCACGTCAGATATGACAATGGTGGTTTGAAGCATAATGTAATGTTGAAATCGTTGGACAACATATACAACTGCCAGCGCCAACTTCTCAATGTAAGGATATCGAAGCTTGGCACCAAATAAGCCCTTACTGAGATAATAAATAACATGCTCCCTGTATTGATCGTCAGTCTGGACTAATACCATTTCAATGGTGGTACCATAGGTTTCCAGGTATAGGATGAAATATTTATTGTAATTTGGGGGTTTAAGTAATGGTGTAGATGTGAGAACCTGCTTCAAACGATCAAAAGATCGTTGGACATGTTCATCCCAAATAAAAGGTACACCCTTTTTTAATAACCAGATGAAACCTTTGGTGATTTCAGCGTAATTGGCAACTAAGTGTCTAAGGAAGTTTGCTTTCCCTTGCAAACTTTGAAGTTGGATGATGGATTTAGGAGGAGGCAATTTGATGATTGCCTCCACTTTGAGGGGATCAACTATGATACCATACCTGCATACAATGAAACCAAGTAAGCAACCGGACTCCACAACAAAAATTCATTTGTGTGGGTTCAAGCGAATGTTGTAATATCGACAATGAATGAATATTTGGTGTAGGTGACCTATGTGGTTGGACCTCTTGGGAGATCAAGCAGGGAGATCATCGAGGTAATGTTGTACGATATGTTTAATTTCATGGAAAGCATAGGACATGGCCCACTGGAATGTTGCACTAGCGTTTTTAAGACTAAAAGGTAACTTTTGATATGCAAAAGGTCCCCATGGGAAGATAAAAGCAGTTTTGTGTTGGTCCTCTGGAGTAATTTCAATTTGATTATAGCCGGAGAATCCATCCATAAATGAGAAGACTTCACATTTGGCACAATCATCGATGATATGATCGATGAATGGGGTAGGGAAATTGTCTCTAGGACATGCCTTATTGAGGTCCCTATAATCAACGCATACTTGGATGGTGCCCTACTTTTTGTTAACTAGTACAATGTTGGACGCCCATTCAGTTAGGGGCATGGGGTAAATAAAACCAGCGTTCAGTAATTTTTTCACTTCCTCCTTAATGGTTGTAGCTTTCCATGGATGAACAGGGTGGAGTCATTGTTGAACTGGATGGGCTCTAGGATAAGATTCAATTTCATGTACAACAATTTTTGGGTCAATACCTAGCATTTCTTCATAGGACCAAGCGAATATGTTGTGGAATTCTTTAAATAGGGCAATATAAGCTTCAATTTCTTCAGGTGAATAGTATGCGCCTATCTAAATGTTTTCCATGACCCCAAGTTTAATTTAAATGTCGATCAAAATGGTTTTGGAAATATTTCCCAAATTTCCTTTAGATAAAACAAGGTATTATGTGGAAGGTAAAAGGGATGGATCTTGGATATCAGTTGAAACAAGGGTGTGTATCTAGGTCTCTTTCTTCTCTCCAAGGGGCAGGAAAGAGGATCGATGATGGAAATCCTCCCAAGGTTTATCTTGTAAATTCATGACTTCCATAATAGATTCATCTGAAGGAAGGACAATGTTGAGAAAGTCATGGGATGGTGAAACGTTGGTGGCCCAAGAGGGAGAGGAAAACAGATCTAGTTCCTCATCCATTAGGAGACTAGAGTGAGAATCAGGAGATTCTCCTGTCGATTGTATGAATGAATATCCCATCTCTATTGGTGAGAGTAGCATAGTGTCTCCATAAGACTCCATATTAGATGGGTGGGGGATTACCCAAGGGTCATTGCAACCGATGGGTGTTCCGGAAACTACGGAGATCATATTGATGGAGATGGTTGGAGGTAAATCTAGTGGAGGGAGCAGAAAATCCCCCATTAATGAGGGTTAAAGGCCGACCCTAATGCTTTCACATCCCAAAGAAGACTCTCCTATAAAGGGGACGTTTGCATTATTATTTAATCTCACATCTAGGGTATAGAAGTAGAGTTGGTCTACAGTGATGATCTTCCCTTGATGGGGGAATTTAACAAGTCGAAAGACACTAGATGCAAAAACCTTCATGGTGTAAAACTAGGTGTGACCTAAAAGAAAATTATAATCGAGTGTGGCATCAATTACCTCGACTTCTACCAAAACGGTTTTTCCCGTGAGTTCAACGGGTAATGAGGGGAGAATTTTGTGGGGTTTGAAAAAATGACCGTCAAAATTTTCCAGGATGGTTTCTGATGTGGTAAGTTGAGGAGAACCAAGAGATTTCTAACATGTCAAGAACATAATGCAAGTTGTGGAACCTTCATCAAGCATTGTTCGGAAGACATTTTTGTTAAGAGATCAGGCAATGGTTTGTAATTCTAATTGGTGTGATAGGCGGGAATCATTGCACCTTCTATCGAAGGAAATAACATTAGATTTTGCAAGGTCAATTCCACCAATGGCTGATAATAAATATTTACGTTGTGCAAGGTAGGACTGCATTACTTCAAGTGTCGACATGGTGCAAGGGGCTTGGGTGAGATCTTCTACTATATTGTAGTGTTGGGCTTCATGAGCATTAGGATTATTCGTAGTGCAACGAAGTACTCCCTTTAGATGGTGTAAGGAAGGTTTGATAGCTGGCTTCTCTAGTGTGATAGGTCCATTAGGTGGGGTGGATGCAGGGGGATCCTTGGGTAAAGAATCACCTTCTGGAGAATCATAATTCTTGGCTAAAGTAGATATAGCCACAGTTTTAACCATCAAGACATTTACAAAGGATGTTTTAGGGTTGCCCCCAGGTGGGGGTGGCTGCATTTGCACAACTAGTTGTTGTTGCGGGGGGGGAATTTGTTAATACTACAGGTGTAGAGGAGGATGGGCCTCATTTGATATATTGATGGATTTCAGTGAGATGAGGACAATATTTGGTGAAACGGTCCTCTTTACAAATCATGCAGGGTTATTTGGCCTTTCGTTTAGGTTTACCCTCAACATTGTTTTCTTGTGTCTTGGGGCCCAACTACTCAGAAGAGTTTTTCTTTTTCTTATTATTGTTACCCTTCTTTTTTCCTCTGCATCGTTGTGGGTTTTTTGGGTGCATTTGATTGCACCAAATTAACCTCAGAGGTTTGGGTAGGGGGCTTAGTCAAAGTGCTTGTATGGACAGATGAGTTAGGATTGGTAGCTTTATTCAATTGGTTGTGTTGCCCAGTCATTTGACCATATGTATTAGTAGAAACAAGATCGATCATACCATTGGCACGGGGTCTAGGTGCAGCCTTGGTTGGATCATTCAACGGTTGAGGACCATGGGGAATCAAGTTGTATAATGTTCTTGATTGAGAGTATACCAAATCTAAATATTGGACTCGACTGATGGCTTGTTCCTCGATGACGACACCTCCCATGGAGACATATCAAGCTATAGGTGGAAAGAGAGACTTGGTGAACCAGTCAGCTAATAATTGATCTAGGATTGTGGCTTTGATTAATCGACATTGACGCCTCCAAAATATCTAGGTATCAAAAAAACAAACCAAAGATTATTTCCATCAGTGCACTAGTTGGTGATGAAATCCAACATCGTGAGAACATGTGAGAAGGGGCGGGGATAAGTGGGTGGATTAGTTACCTTGGCAGCCTTCTTAACAGACTTACACCTTAGTGCAAGCTCCCCGACATTATATCTGTGGATTGCCCTCCAAGGACCCTGAGTGAGTTTGACCAACAACTGATCCAGGTACAACAAATACTCCTATTATCGGACTAATCGGTAGGTGCAGACACTAACAGATCTCCCTAGATCCACCTGGATCTAGAACAAAACACACCATAACATGACGCTTTCCTTAAGTTTTAGATATTGAATTTACTAACTAAAGAGAGATGGGTGACATACCATTTAAATGTCGCTTCCTCTCGCCATCGCCATCCTAGCTCCATTCCAACGCTCATACAATGATGATCCTGCAAAAGAACGCAACCAACCAAAGTGAAAGTAATAGCATAAACTCAATATAAACCTATGTATGTGATCAAGGAATCATACAATAAAACACAACAAGCTTTATAGGAAAGAATCATATTACTGTATCATATTAAATGTGAAAGAGAGATTACAACCATGGCCTTGATGTCATAAGGTCCCTTCCAACTGTCCTTCATTCCCTACACACTTCTTGCTCCAAGGATTTTGAGATCATAGATCTGATGATATTCACAATCTATCTTGACAAAGCAAATCTCAAATCCACTCCAACCAAGCTAATAATTCCAAGCCAACCAAAGCTAACAAGATCAAGAACCCCTTCTCCATGAGAGATCCTCTCCTTTTATAAGTTGAAGAGGATAAGGTGAGGAGGTTAGGATGATCCCACTAAATCATGAAAGAGAGTAAGATCCAAACCATTCGTATGCCACCTCACCATGGAAGTTTCTCCTTCTAGAAGATTCAAGAAAACGCTCGTTTTTCCCATGTGTAAGCATTCCCGCACCTTGCTTATAGTGCAACCTGTGAACTGTTCGCACCCTAGCTATGATGCAGCCTGCGAGAATCAGGCATTCTCGCACCCTAATACATAGGCAACCTACAAACTTCCTTTTTTATAAGGCTTTTACACAGGAAAATGCAACTTCTTTTCTCAGGAAAAGTTCTTCTCCCTTCTCTCTTTAGGAACTCAGGCCATTGACCCCTCTGAAGGAAATAGATAGGTTTACATCATTAACAGTCATAGGGATGATGAAAATAATGTGTAACAGAGAGCCCCCCAAAGTATGAAGTTACAAGAGAGTGATAGCTGAAATACTTTGTCGAGTGTGTGTAGGGAACAAGGAACAGTCGGTCGGAAACCTACCAACAAACAAGGAAATACAGTACAATAATATATCATCACTGAGGTAGGCATTCCCATACTCAGAATATAAATGANTTAAAGCATAAATGTCGACATGCGAAGATCCATGTCAAGTAAGACAGGTCATGGCCACCAAACATACACTGTGGATCCATGCCAATATGACTCAAATCTGAACATAGCCACCAAAAATACACTGTGGATCTATGTGTTAAAGGCTCAAATTTGAACATAGCCACCAGACATACAATTTGGATCTATACAACAGTACAAATTGAATATACTCCAACGCAACCTGGATCTATCAGAAAATATCCAGGGTCTTCATCTCCACCACTCTATAGTACGAATCTAACCATGTGAATACATGTGTTGAAGTCGAACATGGTAGAAACCACTTGATATTACCGGTCATTAGTGTATACCGTTAACAAGTGCGAGGGAAATCACCATTAATGTCAATGACTCCCAAGGTACACTAGTACAATCCAAAGAATGTGAATTAATGAGCTGAAGTCGAACACTCGACAGAATCTCTCGATCAAGGGTCAATAATGAAAACCCACTGTTGAAAGCGAGGAAACTTGCCATTGAGGCATGCAAGTTCAAAGGTACCAATTGGTTTCTAAGTCTAATTCCTGGATAATGAGTTGAAGTCAACAAGAAAAGACTCGTCACAGGAGGGCCTTAATGTATCCCACATCAATGACACGAAACAAGTAACAAGATTTGATGTAGATCGGAGTAACAAGTGATTCAGGACTGACTCAGGGATGGTTGACGCAATAGAAGACCTTAAGACTGCAGAAATGGTCGACGCAATAGAAGGATTTTCGGGTTGAACTTCTCTTTGAACATATTGACGACACAACAACTGTCTTGGAAACACTGAATCAACAACAGGGATCACAGACCGATTTGTAATCTTATAAAGGAGTATGATCATGAGACAAGTAAATTTTCCAACCTAGACACAAAGCGAGTGAAAGGGTGTCATGTTCAAAAGCGACTCTTCCACAAAATACAGGTTTAGATACATTTCTTTCCCAATTTTTCCCCCACCATTTCTGGCGAGTACCTCTTTATTTTTATGCAAGTTTGAGGAGGATAACATATGCTTGTCAATTTAAGATCATCCTTCGGACGAGTCCCTCGGAGTATGTTTAACGAACCCTAGGAAGGAGTGGTTTGGTCCCATTGCGGGTCTTTCGATGTTTATTTAACGAGTCCAAAGAAAGAAAAATCATGGGTTTTTCATGTTTAGAGAGTCTGAAAAACACTTAAAGAAAACTCAGGTCCCATATGGGCCTTTCAATGTTTGTTTTATGAGTCCAA
>ML780325.1:288752-325064 GCA_009831015.1 Picea engelmannii | reverse complement strand
GGCTCTAATGCCTCCTTCCTTCTCCTATTGTGTCATTATTGTAAATCCTTCAATCCTATCCCAAGTTGTTCTTAAGGGGGGATGTTAGGATATTTAGACACTTAGGAGTTAGTTAAGATCTACTTGGTTTAATATGTCGTTAGATAAAAGTGTGTTTCTTTAGTATGCATTAGTATGCATTTGTAGTTAGGAAATCCGACGGTCACGATATGTTCCCGACATAGAGTGATCGGACGGTTCATACTCTCCTCGATCTTAACAGCCATTGATCCGTGGCTTAACACCCGATTGGTCCATGATCTCTATTTAAAGAGCATGGAGGGTCATTTGCCGATGATCGATTGTGAGAAACTCTCTTGTAAAATCTCTCTGTAATCTTTTTCTTTGCATTAATAAACTGCTCCAAGTGGTCGCGTTGGCTAGGGCCGTGGATGTTTCCCTGTAGGGGTTTTACCACGTGAAAACATCGATGTGTTGATCTTTGATCTAGTTATGTGAGTGGTTACTGAAGGTGTTCGTCCTCTGTTGGAATACCTTTGTTGTCGAACATGAATGACCCATAACAACTACAAGTGACCCTTTACAACTTCATGTGATAACACACTATTTTCAAGATGTCAACACATATGTTGGGGAGGTTCCTCCCCAATAGGATGAAGAGATAGATAAGGTTGATGAGTTTCCTTAGATACAGAGTCCCATCCTGATCCAGGTGGATATTGGTGGCCACCCACCTATTCCAACTGGCTCCTCTTGTCTGTTTTTGTTCAACACGTTCTTTTGTACTTCTTTCTAATTGTGGGTTCTACACTTCTGGGGTTGTCTGAAGCCCTACACATCCTCCAGGTGGATACTGTTGGCCTCTCACCTAATCTAACTAGATTATTTTGTATATTTTCATGTTAGCACATCTTTTTGTACTTCCAAGGCCATTTTGGGGCCCTAAACATTGTTTTTTTGGCTCACCACAGTCAAATTGTAGACGGAGTCAGAGTTTGACAGCGGAATGTGTAGCTCTAAAATGAATTTCCAATGGGATATCACGTGCCTAAAATGGAGATCGTATGGAAAAGTTACGACCCCAGGAATTTTAGGTACCAACTTACCCATAAGGGCCCACATGACTTTTGGCATTTCACCTTCTAGGGTTAGATTTTTGGATGTCTAGAGTTTTGGAATTCATGCGTAATATCAAAAAGGCATGTGGAGCCTCATTGTAATTTTTCTACTCAGACGGATGCGCATAGCAGCCACATCTCTTCTCAGATATAGCTACCACCATTTGAGCAAGTGTTTCGTTTATGCAGTTTTACAGTTTCATCCTATTTCATTTATTTAATAAAAGATATTGTTCGTTGGATATTTGTGTTATTCTTCATATCTCTGTGTTTATTGTATTTAGTCTGTAATCATTTCGTTGTGCTCCTAAATCCATATCAGTGGTATCAGAGCGGTCTTCTCTTCATTTATTTTTCTTCGTGCATGTCCCCGACAAAATCTGGGTACAAGAAGTTGGGACTCGAACCAATCAATTCGTTGCAATATCGGTCACGTCGAGCCCGAAAAAAACCCATGGGGGACAAAAATAAATATGATGGAGCAGGAGATACTATTAAAATGTTGCTCGAGGAATCCCTCGCACAACAAAGGAACGAAATGATGGACAACTTTGAGCAGATCCTTCGACGACTACCCACAAGAGAAGCATCTTCATCAAGCGGCCATGCAACCCCCTTCAAGGTATAGGTAAATTTTGATATTCCATTGTTTGAAGGACTGATAGATGCGGATGTTGTAGATAAATGGTTGAATCTTCTCGAAGGGTATTTTTCGGTCCACAATTTTTTCGATAGGGAAAAGATTACTTTTTCACTCCTCAAGGCCATCCCCCATGTCAAGGACGGGCGGGATACTTACTCTGAGAAAAGGGTCATAGAGGAATCTGCAATATTTTTGGTGGCCCATACATGGGATTCCTTCCGGGATGCCACTAAATAACAGTACTACCCTGTTGGAAGCTATGAGGACTAGTATACCAGATGGACCACCCTGCCTCAAGAAAGGGACCAGAAAGTACCATATTTCACCAATATTTTCCATACCCTGCCCACCAAATTGGGTATCAAATACTTTGAGTGTCATCTGGTGCTCAAATAATTTGGTTGTTTGCATAGATACATTCAAACAAAAATGGATTTTCTGGACATCACCTCATTGGGCACAGCTTATAGATACGTTGTCAAGATCGAGCAAAAATTTAAGCAGAAGAGGTGAGAGTTTGGATCTACAAACTCCTCACAGCCAAAGCAGGCAAAAGGTGGCCCCAACCCACATAGAAAGGGACCAAACCGAGATGGCCACTCTTAGGAAAACCAGTCCAAGCCGCAACACAAGAAGAGCAATGAGAAGACGAAGAAGGATATGGGAAAATGGTGTGAGTACCATAAAATCCATTGGAACAACACTAAAGAATGTTGCTCCAAGAAGTCACTCGTGGTTGAGATGAAGGCTTCCGAGTCGGAGGCCAATTTTGATTCTAAATAACATCCTGAAGGAGGGAAGTAGATTATTGATGTTGAACCTGATGACACTGTCGCTACCACCAAAATATAGCCAAGCGATCTAGAATAACCAGAGGAAGGGGAACACCTTTTTTGCTCACAGTTGTGGGTAAAGGGGGATCTGCTTCATTTCATTGTCAATAGTGGCAGTCAAAAGACCTTGATTTCAGTAGAGGTCTTCAAGCGGTTGGAATTTCCAATGACACCTCACCCGCAGCCCTACACCATCGGTTGGCTTCGCCAAGGAAGAGATCTACGTGTCAGCCAACAGTGTTGTCTACCCTACGGAATCAAGCCTCTCAAAGATGAGGTATTGTGTGATATTTATCCCCTTGAAGTTTGTGATGTTATTTTAGGACAACCATATTTGTGTAAGCATCATGTTGTGTATGAGTCTAGACCCTACAATGTTATTATTACTTTGGGTAGACAATTGTACAAGATACCAGAGGTAGTGTTGCCTACCATTATTTATTTAATCTCTGCTAAGCAATGTAGTAAGGTAATTTTACAGAATGGGAAGTTCGTCTTCTTTGTGATCCATTCTCATAGTAAGGAAAAGGTCATCACCACATCTGTGGCCTCTACACAGAGCCTCTCTTTGCAGCAAAATCAAGTGGATGGGATCGTGGAAGAATATAGAGACATCTTCTCCTCACCCACTGGGGTACCGACGCACTGCCAAGTCAAGCATCCAATTGATCTGACCCCTGGTGCACCTCTACCTAATGGACCAGTCTAATGGGGCTTGGAAAATTTGCATTGATTACAAAGCCTTAAACAAAATCACAGTCAGGAACCGGTACCCAATTCCCAGGATTGATGAACTTCTTGACCAACTCAAGGGGGAAAAGTTCTTCAGCAAAATTGACCTGAATTCAGGTTACCACCAGGTTCCCATCGAACCAACTGATGTATGGAAGACATCATTCAAATCTGAATAAGGTCTCTTCGAATGGCTGGTCATGCCCTTTGTCTTAACAAATGCACCAACCACTTTCATGAGGTTGATGGATGATGTATTGTGACCATTCACAAACTTCTTTGTGGTGGTATATATGACATCCTCATATTCAACAGAACTTGGGAGGAGCACATGTGGCATATTCGATAGATTTTGAGCACTCTGTGGTAGCACAAGCTATATGCCAACTTGTAAAAATGCTCTTTTGGCATGAACAGGGTCCAATACTTGGGCTACATTATTGATGAGCATGGGTTACATGTTGATCTAGCTAAGATATAATTCATATGTGACTGGCCAGCCCCGACCACATTAACTAAGCTTCATAGCTTCTTGGGACTGGACAACTTCTACTGATGGTTCGTGTTGGGATTCTCCCATATTGCATGGGCCCTCGGCCAAGTGACTAAGGGCGGTGGCAAGAAAAATTTGTGTGGGGGAAGGAATAGCAAAAAGCATTCAATGATCTGAAGCATCGCTTGTGCTCAGCCCCAGTACTCTCCTTGCCTGTTTTGTAGCAACCGTTTGATATTGAGACTGATGCATCTGACTATGTTGTAGGCACAGTTCTCACTCAACACGGCCATCTGGTGGCATACCATAGTGATACACTCTCATATATTGTCCGGAAATACCCCACCTATGAAAAGGAAATGTATTCCATTGTAAAATCTTGTCGTCAATGGAAACATTACATTCTGGGAAAGGAGACGATCATCCACACTGATCATAATCCTCTGCAATTCATACAGACACATGGGAAATTGTAGAATAATCGCCATCAGAAATGGTCCACCTACCTGTAGAAATTCCATCTCCACATCAAGTATAAGACAAGGATCTAAAATCATGTCATTGACTACCTCAGTCGACCTCATGTGGTTTCACTCACTATTGTGCTCCATTCCTATGTACATGAGGCATTTGAGTGGCCCCAACTTTTCAGCAAGATTTGGACTTTGGCACCACCTATTAGCTCTTGGGTATAGGCACAACTATCATAGATTTTCACATTCAGGATGGACTATTATGCCATCTGGGCCATCTATGTGTTCCTACAAGCAAGCGTGCAAAGCTAATATGGGAATCCCACTACAGTCGAATGGCGGGATATTTTGGTGTGTGGAAAATGGTGGTCATTCTTCAGAAACATTTTTATTGGCCAAAACTTCGACAGGACGTCAGTAAGTATATCATATCTTACACTTCTTATGCCATTTCCAATCCAGCCATCAAGAATCAAGGCTTATACACCTCTCTTCCTACTCCTAAGAAGCCTTGGGAATCTGTCTCAATGGATTACATGTATGGCCTTCCGTCCACCAAGCAAGGAAATGACTGTGTATTTGTGGTCATTGATCGGTTTTCGAAAATGGCCATCCTCACGGCCTAGAAGAAGAATATCACAGCGGTATATATTGCCAAGATCTTCTTCGAACGAGTGTGGGTTCATTTTTGGATACCACAAAGCATCATCTCTGACTAGGACAGCAAGTTCCTCGGCACATTTTGGTCGAGTCTCTAGTCATTGTTGGACACCAATCTCACTAAATCCACTTATTTCCACCCCCAAACAGAGGTTTTCAATTGGATGATTGTGCACATCCTACGCATGTACAACTCTAAGAATCCACATACATGGGATCAGAGTCTCCCCTATGTTCATCACATTTACAATAGGGCTATCCATAGCTCCATCGGCCATAGCCCATTTCAGGTGGGGCTGGGATTCCAACCCTTGGGTCCCATGGATGTTTCACTACCTCTTTCCACCACACACACAGAATCTTCCCATGTTCAGTCTGATACTGACAAAGCCACCAAATTCATTGAGTGGATTCAGCACATCCACCAATAGGTCCAGAATATTTTGTAGAAATCGAATTCTAAGTACAAGCAGCCCCATGATCAAAAATGGGTACTGCACAAGTTTCAAGTTGGCAACAAATTATGGATACATTTGCAGAAGGAGCATCTCGCGGGACCCCATTGGAAGCTTTGACCACTTCACTATGGGCCTTACACTATCACCAAGGTTGTGGGTAGCAATGATTTTGAGCTCAACACTCCACCCTTCCTTGGCCTACACCCAGTGTTCAATGTGGACCTCCTTCGGCCATATTTTCCACCATAATTGGACACATCAGAGATTGTAGAACAGCTGACACCAACAGATATCAACCCTGACTACATGGAACAAGCATCCACTGATCAGATAGTGGACACACAGATCAAGAGCACTCATAGGCAGAGGATCCAGCTTTATTGGGTTGTCAAGGCAGGGCAACTCCTACACCAAGGCAAGTGGCTCACCTGAGGCCAAATCCAGCAGAAGTTTCCTCACCTGATGGAGGGACTCAAATCAATGGAGACCATTTATTCCTAATGGGGGAGGATTGATCCAGGTGGATATTGGTGGCCACCCACCTATTCCAACTATCTCCTCTTGTCTATTTTTGTTCAGCATGTTCTTATGTACTTCTTTGTAATTGTGGGTTCTACACTTTTGGGGCTATCTGAAGCCCTACACATCCTCCAGGTGGATATTGGTGGCCTCCTGCCTAATCCAACTGGCTTATTTTGTATGTTTTCATGCCAGCACATCTTATTTTACTTCCAGGGTCATTTTGGGGCTCTAAACATTGTTTTTTTGGCTCGCCACAGTCAAGTTGTGGACTGAGTCAGAGTTTCACGGCAGACTCTGAAAGACATTTCCAATGGGCTATCACGCACCTAAAACGGAGGTCGTATGCAAAAGTTACGACCTCGGGAAGTTGAGGTACCAACTTACCCATAGGGGCCCACATGACTTTTGTCATTTCACCTTCTAGGGTTAGGTTTTCGGATGTCTAGGGTTTTGGCATTCATGAGTAATATCAAAAAGGCCTCTGGAGCCTCATTGTAATTTTTATTCTCAGACGGATGCGCGTAGCAGCCACATCTCTTCTCAAAGATAGCTACCACAATTCGAGCAAGTTTTTCAGTTCTGCAGTTTTACAGTTTCATCCTATTTCATTTATTTAATAGAAGATATTGTTCATTGGATATATGTGTTATTCTTCATATCTTTGTGTTTATTGTATTTAGCCTGTAATCATTTCATTCCGCTCCTAAATTTGGATCACATCTTGTGACCAAGGTTGGATGATAGATTATGTCATAAGCTAGCGAATCAAATGTGTGCAATGATGGATCACCATGGATTTTTCCTTACGCAAGCTAGCATGATCACGCAAGACCTAGATCTTGCACGGTTATGGTAAACCCCTCCATGTGATATGAAATTATCGATGTGTCATGTTATCGGTGTTTTACAACTACTCAAGAGGTTGAGGGATCACCATGACCATCACCATCAAATTTCTTCTTCAAATTCTTCTGCTTCAAATTAATTTGTTGAGGATAGTGATCCTTAACCTCCTCCTCCTCATCCGCCTCTGCCATATCCTACATAAGTATACCATCCACCATCTCCTCAACCTCCTCCTCCTCCACCACCTCTACCATATCTTATATAAGCAGACAAACCACCATCACTTCCACCTCTTCCTCCTCCTCCAATATTTGATCAATCAACATCTTTGTTAAGAATTGAACACAAGCAATATGAGACAAGAAATTAGTGGGAAAGGATTTATGTCATTCTGATGCTCATTTTATTTATCTGATGATTTGAATTTATAAAACATGGATTGACCATATCTATATCTAGACCTCATTGAAAACTCGTCAATGGATCATTTCAACACCTCATGAATATATGATCTTTACAACTCATATCAATGTGGTTTCTAACTTTGTGATTGTCCAAGGACTCACAGTATAACATTGCCCCCTTAATCACAAGTCTAAATAATTGTACCAGCAAGGAAACAATAAATAGTATCATCTTCAATATGAAACTACTAAACTAAGATTTGATGAAGATATGCCTGAAAAACTACCAATATTTGGATATAGTTCATATGGAAGTGAACAACTACCATGTCTAAACATTCCCATTCTTTTGATTGATGAGACCAGTTGTTATGTTGGAATTTCCAAATGTTGATTTATTTTTATGATTGACAGCCACGGGACTTTGAATCTTGAAGATTGACTATCATCATCATTGATATCTGATATGTCCCCCTGTCAGGTACAAGGTGTTGAATTTTAATAAGATATGATATTGTATATGAATATATTATTACAATGATGAGTGTTCCATATATATAGAACATATGGTGGCTATCCATAAAAGGATGTGTCCCTTGGATAATAAATAACTACATATTTATTATTATTATTATTATTATTATATATGCAATATATATATATGGAATATTGTATTCCCAATGTTTTTCAAACATCAACACTCCCTCTCAATGAGGGAGACATTCTTCATCATGCCAAATTTTGTCTCTGAAGTATACAAAATTCACTCTAGACTCATCGGATATCCATAGTACAACATGACTTCACAGCCAAAGCATCCAAGGCCTATGGGTATCTCTCAAATAGCTTCAACATGTCACCATGGAATCCACTACCTCGCAATGCATCTATACCTCATCATGTGCACCAATGTGATTTCACATCCAATGCATCCAAGGCCTGTGGATAGCTCTCAAATAGATACAACATGTCCCCAGGACATCCACTACCCCGCAATGCATTTGTACCTCATCACGTGCACCCCTGTGACTTCACAGCCAATGCATCCAAGGCCTATGAGTAGCTCTCAAATAGCTACAACATTTCCCCGATACATCCACTACTCTGCAATGCATATGTACCTCGCCACTTCCTCTAAAGAGGGACCACGCCAATCTATCTCTCTTATTTTCTCGGGCCCTCCTGTGAGGGATTTAAGCCCGGTCCCGCTTTGATACCATGTTGAATTTTCATAAGAGATGATATTGTATATGAATATATTATTACAATGATGAGTGTTCCATATATATAGAACACATGGTGACTATCCATGAAAGGATATGTCTCTTGGATAATAAATAACTGCATATATATATATATATATATATATGGAAGATTGTCTTCCCGATGTTGTTCAAACATCAACACAAGGTGAGAAGTTTGTTAAAGTTGATTGAGAGGATCGAAGCTTGATATTTTGGATTCTTTTGTTCTTCAATGATTCATAGTTGAAGAGATCCAAGCTTAAGCTTTGGATTCTTTAAGTGGTGGTTTTGTTGGTTGACCACTAACTATCTTCCATTAATGCTTGAACAATGTGGTGGTTTTAGATTACCACTAACCGTTGATACTTGAACATTGTGGTGGTTTTGGATTACCACTAACCATCTTTACTAAAACAATGTGGTGGTTTTTGGTTTACCACTAACCATATTCAATCCCCCCCTGAATGTGTAAGAGAGTGTATTTTTCATCAATGTGCTCCCCCCTTGAGATTTGGAGAGTACCATCTTTTTTTCATGTTTTGATTTCAAAGAACATAAAGAATTGGATCTAGATCATCACCAAAATCATTTGGAATAGATGTTTGAAATATTTTAACTATTTTCATTTCTTTGTATTGTTGCGGATTTACCTTTGTCTTGACTAGACGGTAAGACAGATGTAGCTTCTTTACTTGTTGATTCCATTTCCATGAGTTTATCAATCCATAATGGATTGTTTTCTTAACCTTCTTCTTCTTTCGACACTTTTCTAAGAGATTATTTCTCTTCCCACAATGAAGACAAGGATGGAAATCAAAACACTGTGTCTCCAAGTGAAAAACTCTATGACAATGTTGGCACTTATTATCAAGATTTGTATCTTCTTCAAGGAATCCTGCACTCACAAACTAAACTAGTTTGGAGAAAATTGGGATATGAAAGTTGTTGTTTTTTTTCATATCCGAAGTCGTGTTGATTTTTTTTTAATGATAATTCTTCCCAAGGTTTGACAAACATTTTTCTTATATCATTTTGTTATTCTTTAGCTTCTTCACATTTCATGTTGTTTTTGTTGTTGTTGTTGTCATTATGTGATTCTGATTCATATTTGATAAATATTTCCTCCATCAATTGAATGGAAGATTCTATATATTTTGTATCATCCATCAAGTCTTTTATATCACATTTAGCATCAACCATCTGTATTATTATCTTGTGTATCACAAGTCGCATTAACCTTTTCTAGGAACTCATTTGTATCACATGTTGCATCAACCATTTGGATAAACTCTTGTGTAGCACATGTTGCATCAATATTCTCTATTAGATATTTTGTGTCACAAATTGCATAAACTTTGTGTATGAGGTATTTGTTGCATATGTTGCATCAATCATGTCATCAATTTGATTATGATTTTCTCTTAATTTTATCGTAATTTCATCAATAAATTGATCATTTATTTATATTCCATCTCGAAGATCATTTGCTAACTATATTGTATCAACCCTGTGATCAATTATGTTTTTTATTTTGAATTAACTTCCACTCAAGTTTTTTAACTTGATTTTGCAATTCATGGTTTTACTCTTGCAATTCTTTGATTTCCTAAGAGTTGTTTTATAAACTCTTTCCTCCTTTTCCCATTTCTTATTGTTCTATTGTTCACTTGTCACACTTTCTTGTACTCACTCGCTTGGTTTGACGTTACACTTAGGGTGTCGAGTACTACCAATCATGTACCCTAAAGTGTGATTACAATGACTTAACTTTGATGATTCACTTGACCTCATTCAAATTTCAGGCAAGTCTTAATGATTCACAATTGACTTTGACTTGAAAGGGCTTGACACTTTACCCCTTCTACAGTTAATTTCTTAGGTTTATCCTTTAATGCTGACAATTCAACTCACGAATCAAATAAATTTGCTTGATAGATTTACAACTTTCCACTTAGTCAAATATTTGAAATGACACATAACCTTTTACCAATTTATAGAGATTGTAAGTTTGAGAAGACTTCAATACACTTAATTTTGGAAATAATCATTGAACTTCAGAACTTCAGAAGTGAATGAGAATTGTGTACTTCATTTTCATGCTTAATAGAAAACATAAACATCAAAGAAAATAGCCACCATCCATGAGCACAATCGCACACAATGACAAATGTCCTCAGATCCCCTTATTCAATTTCAGGTTGATCTAGGACACAACCACAAAAAATGAACTTGTATTATTCTTGATATAAATATCTCTTACACCTAAGAGTGATTCTCTTGTCAATTAAAATATTTTTCATCACATCTCATTTCCAAGCCTTCAACTATACTTTTATCCTCCTTTTTCAATTAGGATGTATAGAGCCTATACAATAATATGATGAATTTTCTCCTCTGTATCAAAAATTTCCAATCTCACTTCAACTATGTTTTTAAACACCTTTTACAAATTGTTTAACAACTACAAATTTGATAATACATTTTCCAGCTGGAACTATGATAATTTACCCAAATAATATGAACTGTAATAAGAAAATGTCATGGATTGAGAAATGTGACTCACAACACTACTTGGATGGCAATCATCCACTTCGACAACTTATGAAAATACAAGCCCTAAAAGTTATTTATGAAAAAGAACCCCAAAAATATTTTTTACTCATAATATTTGTAAAACTAAATTCCGTAGATAATTGGGATGGCTTCACTTTACACTTGCTAATTGAGCACTCAGTAATTTTTCAGCTCCAACCATGTTGTTTAGGGACGAAATGACCTTGATGTACTTCCTAGTATTCAAACCACGGTCAGGGTTTACTCAAAGAAAGTGTGTTTTGAGCATAAAATAAATTGTAGGTATTACCTCTTCCCCATCGACATGTGCACACTAACATCCCCTGACGTTATTCTTTCTAAGAAACATGCTTCTTTTTGGGTGTAGTGTTTCTCCATGCCACTGATAGAATCACTTGTGGCTGGGAATTTTGATACCATGTTGAGATGTGATCAAGCCAATCTTGAGTTGGTCTGAGTTTGTGACACTAATACATTTCAATTGTTGAGTGAGTTATAAAATTACTTCACTTGAACCATGCCTCAGTCCATATAAATCAGTCTCCAATCAAAAATTATTTCCAAGGGGTGTTTGTTGTTCAGTGCTCACTTTTGCTTGAATATGTTCTTACGAAGAAAAAAAAATGCTCTCTTATTAGATCAAATGCAACACATTGATTTAGTGGTGATGGAAGATGTTCTTGGGTTTTATCAAACATGTCTCAAATCTATATATATCAAACTTAAATATCTATGTGACCAAACCCTAGCCCCAAATTTATGGGTTGTTCTCTTCCTTGTGTGGGATATTTTTTTGTTTGTTGGAAAATGCGTGGGTTGAAAACGTGTGATCAGCTAATCCAAATCACTTTCATGATCAATGTCATTATCTATATTACACAAAACTTTCACTAAACACCTAGAATAAACCAGCTACTACATTCCTTGACTGGTTTTAATGGATTTTCAAGAAATTGATGTTTTAGATATGTCCAACCCCAATCTTAGTGCATAGACAAACCCTCAAATGTGACTACCTTTCCGATTTGAGACCAAGAAGCACTAAAATGAAAATCATCTTCACTTTACATGATTGTTGGAGAATTATTGTTATAGATTCCCCACCATGCCAACATCATGGCAACCTCAAGATGCACCTCATCCAAAGTGGCACTTAGAAGTAAATAAAATAAAATAAAAAATAGCAGATGTGCCACAATAGAAATTCTTCCAAAACATATAGACACCAAGAATCCTTAAATACCTTCAAGATGAACCTCATCTAGTGTGGCCAGATCCAGTTTTAAATGTGGGTGGCCTTCTAAATTTTCTTGAAAAAGCACACGAAAGACCAAATAGGGATCGAGGTCTTGCAAGTGATGAGGAAATCACTACATATATGTTGCTAATATTCATTTGATTCATGTGCTAGGAAGATTGAAAATTCTCATCAAACATATGTATATATTTGTTTACAAACTAGGCATATATATAATTGAGATCTACCATAGAGAAATGATATATCACAATATACCAGATATCAACCACACAAAAATATTTTGAGTATTTTTGCAGTGATATATTTGCAACAAAGAATAGATTTAATCGATTGAATGTCTTAGACGGTTGCTAAAGGTGCTTCAATCCTCTTGCAATGCAAGACTCCTTGGCTTCATCTCACATTATTGGTTTCATAGATTGACTACCATGAAGAAACTAAACCTCTCAAATATCAACTTCAAATTGCAAATATTCCATGGAAAACTACCATGGTGCTATCATGCCCTTAAGACCATAAGTGCTATGATATTATGAACGTCTCTTCACCATGTATTTGATACCATGTTAAGAATTGAGAACAAGAGAGATGAGACAAGAAATTGGTGGAAAAATCTTTATGTCATTTTGATGCTCATTATATTTCTTCGATGATTTGAATTTATAGTACATGGATTGAACAGATCTAGATCTCATTGACAACTCAGCAATGGATCATGACAACACCTCATGAATATATGAGGTTTATAACTCATTTCAATGTGGTCTTAGACTTTGTGATTGTCTAGGGACTCATTGTTTAACAATCTCCTCCTTCAGCAACTAACCAACCACCATCTCCTCCTTCAATCGACCAACTAGTTGCTACACCCACTACACTTGTTATTGATTCTACACTATTACGTGACAGAGGTACTAATGACTCAAGCTCTATTGTTGGAGGTAATGATGCATCTAGATCTGTTGGTGGACCTAGCTTATAACAGTTGTTGACATGTATATATTTGATTGTTGTGATGTATATTTTACATTTATATTAGATTTGAGATGTATATTTGGCATATATATTGATTTTGATATTGTCATTCATATATATTATACATTTTCATACCATGTTGATGTTGATGTTGTTTTATTTATATAATGTATTATGTGTATGTTAATGATTTATATTATTAATAATTTCTCAATTTTTAAATCAAATCTGAGATATGTGTCTAATTTAAATTTGAGATGCCATATTTGACATGATTGAGGTGTATATCTAACACATATATTGATTTTGATATTATTGTTCATATATATTATGTATTTTCAAATTATGTTGTTGTTGATGTTGGTTGATTCATAAAATGTATTGCGTATGTTAATGATTAACATATTTAATGATTTATGTGTTTTTTAATCAAATTTGAGATGTGTCTCTCATTTAAATTTGAGATGTCATACAATGTTTAATTCTAGTTATAATCATTTAATGTCATTATATAATGTATAACCATTTTTCAAGGAGAATTCTTTGGTGTGTAAGAAAATACAATATGTTGATTAAACATGTTTACAAACTTGATTAAGTTATTCATTTAATGATTTCTCGATTTGATTAATATTTTAAATTGACTTTTTGGATTAAATTGTATTTTTTTTTTTTATTCTTAAATATTTTTACTAAATTTTTCACTATTTTTTATCAAATTAAAATTATTTTAGTTAAATCTAACAAAATAATTATTCCTCCAATTTTATACAATGATAACAACATGTGCATTAAGCTATGAACACAAATTTCATTATTAACAAATTTTTTTATAAAGTTATTTTGAGGGGTATGAATTTCATGTCTACATTTAAACATGGGAAAAAATATTTGAAATTTAAATTTAGTACAAGTAACAAAAAAAAAATTACCTATTTACCATAGATTAATACTTTAAAAAAAAATGTTTTCATTCTTTAACCTTGAATCTTAACTATCATTCAATTTACCATAGAGTGATACTTTTAAGGTTTATTATCATGCTTTGGCATTGTATCTCAAAATGATAGTTCATGTTAGATACATGTAAATTAACAATCCACTCTTACATATGGTGGTGGAACCTTAGTATTCAAAATTGCAAACGACATAGTAAATTAAACTTATGAATTAAATAAAGCCCTATAAATACACATGTCATTGTGCATGTGTGTCTAGTTTAAGATTGTGATGTTCCTTGTCATTAATTTAAAAATTCACAATCTTGTGATTTTGGTCATACTTCACAAGTATGTGAGTGGTATAGGTGTGTTGGTTATATTTGATAAATATGTTCTTTGTGTTAAATATTTTTTTGGTTATAAGTGTGTTGGTTATATTTGATAAATATATAGGTGTATTTTCTTGTTATAGATATTTTGAAGTATGTTGAATGTTTGGTTGGGATCAATGGTATGAACAATCCAAGTTTGGTATGACATAGAACTTTTATGTATAAAAAAATGTGTTTGATATTTTATAACTAATTATTCTAAGTTATCAAAAATATTTTACACATTTTAATAAATTAAATTGATTTAAAGAGAGGGGCGGTAGGAGCGGAGAGAATCATATATGATCCTGACAAAAAACAAGAAGCAACATTTGAATGGGGGTTAGGATCTGCAACAAATAAACAAGCAAAGTCACTTTATGTATTCCAAGGGATAAAGAAATTTGACTCTTTGCAAAGCAAAAGTATCCTAATTTTAAAAGACTCATATGTAATCATAAAACTCATACATAAATCATCTACATAAAAATATGGGGAATTGGATAGAATCATAAAACAAATTAAAAAAAAAAAACTCAAAACGTTTGAATACTTGGAATTTTTCCATGTTTTAAGAGTGAAAAATAAGCGAGCAAACCAATTTGCAAATTCAATGTCTCACTTAGTAGGAGTTGTTAGATTAAAAAGGGGGTTGTTATTAGAACCAATTTCTTAAGAATAACCATAGTCTTTATAACTATGTGGATGACATAAATCTCAATCATGGACATTATAACTCCCTGCATGATAGCCATGCATTGAATCTCGAGGAAATGTGAAATAAATTTGCATGATCAACCATCAATGGAATGCATAAGAAAGGTTCCATCACACTTAACCTTCATATACTAGTAACTTTGGGTCATTTTCGAATGGTTCTTTCGACGTAATTCCAATGTTATTTTGTCGGGATAACGACAAACATTGCCCTATCCAAACGTCATTTCTGGTACCATCTCACTTCCAACGAATGTGCTTGTGTCACACTTCCAACGTTTCTTATGGACACGTGTCATCCAAGACTCAATTTTACAGTGACACAAATTGTCGTCACACTTCTAAATTATATTTACATGTCCTCTTACTTATGATGGCAACATATGGTTTATGTGTTGTCACCACTATGACATAAAATGTCATCACAATAGAGATGACCTAAACTATTCCGACGACACCATAATTTTTTTAGACCTTAAACTATGATGGAAGACGTCGTCGTAATTCTGACACCAAAAACTATTCATCGATGAATTTTCCATATCTATGACATTTTATATCGTCGGACGGGCATCGAAAGTCCGACACCATAATTGTATTAGTGTGTCGTGAGTGAGACGAAAGGGTCATCGGAATACCGACGCATTGTAAGTATTTTTTAAAAATATATAAATGTGTATCCCTTGCCACTGAATTCTAGTTAATATTGCATGATTCTTATCCTCTCAAATCTTATGCATCAGCCATTTTCCATCAAGGAAAATGATAGGATTTTTGACATCACAGTGAAATAGACAAGACTTGTGCGAATTGCCCCTTTCTATGCAATCATATATTTCTTTGTATCCACAACAATAGACGTTGGAAAAACTTGATTAGCCTTATTTATTGATTGACACAAGACATATAACTTTGTCCCTCATGCCAAGAGATTATTTAACTCCATCCCTTATTCCATATATGATTTAACTTTGTCCCTCCTACCATAAGCTATGATGGGGCCAAGTCTTCCAAGGTTGTTGTTGGACGAGAGACTGTGGACTTCACCATCCCTCAAGTTCAACATGATAAATGAAATATTGTTCTATGTTATGTATTTCTATTGTTATGCTATATAGGCTTTTAGAGACGAGTTTGAGTAGATTCAAACAAAAACTAGTTAAATATGTAAAGTCCATACTAGTTAAGACCTAGTTTCCCCTTAGGGATAGGCATTGTTTTTTTATTTTTTGCGATATGGAGCCCCAGGGACTGTCATGGTCTCTGTGGGACTGAAATTTTTGAACCTCTCATGTATGTTTATATGTAATTTATGTCCATATTAATATAGAATCTTACTTATTAAAACAAAAATGGTGTTAGGTAATATATTTTCCCTTTGGATTGACTTTCTATCACATCCAAAGAAATATTTGCAGAGGAAAATGGGCCCACATGCTGATGGATATCACCATACAAAACGAGTATAGGCCTAATTGGGGTCTTGATCGAGTGATACTCCCTTGTTACAGAAGGAATTTTTTCGTCTGTCAACACTACCTTAATAAGGAATTTATATCTGAGCAAGACAATACCAAGTGCAAGAAATGAAAATCACTTGTGCAAAGACAAGAAAATATTGAGCATAAACATCCCACTGCCCAGGGTGACATTAATTATATAGAAGGTAGATTTCCTCCTCTAAATAATTTCATAAAATGACCATGTGATGGAAATGCTAAAATCCCTACTAAATTTAGAGTTGCATGTAAAAGAGATGAAGAATTGAATACTACCATTTAGATGCAAAATTGGTAGAATGTGGCATTAAGTTATTTTTCTGCAAATATAGATGATATGGTTAGAGATATAAAATATGCCTTGAGTAGCCATGACAAAACTCTAAATACTTTAGCAAACATTAGCAAATAAGTTTCTAGAATGGAACACCAACTAAATGAGATAGAAAAAATTATTGTTGGAAAGCCAAAAAAGAAAAACAGTTGTAGCCTCTAGTTTAGAAACTCCCTTGACTTGGAGACAAGTCACAAAACTATCAGAAAACATTTGGAAGCAAAAGAAGATTAAGCAGCAAGATATCAAGACAAAAGATAAGAAGAAGAATGAGAATAAAGGTAAAGAGAAAGTTGTAATTATGGTTAAGTTAGAACACTATAGTGTTAGCAACCATGAAATAGATGGAGATGGATTAGTTGATTTCATACCATGACTATCTTTAACATGAATGAAAGAAATTCACCAAAACAAAAAAAAACAAAAAAAAATTGAAAAAAAGGAAGAAAAGAGTCTTACGCCTTAAGGAAAATAGTGTCAATATGACTATTAGATTTCCTACCCAAGTAAAAGTAGATGAAGAAACGACATCTCTACTAGAACCACTATCTTCTATAACTAAAACACAAAATTTGCAAAGTGGCTATTACACTGTGGATAATTTTTCATAAAAGCAAATTCTAGAAATAATACATGGAATGGTAGGATGGGATAATGCACACATTCTCACCCTTTATAAGACCCTCAAGAAGTTTTTGAGTTGTTATCATTTGGTTTTATTGAGAATTTGAAAGCCTATTGGGATGCTTTGTCTCCAAAAGTTATGTTAAGAATACTAAATGAAGGCATCATCACATTAGTAACAACTATTTTGCAAGATTTTGTGGGAGCCATATAATATAAACAAGCTGACATGAGAAATGCATATTTGTCTCAAAAAAATCTCTGACATTTCTCAAAGAGATCAATATTTTCATTTGATGAAAAAACTTTTATACTTGTCTGAAAGCATGAATGACATGGAAATGAAAATATATTATATTAATAGATATCCTCCTACTATATCGGAAGCAACATATGTTGAAATTACTAGTATTCTTGTCCCAATGGCATCCATGAGCTTAACTATGTTGCATCAAATCATTGGAAAGGTTATTACAAAAGCATGTAATAACATAAACATGGGAAAAACAATTGATGTATTACAAAAGATGGTAAATACAAATATTTGTGAATCCCATGTGGGAAAACAATATTTTGGTTAAGATTATAAAAAAAAAAAACTAGAAAAACACACAAGCATTATTGTGGTTGTCAGAATTGCTCTGATTTTGGTAAGCATGTTTACAAAAAGAAAAGGTTTGGATTCAATAAAAGGAAGATTCATATTAGGTACAAGACAGAAGGAAAGAATTCTCAAAATTCTACTTAGAAAAGGAAAAACCAATGTTTCAGTTGCAAAATGTTTGGTCATTATGCAAATGAATGTCCACAAAAAGGAAAATTAAGGGCATTAATTGTTGATGCCAATGTGATATTATTATATGAAAAAAAAAATCTTCTTCTGATTCTAACTAAGATCATGAAGATCCTTCCTTCCATGTATTTATGATTCATCATGAAAAATTTATCTATATGATTTCTCATGAATATCAGATTGAGAAACTTTGATTTTACATGAATTTGCCAAACATATTCCTCCTTGGAAGATACAACATTTAGTTTCCCAATCCCATGATATTGTTTCCCTTCAACGACACTTATATTTGTCTCTCGCACTAAAAAATCATAGTGAGTTCCAATAGTAACTGCAAAAGCAATCAAAGCCACAAAAGCAAGCAACACAAACACAACAACACAAACCACTTACTCAAATGTTTCCTACTCTTCCTTCTAATATTAAAAATCTTCCTCTACTTAATATATAGAAGCATTCTCCACCATTGTTGCCTACTCCTCGATCAACTTCATACCCTTCTTCCTCATATAAAGTAAAATCAAGTTTATATCACAGTCTTCCTCTTTGATATAAGAGTTGTGTCCAAAGTTATGTAAAGTACCCTACTTCTATAGACCCTCCTTACTCTTCCTTAGTTCCTACTCCTGCAACTTAGTTTCATAGTACCACCCAATGTTCTTACAACAATACTCATCCTTTATATGAATATGATTATATATATATACAAGGAAATTAATCAAATATGAAGAACTTGTAAGAATATACTAGAAAAGAGAAAGTCAACAATAAATCATTGACGTATAGAGAGAAAAGATAAGGCTAAATAAATAGATGATATAGAAAGAAATTTTGATTGAATAATTATAAATTTTTCATCAATTCTTTGTTGATAATTGAGATAATGAAGAAGATTAGATGATTCAAAAAAATGAAGAACATCTATTGAAGAAAAAAAGTATTGCAAAGGCAAAAATTGCATCGAAAAATGTAGTGGAAGAGTTTGAGTCTTCTAATTGTAAGAAACCCTTATCCCTCTTTGATAAAAAAATATTTGGAACAAATGACTAAATTAGAATATGTCATTAGAATCATTGACACAAGCATAACATGATGCAACATTTCCTTATCCTAGTCAAAGGGGGAATCCCTACAAGTCAAGTTAGGTTTTTCAGTAAGGTGGGGAATTCTCTAACTCAACTTAGTAGTTTGTTACTACTCACTCTCAGGGTGTAACGCAAGTGTAAATCATGTGAATAGTTTTTCAAACCAATATAATTGAACAAGTATTGGATAGTGAATTACTTAGACAAGTGTGCTTATTCATAAAATGTGATTATGCTTGGAAAATAGATAGAAATGGAACTTTCTCAATTTCAATAGCTCAAAGAAACGTCAATCATGGAAATACTAGAAAAATTGCATTCCCATGTGAATCATATATCAATGGAACTTAAGATGGAATGTCACCACAAGACTTGAATTAAGAGCATGAGATTAAAGGATTATATCATTCATTCACCATGTCCATGTGATCATCACGAAGACTTTGTCATTATCAAGATATATCCATATTGATGAGATCATATGTCAACAATAGAGATATCTTTGATTTAGAAACAAAAAAGTAAGGATTCAAGACATGTAAGTGTTAAGTGCAATGTCAAGGATGATCAGCACATAATACATGAAATCAAAACCGTGACCATATGTGATTTAAATGCCTTATGTTTTATGAATGCAATTATTGGATAGCGGACTCAAATCCAATGGACACAAGTTATCAGTTTTTAGAGCACGTTAACCATATTACAGTTGCAGGGTGCAGTGAGTGATATAGACTGGTCAGGGCCTAGTAGCTAAGTAGTGCTATTGTAGAGTGAGTTAATCCATAGTTCAAGTTAGGGCTTAGAGATTTTTCTTCAACAGTTGCAGGGAGAGGGTTTGAGCGCAGTAGTAGGGAGAGGTATTTGTCCTAGTTGTTAGCCATTACAAGGGTTTCTAGAGGGCAGAGAAAGGTTGCATGTGTGGTCCATACAAGGAGTACAGCCAAGGATGGCAGTCCATCACTCCAACAATAGTTTCCAGAAGGATATCAACCTTTGTGAAATTTTGTAGGAGTAAAGATGTATATCTCAATCTGATCCAAGCTAGAAGTATGGAATGACAGTCATATAGCATCATTGGGGCATGAGGAATCATTTTTAGGCATACCATACTTGGCACACATTTTCATGATACAAATGGACTTGTTTTTATTATCCCTTAGGGAAGATTTCAACTAGAAAAAGATGGCATTTTCTAGGCATCATTTGTAACAAATTTCAAGAGTTATTTCCATTCCCCACTTTATTCATATGTTGAGGATTGCTTAGGGAATATTTTGGTAGTAGATTAATGGCTTAGGGAATTATTGAGTATCTAATGATCTCAAGGGAGAGGAAGAAGAGGTTCAAAGAGAACTAGATAGGATTAAGGAAATTATGCATGGTCTACATTGGGAAGCATGCAAGACAAATGGAAACCTCGGATATGAGGGATCATGGTCCTATTGCCTAGGAAATAATCAAAAAACCAAAATATACATGAATTATATCTTAAAACACTCATATATTAAAATTCCTATGCTTCTTTGGAACATCAAAATAAAACCATAACCATCACACATGTCTATCTAAGGCCTTAATTATAGTCTTTTCTAAAGCTTGGACTTTTTATGTTTGTCCTAATAAAAATAAAAAAATTAAGAAGCATATATCCACACAAAAAATAACCTACAAGCCCTCGATTAAAAAATTATTATTGCAACATAATTGGATTTTTCTTTAACCATGGTGGTCTTTGAAATAAAGATTGTACCTACAAAGAAAGAGTTATTTTTTAAACCATTTGGTAACACAGCATGAAAGATCTAGATCAACAAACGCACAAAGGAAGGATTGTAGATCAACAAAAACGTGAAGGCCAATGTGTTACCTCCAAGATCTACACCAAAAGATTTATTCTAACTTCTTTTTGTAACCCTTTGCTTGTGTTTCCCAATCCTTGGTGATTTTCTTCATGTCCTCTAATTTATATTGGGCATCAACCTGTAGTGCCAAATCATTCAACCTCCATAAATATCTATAAAATGAATACAACTCATATTGGTAGAATTATTTACTCTAAGATGCATTTTTATGAGAATGTCATACCATACCTTGACAGTGCTTCCAAGCACCTTATAAGACTTATTTTTGGACTATATCCTCATCATCCTAGATTCAAACATGGATTTACTCAATGAGAAAAAACTACAAACGTGATAGATGTATAACTAAATAGAACTCTTGAATAAGCTCCTCTTGGTTACGGGAATAATTTATTGGAGTCATCTAATCTTGGAGAAAACATCCCTCGATCTGAAGGAGAAACAACAAATTCGACATTTACTGTGTTTTCTCTCTGTTGGATCAAGGGAGGTTTTCTTCAAGATTAAACGACTCAATTCCCCAATTGATCCAAGTGGATATCGGTGGCCACCCACCTATTCCAACTAGCTCATCTTGGCAGTTTTTTAGTTTGGCAGTTGTTTCCTAGTTTTTGGGTCCTAAACTTCTAGGTTTGTTTCGAGGCCCTAAACAGCATTTTTAGGGCCCGCCACAATCATACTATGGACGAAGTCAAAGTTTGATGACGTAATGTGTATTCCTCAGATAGACCTTTCCAACAGCCTATCATGCACCTAAAACAGAGATCATATGAAAAGTTATGACCCTGGGAAGTTGATGTACCAACTTACCCCAACGGGGCCCACATGACTCTTGGTGCTTCATCTCCTAGGGTTATTTTTTGGATGTCTAGGGTTTTGGAATTTATGTTTATTGTAAAAATTCTTTCAGAGCCTCATTGTACTCATCTTCTTGAGAATGAGCTCAGCCATCACATATCTTCTCAAAAATAAGTCGTCACCATTCTAGCAAGTTGGTTTCAGTCTGCATTTTACAGTTTCAGCATATTTATTTATTAATAGAAGCCAAATTTTATTGTATCTCTATTATTGTTCATTGAATCTCTATGTTAATAATTTATATATCTATTCATTTCATTCTGATCATAAAATATGGATCATAGGTATCAGAGCGGTCTACTCCTTATCGTTCTTAATGCATGTCCCCGACGAGGTAAGGGTACAAAGAGTTGGGTCTCAAGCTTGTTTCTCTTGAGGAAAAAGGCTCTTGCATGCCCAAGCGACCTTCCATGGTGAGAGAAAATAAAGACAATGGGATAGGATATCCTTTCAAACTGTTTCTCGAGGAATCCCTCACACAACAGAGGAACGAGATGATGGACAGTTTTGCGCAAATCCTTCAACAGATGCCAACAGGTGATGGATCTTCCTCGAGTGGAGGCGTCGCCCCCTTCAAGGTACATATCAACTTTGATATTCCTATATTTTAAGGTCAAATAGATGTAGATTTTGTAGACAAATGGTTGAATCTACTAGAAGGGTATTTTTTTGTCCATAACTTTTTGAATAGAGAAAAGATTACTTTTGCGCTCCTCAAATACGTCCCCCGTGTCAAATATTGGTGGGAGAATTTCTGTGAGAAAAAGGAAACAGAGGAACCCTCATTATTTACAATAGAATTCACCTGGGATTCCTTCAGGGATTCTATTAAGGAACAATACTACCCTGTCAGAAGTTATGACGACTTGTATACAAAATGGACCACACTACAGCAGGAAAGGGACCAAGTCGTGCTAGAGTTCACAAATATATTCCATACCTTTCACACCAAGGTGGGTATCAAATATTTTGAGTGACATATGGTGCCCAAGTATTGTGGTGGTATGCATAGATATATTCGGGAAGAAATGGAGTTTATGGACATCCCTCCCTTGGGTGCAGCCTATCAATATGTCGTCAAAATCGAACAAAAGTTTAAACAAAAACCGTAGTAGTTTGGGTCTGGGAACCCCTCACAACAGAATTAGGGAAAGGGCAGCCCCAACCCATAGAACAAAGGGCAGATAATATATGGAAACCCTCATGACATTCATTCTAATCCACAAACAAAGAAGGAAAATGGAAAGACGAAGAAAGATATCGGGAAGTGGTACGACATCCATAAGAGCCCCTAGCATAACATTGTTGATTGTGACTCAAAGCAATCATTGGTGGCTGAGATGAAAGCCTCTGAATCAGATGTGGGTTCTGACTCTGAGTCAGAACCAGAAAAGGGGAGATGGATCATTGACACAAAACCCAGTGCCACCATTTCTACCACCAAGATCTAGCCCGGTGAACCTAATGAGCTAGAGGAAGGAGAGTGTCTCTCTCATTCACATATGTGGGTGAAAGGCACCACGCTACACTTCATCACTGATAGTGGTAGCTCAAAGAACCTCATCTCAGTGGATTTCATCAAGAAGTTGGCCCTACCAACAACATTGCACACCCACATCCCTACACCATCGAATGGCACCGCCAAGGAAATGATCTCCACGTCATCCAACAGTGTCGCATGTCCTATGGAATCAAGCCCTTCAAAGATGAGGTATTGTGTGATATTTCTCCCCTTGAAGTGTGTGATATTATTTTGGGCTAACCTTATTTATGGAACGTCATGTTGTATATGAGTCTAGGCCTCACAGTGTTATTATTACTTTTGACAAGAAATTGTACAGGGTACCTGAGGTAGTCCCACCTAGTGTCATTTCCTTGATCTCTACCAAGCAATGCAGGAAGGTCATCTCTCAGACCGAGAAGTTTGTGTTCTTTGTGATTTTCTCTCAGGGWGAGCAAAAGATTGCAGCCACATCCATGGCCTTCATGGTCGACCTCTTCGCACAACATAAGCAAGTGGATAAGGTCTTCTTCTAACCTATTGGGGTACCTCTGAACTGGCAAGTCAAGCATTCCATCGATCTRACCCCCGGGACACCACTACCAAATGGGGGACCAGTCTATCGTCGCTCTCTATTATAAAATGAGGAGATCAAATGTTGAATCCAAGAACTACTTGAAAAGGGGCACATCTGACCCAGATCATCACCTTGTGGAAGCCCAATCATGCTTGTGCAGAAGAAATACGGGACCTGGCGACTCTGCATTGATTACTGGGCCCTAAATCAAATCACTGTCAGGAACCGGTACATGATTCCTTCAATCAACGATCTCCTTTATCAGATCAAGGGGGACAAATACTTTAGTAAGTTTGATCTAAAGTTTTTCTACCATCAGGTTACAATAGAGAAGACAGATGTATGGAGGATTTCCTTCAAGTCAAAAGAAGGTATTTTTGAATGGTTGGTCATGCCATTTGGCTTGACAAATGCACCAACAACTTTCATGAGGATGATTAACAATATATTGCGGTCGTTCATAAATTATTTTGTAGTGATGTAGCTAGATGACATCTTCATCTACAGCAAGACTTAGGTGGAACACTTGCAGCATGTTCAGCAGGTTGTGTACACTCTGTGGCAGCACAAGCTATATGTCAACCTGGAGAAATGATCCTTTGGCATGGACATGAGGGTCTAGTACCTAGGATACATAGTTGATAATCATAGTTTACATGTGGATCTAGCCAATATCTAGGTCATCCATGATTGTCTAGCCCCAACCACGCTCAGTGAGTTTCAGAGCTTCTTAGGCCTTGCCAATTTCTATCGCAGGTTCTTGTTGCAATTCTCCCATATTGCATGGGCCCTGAGCCAAGTAACTAGGGGTGGTGGTAAGGAAAATTTTGTGTGGGGCCTATCCCAATAGAAATCATTTGATGATTTGAAGCAATGTTTGTGCTTAGCCCCAGTTTTTTCATTACCCCACCTGCAACAGCCTTTTGAGATCGATACAAATGCTTCAAACTATGTTGTGGGTGCATTTCTCACTCAGCACAGCCACCCCGTGGCCTGTCATAGTGAGACACTATCATATGTCCTCCATAAGTACCCTACTTATGACAAATAAATGAACTCCATTGTGAAATCATGTTGCCAATGGAGGCATTACATTCTCAGGAAGGAGACAATCATCCACACTGATCATAAGCCACTACAGCTCATGCAGACACAAGGAAAATTGCAGAATGACCTCCATTAGAAGTAGTCCACATACTTGCAGTAGTTCCACCTCAACATCAAGTATAAGACAGGAAGTACCAACCGTGTCACATATTGCCTCAGCTAACCTCCAGTCATGGCACTCACCAAGTTTCTAGACTCTTGCGACCATGAGATCTCTTGATGGCCCAAATTCTATGAAAAAGATCCTAACTTTGCCACCACCTACCAAATGTTGGGTGCAAACATGGTTGTCACTAATTTCCATCTTCAGGATAGGTTGTTGTGTCATCTGGGACATTTGGGAATCCCACTACATTCAAGTGGCAGGACACTTTGGCGTAGAAAATATAGTGGTAGTGTTGCAGTAACATTTCTACTAGCCAAACCTTTAACAGGATGTTAGCAAGTATATCAAGTCTTGCATTACTTGTGTTATTTCCAAACCATCCACTAATAAATAAGGCATGTACACCCCTCTACCTACTCCTAACAATTCGTGGGAATCCATCTCAATGGACTACATGTCGTTCCTTACGTCCACCAAGAGAGGAAATGATTGTGTTTTGTGGTTGTTGATCACTTTTCCAATAGGGCGATTATGGTTTCCTACAAGAAGAGTGTCACAGCACAGACCACTTCCAAGATATTCTTTGAACGAGTGTGGATACATTTTCGAAGACCAAAAACCATTATCTCAGATCAGGACATTTGGTTCCTCAACACATTATGGTCGAGCCTCTGGTCACTTCTAGACATCAAGCTCACCAAATCCACTTCCTTCCACGCCCAGAAAGATGGCCAAACCGAGGTTGTCAACCGGATGATCGTGCATATATTGCACATGTACAATTCCAAGCACCCTCGCACATGGGATGAGAGTCTTCCCTATGTTCACCACAGCTACAATAGAACCATACATAGCTCAACCAGCCGCAACCCCTTTCAGGTGGGGATGGGATTTCAACCATTGGGTCCCATGGATGTTGCACTACCCCTTCACCCAGGAAGACTCATCCCATGCTCAAAATGTAGATGATAAATCCAACTAGTTCATTGAGCGGATCCATCACATCCGTCAACAGGTTCAAGATATTTTACGGAAATCCAATGCTAAGTACAAGCAGCACCATGATCAACATTGGGTGCCACACAAGTTTCATATGGGAGACAAAGTTTGGTTGCAATTATAGAAAGAACACCTTACAGGCACCCATCATAAGCTTCGTATTCTCTGCTATGGACCTTAGACCATCACCAAGGCTATGGGAAACAATACTTTTGAGCTTAATATTCCCCCCTTTCTTGGCTTGCACCTAGTGTTCAATGTGGATCTCCTTCAGTCATATTTTCCACCATTATTGGACACCTTAGAGATAGCAGAATAGTTGACACCAACAGATCTCAACCCTGAATCCATGGAATAGGAATCCACTGATCATATCATGGACACACAGTTCAAGGGCACTTGCCAACAGAGGATCTAGCTTTATTGGGTTGTTAAAGTAGGGCAGTTCCTGCACCAAGGCAACTGGCTCACCCGGGGCCAAATTCAGCAGAAATTTCCTCATCTGATGGGGGAACACAACGCAATTGAGACCATTTCTTCCTAAGGTGGGAGGATTTATCCAATTGGATATCAGTGGCCACCCACCTATTTCAACTAGCTCATCTTGGCAGTTTTTCAGTTTGGCAATTTTTTCCTAGTTTTCAGGTTCTGAACTTTCAGGGTCGCTTTGAGGCCCTAAACATCGTTTTTAGGGCCCTTCATGATCAAAATGTATATGGATTTAGATTCTTATGGAATAATTTGTATTCCTCGGATAGATCTTTCCAACGGGACATCGTGTGCCTAAAACGAAGACTGTATGCAAAAGTTAGGAACCCGAGAAGTTGATGTGCCAACTTACCCCAATGGGGCCCACATGACTCTCGGTGATTCATCTCCTAGGGTTAGGTTTTTGGATGTATAGGTTTTTTTAATTCATGTTTATTGTAAAAAGTATTTCAGAGCCTCATTTTACTCATCTTCTTACGAATGAGCGCAGTCGTCACATCTCTTCTCAGAGATAATTCGCCACCATTCTAGCAAGTTGGTTTCAGTCGGGTTACAGTTTCAGCATATTTCTTTATTAATAGAAGCCAAGTTTTATTGTATCTATGTTATTGTTCATTGAATCTCTGTGTTAATAATATATATCTGGATTCATTTCGTTCTACTCATAAAATCTGGATCACCAATACCCAATCTATATTCTACTAGAAAATATGCATTAAAAATATTCAAAAATGATAAAAAGTGATTGTAAAGCTAAGCAAGAAAGCTAAGATAAAAATAAGTACAAAGTTGTTTGATTTCCTTTTTCTTTGAACATAAGTGATACAAATTAATACAATTGGATTTGTTTTATCTCTCTATCCATATTTTACCAAACATCTATATTTCATATTTTACAAGCATAAGTACAAGAAAGTATGCAATAACTCATTCAAAGGAAATGCAACAAAAAGTATGCAAGAACTCATTCAAAGGCATATGTCATAAAAAATAGTTTTTTTATAAATGAGGTTTATCATCGAAAAAAAGTTCCAAGTATATTAGCTATATGTACATCAATCTGTCTTATAATAATATTATACATCATCTTTTGTCTAGGCCTCTTATGTGCTTTCCAGTTCTTAAATAAATAATCAACATCCACATCTTCATTTTCTAGGTTCTTTTCAGCAGCTGATTGTACTTGATTCCTCTCATGCAGAGAACGCCTGGTCTCGTACTCATGGTGTGCACGCCGCTGTGAGGGGGCATCACCTACAAAAACAAAAAATATTAAATTTATATTGTCAATTTTTAAATAGCATTGAAGTAGTTTAGTAATATTAAAAATAACCTGTGGGAGGACATGTTACTAATAAATGTAACAATTACGCGAAACTGAAAAGGAGTTCATGAAAAACCTAGCTCCTGAAATATAGGTATAACTCTTTCTCTCATGAGCTCTGATAGGGACGGTGAGCTGCCGCCTCTCCCTGCCGCAGCTGCCTTCAAATGAATTCTCATTGCCGAAGGAAAACTGTCGGCCTCTGATACACCCTCCAAGTTTGTCAAAAAGTTGGATGAAATTTCGTCAATCGCCCTACCACCAGATCAACCTATGCAGATAGCAGTGTTGTTGGCAGATTGATCCCTGGTGGGTCAGTTCATCGAGCTCTGGCCTTCGCCACGCACCACTGAAAACTGGATCCAGAAGAACTAGCAACCCATGATCACCAGCAGTGTCACCTGCTACATAGTTAGACGAGGGTTCTTTCTTTTTGAATTTATCTCCAGGGATGACCAAGATATGATTTTCAGAAATGGGTCGTACTTCATGGGACCCCAAGGATTGTACCTCAATCATTGGACGCCTGACTTTGACCCGGCACTGGATGTACCCAAGGCGATCTCAGTGTGGGTCAGACTCCCTAATATGTCGATCCACTGCTGGTCTCCCTCCTCGCTGCAAGCCATTGGTAATGGGCTTGGTAAGTACATCGATAAAGATACTCCCAAAGATCAATACTCATGTGCACATATTTGTGTTGAATTTGATTTAGAGGCTATTCTCTCGGAAGAAATAAAATTTATTGTAGGTGACTGGCAACATTACCAAAAACTAGACTATGAACAACTGCCATTTAAATGCAAACACTGCCACGAGTATGGGCATTTCCAGAAAAAAATTCCCAAAACTCCCCCAAGCCCAGCAAGAAAAAGACCTGGACAAAGGATGGAAACAACCCAAAATACACAAGGCAAACAAAACTGGTCTGAGGCGTAATGGAAAAGCTCCAAGCCCCCCTTCACCCAGAAAGAAAGATCCCTCAAAAAAAACACAGCCTGAAATTGGCAACAATCTTCCCGCCCTGAATGAACCATAAATTGAAAGGAACATCCCAGAAACTAATCCTCCTTCCATCCCACCCCCGATAGAAAAAGAAATAAATGGCCCTAATCCTTCATCAAATATAAGCCTCCCCCAGGAGATAGTTCAGTTGGACCAGGGATCAGAGGAAGATATGTCGAAAGAAGAGGAAGGGGAAACAAATCCAAAACAAAGCACTAAGAAAATCTCAAAGAGGGGAAGGAAATCAACAAAGGGATGCATAGAAGTAGAAACCTACAAAGATAAGTTGCAGGGGGGAATATCAACCCTAGATGAACTTATTAACCCAAGAACAACAAGGCAACAAGGGCAGTTCCAAAAAGGATCCGCCACCACCAGAAAGGTAAGTAATGAAAGTCATCTCCTGGAATTGTATAGGTCTCAGGAGAAAACAGAAAGTTGAAGCAATGAAATACTTAATGTGCATATCCACCCCAGACATCCTGCTAATCCAAGATACCAAGCTAGAAGAGCAGCAATTCTTCCAGATCATAAATACCTTTTGGAATTCAAGCGACGGACTAGCCATAAGTTCTCGAGGAGCCTCAGGCAGATTGGGAACCCTTTGGAATCCTAACAAGCTCGAGTTGATCCACTCCTACGCCATCTCACATTGGATTCTCACAATCCTTTGTCACAAAGATACAAGCCTTCAAGTAAGCCTCTTCAACATCTACATCCCATTCCTTCATGTAGAAAAAAGAAATTGTTGGAACTCTATCCAAGATCCCCTGTAGCTACTCCTCCTAAAGAATATCATCCTAGCAAGGGACCTGAATCTCATGCTAATCACCCAAGAAAAAAAGGGGGGAACCCCTGTCAGAGACCCTTTTAGGGAAATCGTTGATGACTTAATCCTAGACTGGGATCTGGAAGATATAAAACCCCCCAAAGGATTGTTCACTTGGTCCAATAAAAGAATAGGCATGGGACACATCCCATCTCAGCTTGATAGATTCCTTTTCCAACACTATGTTATCCTTCTCGGCCTCACTCTAGACTCCACCATGTTACCCTTTAACGCCTCGGACCACAAGCCTATCCTCCTAACAATCTCCCAAGAACGCAATCTAGGCCCCATCCCCTTCTGCTTCAGCCCGTCCTGGAACCAAAATGAAGGATTTCTAGACATTGTCTCCTTATTCTGGAAAGAAGTAATAATGGGTCCTCCCTTCTTTGTCTAGGAAGAGAAATTAAGGAAACTCAAAGTAGCCCTTAAATCCTGGGCCAAGTCTCTCAAAACCCCTCTTCTTAAGAGGGTGGAGGCGCAGCAAGCCCTGGAGTAGCATCAAATCCAAGCAGAGATCCTTCCAATAGACCTCATCTCTTTGGAAAAAGAACAACAGCTTCACAGAAATCTCCATCGGGCCTGTCGCTAGGAGGAGGAATACTGGAGGCAGAAATCAAGAAGTTTGTGGCTTCAATCGGGGGATAAAAACACAAACTTCTTCCACCAGCAGGCGGAAGGCCGAAAGCAGTTCAACTCCATCAAATAAATCCACTTCCAAGAGAAAACCATCTCCAATTTTGAGGGCATTAAACATGTTTCCCAAGAGAACTTCAGAAATATTTACTCTGAAGAGCCACCTCCCCCGGAAGTCATCACCAGTGATGTCCTAAATCTAATCCCTAAAAGGGTCTCCATGGAAGACAATCTAGCTCTCACAGCTTCGATCTCCAAAAAATAAATCAAAAATGCCATAGAAAATATGGAGCCTGATAAAGCCCCAAGCCCAGATGGCTTCACTGCTCGCTTCATCAAAGTTTGCTGGAAAATAATCAAGCACAATTTTCATAGAATGACGCAAAAGTCACAATCCTGCAGCAAAATTGGAGGTAGAACCAACTCCACCTTCCTAGGCCTCATCCCAAAGGAAAAAGGAGCCACCTCCTTCGACCGCTTTAGACCAATCTCCCTCTGCAACATTGGCTATAAAATTATCACTAAAATTATGGCCAACAGGCTAAAAAATATCCTACCCACAATTATCCCGGATAACCGAGGCTTCATCAAAGGCAGAAACATCAACGAAAATATCATCCTTGTCCAAGAGGCCATCCATTCTAGCCAATCCCGAAAAGAAAAAGGCACGATAATCAAACTAGATCTTGCAAGCACCTTTGACAAGGTAAGGCATAGATTCCTTTACCATATAATGTAGCGGCTTGGGTTTGATCCTTTCTTTATCAACTGGACAAAAGCATGCATAGGAAGACCTTGGATAGCACCTCTCGTCAATGGTCGAGCAACTAGATTCTTTCAATCATATCGAGGTCTATGGCAAGGTTTCCCTCTTTCGCCGCTCCTCTATGTCATTCAGGCCTCGATGTTAAATTACCAATTAGACCACAGTCGACATCTTCGAGAAATAATGGGGCCACGCATATCCAGAGGTGTTAGAGACATCAACCACGCTCAGTTCGTTGATGACACCATCCTACTTGGAAGCTCAAGCATCAGGTCGGCCAGCAAATTCAAAGTTGAGCTCAAGAAGTACCAAGCCATTTCGGGGAGCATAATCAATTACAGGAAAATTCAAATCTACGGCTGGAACTACACTCCAAGGGAAATGATTGATATTACTCGAATCCTGGGAATAACGGGAATAACTCAATGGGATTCCTTCAAGTATATAGGAGTCCCAATTTTCAAAGCCTCCACCAAATCCTCTTGTTGGGCACCTCTAGTTGATAAATTTAAAGCTAGAATAAGAGCCTGGGGCTCAAGCTGGTTAAATCTAGCAGGTAAGCTTTTCCTCATAAAATCAATCCTCTCAAGCATTCCAATCTACCAATGCTCAATCCTGCTCACTCCAAAAGAAATTATCTCCAAAATCGAATCCTTTATGCGTCGTTTGATTTGAAAAGGAGGGAAAAACAATGACAGCAAGCTCCCACTGGTCAATGGGGGGAAAATCTCTCACCCTCTCCTTGAAGGTGGCCTTAAGCTTTGCGATCTGCACTCCCAAAATTTGTCCCTAGGAGAAAAATTGCTCTAGAACGTAGTTTCAAGAAGGAGCTCTTGGTGCAAAATGGCCATTTGGAAGGAATATTTCACAAGCTCGAGGCTTCGATGTCTCGACTCACCGCCTAAAACTACTCATGGCACCCCTATCTTCTCTGTTTGCTCAAAATCGCATGCCTTCTTTGCCCCGGCTCTTACCTGGATCCCAGGTAATGGAAAGAAAATCCAAATCTGGGAAGACTCTATAATGGGGGACCCCCTGATCGACAACACTCCAGGCATAGAGCTTCTAAAATCTCAAAATATCAACACCCTCTGGGATATCTACCACTGGCACAGCGATGGTTCCAAAGATTGGTCAAGATGGAACCTCCTTGTTTTCCTGTTACAAATTTAGGAGGAAAAAGATTTGTTGATCATGCTACTCCGAGGAAAATCCCCAATCTCCAAAAGACTTAGGGACCAGCGAGGCTGAGGCACGAATTTAGGGAACTACACAGCAGCAGCCAGCTACAAAATCCTCACAATTGATCCCCAGGCCCTAGGAAATTCATCTTTATGGAAAGAAATTGGGTGAGTCAAAAGTCTACCCAAAGTGGATTTCTACATTTGGACTCTAGCCCATAATAGCATCCTGATAGGTGATAATATATGGAGGAAAGGCTAGGAAGGACCCTCAATATTCCCTCTCTGCCAATCCCACAAAGAATCTGTCGACCACATGCTCCTTAATTGTCCTTTTGCAAAAGAAGTTTGGCGGAATGCCCTGCCAGAGGGGACCCCGACAGGTCCATTTCCTCCAGATATTCCTACTCTGCTAAAACACTAGACCACCTTCTGCCCCTATCCTCTCAAGTCCAAGACTCAAATTAAATGTTGCTAGATGACCCTCCCTAAATTTATCCTTTGGAAATTTTGTCTCGAAAGAAACTCCTGAATCTTAAGAAACCAGTCCTCCATCCCCACCCACGTTTCTGCCAAAGACAAAGCCTTACTGGGTGATTTCCTCTCCTTCCTTCAGTCAAACACCAATCTCTAAACCCTCTCATCCTCTGAAGAAGTTTGGATTCATAGTCTCGCTTCAGATTTAAAGCCCTCCCTTCTACCTCCCATGCTCTATGAACCCTGGAAATTGCGCAAGAAGCATGAGGATTTCAAAGAATGGAGACGCACTCAGCACAAACATATCTTTTTCTTTGACGGAGCTTCAAAAGGAAACCCAGGGGCAGCAGGAGGGGTAGGGGTTATCTATGACCCCGTTGAATTATGGGAACTAGTCTACTCCTGGGGGCTAGGAGAAGAAACCAACAACATCACAGAAGCTCTAAGTATATGGAAAGGACTCGCCCAAGCCCGGAAGCTAGCTATCAAGGAAATTACGGTGATAGGAGACTCTCGTATTTTAATCCAAGCTATGGTCACCAAATCGCTACCAAACCAAATGAAACTCCATCAAATCTTCAAGAAAATTCTGCGGCTTTCAAATTTCTTCCAAAAGATCGATTTTTTACATGTGCTCCATCAACTGAATGGTGAAGCAAACCAGGTTGCAAAAGCAGCCACCCCTTCAGAAAGGGCCAGCTCTCCCTCAATGGGACCTTTTTCTTTGACCCTCTCCCATAACGACATGTGGTGGGCGATCAGTTGGTCATCTCGAGGCAGGTGGTACTCGGATCTCCCCGGCATCTTGACTTGTGGCAGCTCTCTCATGTCACATGTTTGTCCCCTCCCCCGCGCGATGATACTGTATCCCTCAGCTCGCGTCCTCTCACCATTCCTCGCATGATCCTCCCCTCACATCCCTCATGTCGCTCTGCACTAAGCCCATCCCCTTCCCGCATGGTGCTCAAACGAGGCCCATTCGCTCCATGGCGATGCATGTTCGAGGTGGTGTTAAAACTTGGAAGGTAGTGACTTTTTCTGTCCTTTCTTTCTCGTTTGATACTACCTGGTCCCTTGCCTGGATTTTTCTCTCAAGTCCTCCCCCAGATCACTCAATGGCTTCCAATTCCAACTCTGCCTCCCCCCCTAATCCTCCCCCCTCTCTGGAACTTGAAATACGCAAGCTGAAGTGCAAACTCAGCACGCACAGAGGATTTTTTCTTCGACTGGACGGGGAAGGTGGACAGAGATTCAAGATGGTTGAAGAAGACTTAATACAACTCAGGAGGGAAGTGGTTGAAGCTCTTACGTATACAATGTAGCAAACTAATAGAAAAATTGTTGAATTGGAGCCAAGAATCGAAAAATTGGAGCTCCAAGCCACCAGATCAAACCGCCAGACAGACATAGGTGAGAAGGCTTCTCTGAGCGCAGGCTCCTCCATCCTGGACCAAAAGGTTTAATTATGTTATTCCTCACTCTTGAAACTAGCCCTTTTTTTGTTCTCTGTCAATTTCTTTGTAAGCAGGATTATAGCCTCTTCTTTTAAATAAGGCAGACACATTGTAAGCAGGTTCTCAGCCTGTGTTTAGCCAATTTTTGGATTCTAGGATGGTATGGGAATTATGGGGCTTTATATCAGGGCAGTATTAATTTTAATCTTGAATCCCATGCATAGGATGCATGGCTAAATTTTGTAGTTTTTCTCACAATGGTCACACCACTGCTTTTTTAATATATAAACCACTTTCTTGTAAAAAGAAATATTAAAAATAACCTGTGCAATGTAATTATTTATCTAGTGCATAAGTCAACACCATTGGAATGGTTTCCCTATACTCCTCTTCAAGAGGAGGAGCCTCAAGTATGATGTTCTCTGCCATTGAAACCACAAAATTTATAAGAACACAATTGTAAATGTATAAGTAAAAAAAATTAGAAGTACAAAATTTATAACTACGAAATTATTAAGTATATGATTAATATACAACCATATTACCGTCTTGGGCCTTAGTCATAAGAACATCACGGGGCTACACCCCACTGGAATGGGGTTCCTCAAGATAACCATGTTGTGGAAGCACTGCACTATCAATGCACTGCTCTCCAGTACTAATGGGCTCATTGATAGTGTTGCTCCCATGATTAAAACAAAGTAACACGTTAAATTTATGGACGATATCAAACATGAATGTATTTTATAAGTAATGAAAGGTTAATGTGGATTGATTTTTATTTACCTTATCCTACAAACTGGATCTTGGGGTCTTCCCCATGATTTTTCGACATTCAACGACAGCTTGATAGTCGTACCTGTAGGCAATCTGGAGGTCTTCCTTTGTGGTTTCAATTCCAAAGTCATCACCCTGCATTGCATAAGAGTATGTATTTTTAATGTTATTGGATGCAATTACTTGAGAGTTGGATGTAATGATCCCAAGCCAAATTCTTTCTTGGAATCACTAACTACTACTAATTTATTGAGTTATTAAGTGCATACAAGATTCATCAACACATGGAGATCACAATATATTCAAGATGTAGAAGCACAAGAAAAGATCTGACCTTTTTATTATGAGCAATGTAAGATCAATACAATAGATGGTCGATCTGGCATAAACCTCAGATGGTCGTACAAGCAATAGATATGAGCTGCTACAAAATTCTCCCGCTAGTACAAAATAATGCCTCCAAAGGATGAATAAGAAATGAAGATCAATACAAGCAGATATGAATTCCAAACTCTCCAGCTGAAGAATGCCACGCTCCAATAGAAGGATGAAACCCTCAATAACTCGGACCTGCTGCCAAAAGTGTCCAATCACCCTAAGAAATATGCCAATTGATAGATCAGTTGATGGTAAGAATAACCCAGGTGCCTGAATCTCCAAGATCCCTCTCAATCTCCGTAGATCTGAATTTCCCACTGAATGGGGTGCCCCACTAGATGACTGAAACCCTAGCTGGTTTGGCCCTGATGAAGGTGGCCTCCAAATGC
>ML780325.1:202366-267523 GCA_009831015.1 Picea engelmannii | reverse complement strand
ACAAGTTGACCTTCTCCTCTTGTGAGTTTCAACCTTGTGAGCATCAGAAACAAAACTTGCAAACAATCAAGTCTTCAAAAACCAGTGCTCTGATACCAACTTGATCTAAAAATGAAGAAGACTTGAAAAATCTTGAAATTATTACAATGTAAATGTTATGTGTTTAAAGAAAATGGATCAATTTTGAACACATAAATTAAGGGATTACTCATGCAAAATACACATAGACAGCAGCATAATCAATGAACATAAGCACATAAAACACAGCAATTGATAAAGGAGTTCACCCCTCTCTTGGGCTACATCTCATGGTCCAGCTTCCAATGGATCATTATTATTAATTGCTCAAAGTGCTCAAAAACATGCCTTACAATGATCAAACTGACCAACCGACTGCTCCAATGGCTTCAGAGCGTCCAAAAACCCCCAGCTGGGCTTTTTCGGCACCTCAATCAGTCGAAAAACGAAGAAGTTAGGCCTCCTGGAAGTCCCCCCTTCAAGCTTGTTGTCTCTGCATCTACAAAACGCACCCTTGTAAAATGAACCTGGCACACACGCAATATATAGCGTAGAAACCCAGCACCGAGTGAAACCGCGCCAATGGTGCAAACTGTAGGACGGTTACGGGTGCGCCAGCCCCTAACCGCCTAGCACCTGGGCACATGGGGAGTTACAATAGGACCGCAGGCTTTAACCGTTGCCAACCGTTTGAAACCAAACTTAAGCCCCTTCCGCGCTACGTGTGGTCACATGCATAAACCATATAACCATGGCTCATAATACAAACCCCGCGTCATTTTAATAGAGGGCATATGACATGGTCGTATGGGCTGTTGAAACACGCTCTCCGTAATACACAAACCCCCGCTATATATGGCATGGTCACATATAAAATAATACGACCGCGGGCCGGGGCTAAGCCCCGGCCCGACCCCCCCGCCATATACAATAATATGCGAATTCAAATGTAATAAAACACACATATATAATAAGAATCAAGCGGCGATGAAATGGTCGGGCGGATGTTGTGAAGACTTATGCGGTGGGGAGGTCCGGGGGTCGAACCCCACGGACTCCAATACATTTTGACAATAGACCAAACAACCAATACCGAGGTGCCACATGGCAGCCCATGATTGGGCCACGTGGCACCCAATCATTGACCAAAAAATTGCCACATGTTGACACAGGATTCATCCAACGTCTGCCAACCAGAATCTGCCACGTCACCATATGTACGGTCGTACAGCTCTGCCACATCAGCATGTACAGATTGTACAGTCAGCAGCATCTTTTTTGCATGTTTGACTTTATGAACAGATTGCAATATCTCTCGCTCCCGACGTCCGTTTGAGACGAAACGAGTTGTGTTGGGTTCGCAACAACGAGGCCTATGCTCTCGTCCGGTTTGAAGCGATTCCAAGCACTTTGAATTTTTGAGCAAAATTTGATCCCCTGATCAATAAGTAAGGCTACAATTTTTTTATTTTTAATGAAAATATGAAAAAAAAAAAAAGCCTAAATTTCTTCCAAAAAATTTAAATTTATCCAAATTTGTGAAATTTCGCTTGAAAAAATAAACATTGGTTGGAATAATGGGATACTCATTGTTGGGGTTTAGTCACTATGCTCTAGTTCACCTAGTATATTTTTTGGGCATGTCTCTTACATCAAGTCCTTTCCCCACTTAGACTTCTTATTTCCTAGTAAGTTTTGGTTGCTCTAAATATATATTTTCTTGATAATCTAGTAGTTTGCTAAATTTGGAGGTGCCTTATGGTTTTGTTTTGGGCCTAGAGTTCTCTATTTTTAGGTTGTCTAGGATTGTGAAGGCATTCATGGGTTCAATTCCTTTTCATGTTTTGGAGGATATGCATGTTTGTATGTTGTTAGCACATGTCAAAAGTTGTTGGAAAAATTGTGTAATTTGGAAAAAGTTTGGTTTTTCAAGGTTTGATTTTTGTTCTCAGGCTTATATGGAGGTTTTTAATTATTTTTAATTAAAAAAAAATATTGGGCATTAAGCCTAATCTGTAAGTCCACAAGCCAAGCACACGAGAGCCATACAGGTCACATGCCAAATCATACAACACCAAGTAAGTGCCCAAGCTATCAAGCGCCAAAGCGATCAAGGGAGGAGCCCACAAGGGGGAGAATAACATTCACTACGCATCAAATTGCATTGCAACGAACAGCATATATTAACAACATCATGTCAGTTATTCCCATAGATGTGGGATATATTCCATATATGAAAAAATAAACAAGACACCTTGTTATCGTCGAATGACAAGCATTGACAGCACTTTACACAAATGTCAAAGCAATAACTCACAATACAAGGAAAAGAGCCAATCGTGGCACGCACATAAAAATTGATAGCACCAAAGTCCAAGCTTCAAGCCACCAAGGCGACCACGAGGGAATTACACAATGCATTGGGTAAATTACTAAAATGGCGAGGTGATGGACCAATTCTACAAATGCTAGAGAAAACACAAATTGTCCAGTGCATAGGAATTCCAAGTGTAAAATCAAAGGGAGATGCCACGGGGTTTTTATTGACCGCCTGGTTGTCAAAATGATTACTCATTTTAAATGTGCCGAGCATGAATTCAAGTGTAATCATCAATGGAAAACGTGTCAAGGTAATGGCGAACATTCAATTACCTGGATGAACCCATGGATCTTGTTCGCCTTACTATAGTTTCTTGTTCCTGTTGTCGAATTGTGGTTGAAAGTAGATGCTTTAAAAACCTCTACGTCAGAATTTGTCCAGAGGTATCTAGATGTTATTATGTGACGGAAGAAGATAAAATGAGAATTTCTGGAGGACCAAGCTCAAGTAAATGTTTAGCATGGAAAAAATTGAGTATGGAACATAGAGTCTATGGCAAGCTGGCCCATGAACTTATTGGACCCCCCATGGATAAAAGTTGCATATGTGAGCCTATTTGTGCTTCCAACACCGACAACTATCCGGATGAAAGCATCATCTATACATTGGATCCAAAGGATATAGAAGATGGTAGGCCATATTATTGGTCAAGTAAAGGAGAAATCACTAAAAATGCCCCTGAGACATTGATGTACAGGTTGCTCAAGTATTTGTTTGTTGTGCACGAAGTTAAAATATGCCCATTCCAAGCTTACTTCTAGAGGGGGACTCCTATATATTAGGCAAACGCAGTTCGCTTTCGGTTTGTTTATTCTATCTCATCACCAGGAATCAAAATTTTTGTATTGGATGGGTCTATTCCATCTAATAGATCTCCCTGCGAAGACTATGTCTGGACGTATATCTTTGAAGAGTACCTAGTGTTACGGGAGGATGAATTACAATTGTCCAATCTTCCAAGCCTGGTATTATGTATTGGGGACATCTTACAGGTTGAACTCTTGGGTAGGGTTCAAAAACAAGAGTTGGATGGATTATATTATATATGTGTGTGTCATGTGTATGTGGTTAGGAGACCTCTTTCTTCCATCAGTCTTGATGCATCAAGGGCACCCTGAAATGCCATTTGAAGATATTTCAAGAGTTGCATCCCAAAATAACTTTGATCATGATCCATCAAAATCAATGACCAGGAAGCATTGTGGAATTTGAAGTTGTACTGGGGATAATTCTGAACGGGGTCCTGCAATCCAAACCGCAGTTTCCATTGAGGAGTATGTGTCAACATCGGGTTGATTGCGGAATGATAAGTGGGTTGTTCTAAAACCGCCAATCCACATCTCCGCAAATTGAAAAGTATAGAGTATTGATGTGACATTTTTATTATTTATTATTTTCAAACACGGGAACCATTGGAACACTGTCACGACCGTCATTTTCTGTTGCAGCCCAACTTTGCACCATTACAGTTCACTTGTCGATTATGAGATTCCTTCTAAATTGCAATGGAATGAAATAGTCAGATTGGGCAAGACCAATATAATTTTCAAGGACCAAGTAAATGATTTCCAGTTGTCGACAAAAAGGCAACAAATCAAATGAAGACACAATCAAAGTCAAAGGACGAAGATAAAGGTCCAAACTACAGGAATATTTGCAAATCCCAGATTTTGTGAACTGAAATTTTCTATTCTAGTGTAATTGGTTCAAACTGAATGAAATCATTTGTTGTATAAATATTGTAAGTTCTGATGTATTTGAGGTTGGAATAAGTACAAAGGACAATTTTGTATTGAGCATTGTATACAGTTTTCTGAATTTGAATGAAATTCTAGTGCAGATGTCCAGAGATTTTTCATACCAGAGATTCTAGTGGTAATGATATGAAGTATGTTTCCCTTCATGTATGTTCTTCTTGTTTCTTATCTTTCATCTGCTTATGCTCATATGTTTGAATTGGATATCAAATGGTATGAAATTCATCTTAAAAGGTGCTTTAGATTCTAGCGATTCAAATATTGTCTATTCTTTCTTAACTCATCAGAATTCATCTTAATGGTGCTCTTAATGTTGTTATATGTTTTTATCTTTCTTCCATTCTATACTATCAATTTAAAAAACTAAAATATCATTGCCCACCTAGCCTTTTCTTCATTGATATTTCTATTTACCAGACACAGTTTTCATTTTCTTTCAAAGAATTGACTCCATTGCCAAAACAGGTTCATTTCCTTCTTGCCAGCAAACCTTCAAAATCCCTTCAGCTATTCAAAAACCTAGCCACTGATATTCAAACAAAATTCATCTTTAGAGACAAAGTGACAAAAGATATCCCTCTTATAACTAAAAGGCTAGTTTCAGTTCTAAAGTGGTTATGTGGTTACCTTTGTGAGTTGCCTCCTCAGCATAGGCAAATTACTTAGTGCTAACATTTTGGCGCCGTTGTCGGGCACCGAAGGTGAAATATTCTTCCCTGGGAGAAACAAAAAAGTTCAGATCTGATTGTTGCTGGTGTACAGCAGTCAGACACAAGGAGGTTGTAAATCATCCACCTGGAGACTCCATTATTAGTTGTATCCAGATGACAGAATATCAATGGCAACTCCACTGTCTAAAGGTTTTAAATCTTGAAGAAGGTACTAGTGACTCCACTAGATTCGATGAAGAACTCAGATGTTGCGACAATTGTTTCAAGGTATGCATGTTTGGACTTTTCACATATTTCTGGTTTTCCAAATCCTTTACCCAAGGATGGATATTGTTTAAGAAATGGTCCAAAATTTAATGGTGAGGATTTGAGTTTGACTTTGAAGCATATATCATTTTTTTGTGATTTCACTGAGCTTCTTAGAGTCAAACATGAAGATGTTTTCGTTAGACAGTTTCATGATTCATTCCAAGGAAAATGTAGAAGTTGGGATGATGGTTTACCCACCAAATCCATAAGATATTTTTCAGTTTTTTGGGTTGTTTTCTTGGAAACGTGGATGGAGAAGGTAGAATTTGTGGCAGACTCTCCTTACATTCAAGGTTTTAGAGAATGGAACAATATGTGCATTGATGATAAGGGTGATGAAAACTTTCCTACATTTTTGTCTTCTTACTTAAAGTAATGCAAATGTAGCTCAGAAGCCAAGATCCTCTTTTTACAAGAGTTTTCCAAGGAATTTTAGAAAGATATTGAGGCTTTGGATATTCAAATTCAGTCCCACAATGTCCAATATCAGTGTCATCCTTTTTAAATCATTTTCCAACCAAGACAAGAGGAGGTAGTGTTACCCTCAGTTGTCAATATTGAGGAATTTTTTGTGTCTGAACATGAGTTTGACAATGCACAGTTGAAGCAATGGTTTAACATAGAAAGCACATGTGAAATATCCAATTTCGACAACCAATTGTAGAATGCCTTCAGAATTGGCAAATAAACTATGGCATCCATGATTTCTATGATATTGTAGCCGAATATATGGAAGGATTTCTCAGCTTAAATTTGCATCCATGTCTACACTATGAGAAAAAAAAAAGTATTATGAGTTTCATATACAGGTAAATAATACCATAACAGAGAACACTTATCTTTATAAAAGAAGACACCAACTGGATGCAGACCAAGGATGTTCCACCCAACCATAGACACTATTGTTCCAAATCTCAACACCAGTGTCACCCTCGAGCCAGGGCTATGAATCCACAAGGACGGTTCCAAAGTGTTACTTGGATTCCCAAACTAGTAAGCGCTCAATCTCTCACAGAATTTCCTAGCACTCGCAGCAATCCAAGTACCCAGCTCTCTTCTACCCAGCCTGCACCACCTAAGAGAATGGACCCCCACCCTTCTCTATCATGCAGTCCCTCAAGCAGTCCTTCTCCTTCCAGGGCCTAAGCGTAACTGGTCCAGAATCTCCATGTTGGAACTCTCAGGACTCGTAGATGTGAACAAATATGGACACAGACCAACGCATCTCAGACATGCAGGCCTCAAGTCATGGATGGATTACACCAGCGACCTCTACAGCCAACAATACCATGGCTACTCTTCAGCAATTCATTTCCCTTTCCCCAAGCCAAGACACGGATGAGGAAGGATGAATGAGTGATAGGTAAGAATGTAATGAATGAAAGAGTGAGCAAGTGAGTGAACGAATGAACCTGTGAACAAGTGAACGAGTGAATGAGAGAACCCCCCAACTGAATAGGGCCAGGTTTAAGTAATTTGTGGGGAATCAAGAACCTCCTGGACTTCCCCCATGAAGCTCACGTAACTGATCCACTCCCTTAGAAAAAAGGGTAATCAAAATAGGAAATAAAAATTTAGCCCCTCAAGCCCCCTCTCTTGTGAAATCATAGCCCCCTATAACTTTATTCCTTGTCCGTCTAGCAGTCAGGGATGTTTTTATTATTAATAATGATCAAAACATTACATTTATTAGGCACACTGGCCTCTTTTAATTGTTTGGGCCCTCTGGCCTCTTGATAACTAACAAAATACATTATTTAATATGGGGCTCAAAACCTGGGGTGTTACATCCCCTCCCCCTTATTTTGGCACTATCCTCGATGCATATACAAAATAGAGATCAAAATCTCAAAATTTATTCAAAAAGTTTTGGGTACTCTGCCCACATAGCATCTTCATGCTCACAGGTAACATCTTCAAGACCGTAGCAGGTCCACTAAACTTTTACCAGCTCTATAACTCAATTCTGGAGAATTCTGACTTTATGTCCAATACCTGCGCTGGTTGGACCTGAAAGTCGCCCCCTGTCTCTACCTGAATCAGATGTCAATGCTTAGGATCATGTACATATTTCTTTAGCAAAGAGACGTGAAATAAATTATGCACATTCATGGAAGCAGGAAATGCAAGCATGTATGCAACTGGCCCTATTCTATCCAATATTTCAAATGGACCACGGAATTTGGTTGCCAACTTTGTACAACATCCCAGTTTCAAAGAGCTTTTCTTGGGCTTCACTTTCAGAAGTACATGCTCCCCTACTTTAAATTTTGTATTTGTCATGTTCTTATCTGCATAAACTTTTTGTCTATTGTAATACTCAGGTGTTTACAGCCTAGGATTGAGTATGAGATAGGGGATATGCATTCTGAGCCATTAATTGTGATTTATATTATGCCCTACTGTTATTCCGGTTACTACTTTGACTTCGTGGCCTATGTTCTTGATAACTCAACAGCAATTACTCAGCAATATAATAACTCATTCATTCATTCATTTCACATAGCATCTAACTAATAAAGGTATGACAAAGATATGCATGAATTCATCACATTACATAGGTATTACCTTCGTTCACCCCCTCCTGGGATACGTCCACAAAGATTTGGCTCTTGGCTCTCTTATTATGGCAATTCTGCAATTCTCGCACCTCGCGCTTACAACTCTCCTCATATGGGTAAGATATTCGTGAGGCGAACTAGATCGCACCAGGCTCCACATACTACGATCTAATCCTCGGAGTCTACCTCCTCTCTTCCTCTTATCTCAATTGCTTACAAAAGTAGTTCTCTCACCAAAACATTACATAAAGATAATCGAACTCTACATAGGTAGCAACCCAACCTTCCTTCGAACTCCTCTGTGATACCTACGTATCTATATTTATATCTATCGGTCTCTTCATCCATTTACACAAAAAACCTTACAAAAACCCTAACAACTACTGTCGTTAGGTCTTCCTTCTCTGCATGTGTGTGTTTTCTTCCTTCCAGCTGTGGCCTCCTTCTTGCATACATGCGTGTTGTGCTTCTTACCAGTTGTCGCTTTCCTCCTGCACATTCTCTTTCCCATGATTCTTCTTCCAGTTGTCATTCTTCTTTGTGCACACTTTCTTCCCCACTTCATCATGTTGCCAACAGGCCCCCAACACTGACATGGGACTCATCCCGAGTCACCTAATCTTTCTGAGCTTCCTCGATCTCCTCAGTGATCATCTAGAATTTTCCCTTTAGCTCTGTTGCTTTTATCAGTGCCTACGCGGTATTTTCCTTAATGGTCTCCACTACCTGAACGGCCACTTCGTCGCTCAGTAGTCCTGCACATTTTGCTTGAGTTTGTTCCATCTGTGTTCTATCTACTTCTGCTTGTGCGAGTACTTATGCTACTCGTTCTTGTAATGGTTCTATTTGAGCCTGTCACTCTTGTTTCTGTGTCTGCGCAGTGATAAGGTCTGTCTACATCTTCTTCAACTCTTGCGTCCCCTTGACACATTCTGGGATTGGTATGGTATTTTGCCTCTGTTTGAGTTCTTGGATCGTTGCATTGATCCTCTCCTCTTCCTTGTCCCAGCGTTGAACCTGTGGGTCCTCCTCCAGTCTTGTCCAAAGTTACGTTGCTTTGTCGAGCAAGTCAGTTGTCGTGCTAACCTACTTCTCCATCTCCTGTATTTGTGTTGTTGTTGCCTACCTCCTCTACTCCTTTACTGATGGTGGAGTTGTTGGTGTTAGTTGTTGTTGGAGATCCCTTATCTCCTTTTGGTATCGAGCAATTGCTTGCGCAATCTATTCAATCTTTTCTGTGGCTGGGAGTTTGTTTTCTTGCAAAGTGTTTGGAAGTTTCCCAAAAATTTCTCCCACTCTACGTTCCAATTCATTCCCACGTTCTGTCTCCTCCCGAGTTTCGGATTTGGCCTGCTCATACGCTTTTTCCAGTGCTTCTCGCTGCTTTGTTGCTTTCTATAGCTTGATTAATTTTCTATGTGCCCGAGACTACATCTCGTGGTCGACGCTAACCCATAATTTGTGTAATGCCCTTGATGGCATCCGTGTTAGGACCAATTGGATGTGGTCCAAATCCTTCAGTGGTGTATGTCCAATTATTTCATCCATTCGTAGCATGCTTGGTCTTATGTGGACCTTTGCGTTTGCATGTGGCATGGGGAGGGTTGGGTCTCTTTCTTTGACCTCCACTCTTTCGTTGGTTGGTGTTGTCGACATCTATATGCCTCTGCTGCTACTTGTCTTCTAGACCTCTCTGATTTTCCTGGGGAGTTGTCCTATTTATGCCAGCTCTTTTTGTAGACTATCCATGTGATGTGATGCATGGTCGAAGTCTTCTGCGAGACAATCCTGAACCATTCTAGCGATCATTTATTCGTCGTCCTCTGTGATCGTATAGTCTGGTGATGTTCATTTCTCCTTTGATTTCTTGGGCATGCCTACGGCCTATACATACGGTCTCTTAGTTCCCCCTCGCTCCTGTGTGATGGGGTTTGGGGCGGTCTCATGCGCTCCCTTAGCTTGTTTCGACTGTTCGGTGGTCTCTTTCTGCCCCTTCTAGGTTCCTATCTGCTTTGACCCTTCGTCTACCTGAGTCGATTTGTGTTGGCCCATCCTTGGTTTCTTAGGCACTAGGATTTGTGGAGGCTGTGTTTATGTTTGTACTGCTTCTCCTTCTAAGGGTCCTCCTGGTACTTCTTGGGGAATGGATGGGATCCTCCATGCATCGGGCCATTCACTGATGACCATTTCTATATCACCTTTTGTGATGCAGTACCACATCGGTAGCCACTGATTATCTCATGTCTGGGTTGTATCCACATGGCTTGACGTGTAGCCCAGAAGTTAGCGATATTTCCATATCGCACAACAGCTTCTGGTGTTATTCTCCATGACCAATTAATAGCTTCCTACATGTCCCGTAGGTATGCTTCAAACATGATTCCATTGTCCCTCTTCTATCTGGTCTGTGGCCCCAATCCCAGAACTTGATATCTCACTCCCGCTGGCTGTGGTCTAGTAGCAAAAACTACATACTCTTGTGCCCGCCATCCCATGAAGGCTATAAGGGTGAGTAGCCATGAGTAATGAAACTCTGTACCGAGTTCCTGTGCATCCTTGCAGTTTACTTGGAACAAGTTCATCAAATAAGGTGCCCAACTCATGAAGGTGTCTTTTGCGCATTGAGTTGCAACTACAATTACTCATGTCGATACTTCGTCTTTGCAGCATTTTCTTAGCAACTTACAGGCTAAGATCTTTGTGCCCAGTTGTGTTGTTGTGTTGTTGATCTATTTGATTATAATGCCTCTTGTCCCCCTAGTGGTGTCGTATTTCTTCTTCATTTCTTCTTCTAACGCTTTTTCCTTGGATTTATCGTCCAGAATCAACGCGAGATCCATACCCCGACTGGGTAGTCCTATTATTTGCGCAATAAGCTAAACTATTATGGGGATGGGTTTGTCCAGCCAAATATCCGCTCCATGTGTAACTGMTAACAACTACTTAATGCATGTTGTTGCTTACTGGCCTCTGCCAAAGTGTGGGAGTTTCAGCAATCCTAAAATGCATGTTCGGTCCAGTCCAACTGCCCATTGGTGTGGCTGGATGATCGTTTACCCAAGTTGGTTGACCAMTATGTTCTGCATAAAACCCTTGGCGCAAGTTCTCRGTACTTGGTGTCATATGACACRTCATAGTCGGAATATTTGAGCTTCCCAACGTGATCCAGTAGCTACGGCTCTACCTGTACTCCCTCTGGTATGCATGGTAGCACGATTTCTACTGTCGGTTTCTTGCGAGGTGAGCTCGGTATCAGAACTTTGTCTTCCTGCTATGGTGGTTGGTACGAAGTTCCATCGATTCCTGGTTGTTGCTCTGTAAGCCATTCTGGCCAAGCCGAGGTGGTTCCTGTGGTTTCTTATGTTGGTTGACCTGGGCTGGGTACCTGCACCTCCTCTGGTTTCCCTTCTGATCCTTGATTATGTGTTGTGTCGTTACCCTCCATGGCTAGTTCAGTGCTTTCTGGTTGTACTTCATGTTGGGGTTCTGCTTCCTCGTTCTGAGGTTCCTACGCCTCTACTTACGTGTCCTCTTCTATGGCCTCTGCTTGTGCCTGTTGAATCTCCTCCAGTATCGGTGTAGAGTTCACTGGTGGTATCTTTGGGGATGGGATCTCATCGATATCAACAATCTCCGGTTGTTGCTACTCGTTTTCTTCCAGCAGTCCTCGTGACCTAGTTTGAACTCTGGTCGGTCTGGCGGTCTGACCTGGTTCGGCGGACTTTGGTGGTGCCATAGCAGTGAGTGTGCAATGTTTGTTGACTTTAGAAGACTGTGGTGAGCTCTGTGGTCTCACTCTGTTCGTTCAAGTTGTTGTTTCTCTCTCTCTGTTCTCCTTTCGTAAATAGACAAGTTGTTTTCATGCTCGTGTGTTGTATGGGCTTGTCATGATGATTATTGTGGATGCTTCCTCCATGATGCGATTAATGCACCATAACTGTGGGTTCAATGCATCGACAGTAGTTTTGTACTTGCCATTACACCTCTCTTGTCGTTTCCAGTTGGCGTGTTTAATGTGGCGTTCCATCAATCCTTATCATTCCTTAATTCTGCTTAGGGTTGTCCTATCATCCTAATTTTTTTGAATTTTTGTTTCCCGCTCGTCTGTCTTAGGCATGTAACTGTTGCTCTTTCCTTTACTGCAATTGTGTTTTGAGCGTCCTATGGCTTTTTCCTGGCTCTTTTTTTTTTTTTTTTTTTTTACTGCGCGGTGGGTGGTCAACTGTCCTTTTACAGCTTCAGTCGGCTCCCATTGATCATTCCTCTGAGGTCTGCGCCTGCTAAATCTCTTAACTGTACAGCTCCACCATTTGTTACATATTTGACCTTGTATGGTCCTAACCAATGTATTCTTAGCTTTCCTAGGTGTTGAAATGACTTGTTGTCATAGAGCAATACCAGATCTCCTTCCGTGAAAGTCTTCTTCTTAATGTGTCGATCACGCCATGCTTTGTCTCTAGCCTTCTACACTTGATGATGGAATCCTGCCAGGATTCGGTCTTCCTCCATTCTTAACAGTTGATTCAGTCTTCCTATATTGCGTCGCGTTCTGTCATTTGCGTGATAACGGCTACGCATAAGCTGGGTACTAAAAATTCTAATGGCACTACCGCTTCTTGGTCGTAGACGAGTTTGAAAGGTGTGTGCCCTATCAACTTTTTGCATGTCATCCTATACGCCCATAATACTGTTGGTACTTTGAGGTCCCAGGCATATCTGTTGACGTTACATATCTTTGTCAGTTCGTTCTCTACAATTTTGTTAAAGGCCTCTACTATGTCATTCGCCTATGGATGATACGGTGTGCTTCTCTGGTGGTGAACTTAAAATTCCTCAAGCATTGCGTGGATGGTGCTATTTATGAAATGCGTGCCTTAGTCACTCATCAAAACTCTTGGGCACCCAAACCTAGTAATTACTTCTTCGAATAAGAAGTGTGCAGCGGTCTTTGCACTGCAGTCTTTTACTGGTGCGGCTTTTTCCCACCTTGTTAGGTATTCTGTCGCGGTGATGATGTATCTTGCCCCTGTTCTCTTGGATGGTGGGTTAATCGGTCCCACAAAGTCTATTGCCCATTTTTCAAATGTCTGTAATGTCACTTGTGGTCGTAGCGGCATCTCGTCCCTTCTGTTGGGTTTGCCTACCCTTTGATAGACATCGCATCTCTGAGTACTCTTTTGAGTCTCTGTGAATGGTTGGCCACCATAATCCTGCGCGGTAGCTTTTCCTGTGTAGTGTTCTCCTGCCAATCCCTCGTGGGATTCTGCTAAAATTCTTGGTCGTTCGTGCTCCAAAATGTACCTTCGTAGAATTCTATCTGCGCCCATTTTATATAGATGTCCTGCGATCAGTTGATAGTCGGTTGCGCGAACTACTAGGTTCTTCTTCTATGCGGTGGTATAATCTTGTGGTGCGGTACCTGTGCTCAAGTACTGGATGATCTCTACGAAGTAGTCATCAGCAATATGTACGGAAAATAGTTGTGCATCCAGAAAGTTGTCTTCTAAGTTCGTGGGTTCTTCTCCATTTGGGACCTGTGATAGGTGGTCAAGTCCTGCATTTAGTTTTCCTGGTTTAACGATTACTTAGAAGTCAAATTCTTGAAATAACAGTAACCATCGACAAATTCTCCGCCCCAACACTGGATTGTTGACTAGGTATTTGAGGGCTGAGTGATCTGTAAACATATTTAAATGCTTTCCCAATAGGTAGTGCCTGAACTTCTGAAGTGCATAAACCATAGCTAGGCCTTCTCTTTCCATTGTGTTATAGTTATGTTCTGAATCAGATAGTTTTCTGCTTGTGAATGTTATTGGGTGATCAAAGTCTCCTGCTCCTGGCGGCGCCAAGATAGCTCCAAGTTTTATCGTTGATGCATCTATATGCACATGGAATGTCTTTCCCCAGTCCGGAAATACTAATATTGGTGCAGTGACCATATTCTCCTTCAAGGTGTCCAGACCGTGTTGACATTCATCATTCCATTGGTACTTTATATCCTTCCTTAGAAGTTTTTCCATTGGTGTTGTGATCTACGCATATCCTTTGATGAATTTTCGATAGTATCTTGTGTGTCCGAACATCGCTCGTAGCTGACGAACTATTTTTGGCGCTGGTAAATTAACGATGACTGTGATTTTTGTCGGATTGACCAATTTCCCTTGTTTGCATACTATATTGCCCAATAGTATCCCAAACAGTGTTCCAAATATACATTTCTTTATGTTTAGTGATATCTAACACTGTATGCATCGTTCTAGTATCAAGCGTAAAACTTCCACATGGTTTTTCAATATACTATATAATGTCTAGTCGTCCAAGTATACTTCGAGAAACTGATGGATGAATTCTTTAAATGTTGTGATAACCACTCTGGAGCATATTGTTGGTGCATTCTTCAGTCCAAATGGCATGATTGTATATTGGTAAGATCCCCATTCCGTCGTGAACATGGTCTTGTATCTGTCCTCCTGTGTTATCTTAATCTGATGGTAGCTTGAGAATCTATCGGTGAATGAATAAGATTCGTGTCCCCCGACATTCTCTAACACTTCATCTATGAATGGTGTAGGGAATGGGTCGTGTAGACATGCATCATTCAATTTCCTCAAGTCGACGCGTATCCTAATCCCTCTTTCTTGTTTCTTGTCCTGTACGACCATCGGGCTTATCCATTCTGATTCCTCGATTGGTTTGATTATGTCGGCTTCAAGCATCCGATTGATATCCTCTTTAACTTTTTGTTTATATATGGGATTATGTCTATATGGTCGTTGTCTAATCGGTCTCGCTTCGGGTCTGAGAGGTATCTTCATCTCTCCCAGTTCTCCTGCTATACTCTTCATCTCTGTAAATGTGGTAGGAAATAAGTCGTTGTACTCGCACAAAAACTCTGTAATGTTTTCTATTGTTGGCTCATCCCAATAGTCTCCAATGCTGGCCATTTTGGGATGTTCAGTGGTTTCGATGTTAACTTTCTTTACCTTTATTGGCACAGAAATAAATTCAAATTCTATAGGTGGTCCCTTCACATCTCTGTCGCCTTCTACTTCTTCAATCTGACTGTTGCACGGGTCATCTTCGTCCAGTATTTCCTCCTGTACCTAGTAACATGACAGTATTTCCTTGACTATCCGCTTATTTCGTTGCTACTCTTCGGTAATAAGTTCTATTTCTGGTTCTTCAATAAATATGACTCCTCTGATCCGTTTCAGGGCTGCATATATGTTGGGGATCTCGTGCTCGAACAAGAAAGTGATGGTAAAGTTTTTTTGCAATGTCGCCCATGTTGTAGATCCTTTATGCAGTTCCTGATCTGTATACCAGTTCGTTGGTATGCCTTCTAATGTGTGAATGAAGTGGTGAGGCCATTCCTCTGGTGGGGTCATTTTCCACAGCATTTTGCATTCCTCCAAGTACTTTGTCGGTGTCCCTAGGCCTTCATATCTTCGTTGTTTGTTGTTTTTTTGTTCTGCGTCGAACCTTATGCGCAGTAATCTCTTACATTGGTACCAGTTTTTGATAGTATCTTTGTGTGCACCCCACCATCTCGCAGGTGTGGCCTTGTGTGCTAAATCCAGTGCTAGTAGCCTCTAGTTCTCTAGTACTTCATCTTCATATTGTGTCAAGAATGTTTTCAAATCATTCAGTCCATGGAAACTGGGTGGTTCTTTGAGTTTTGTACCTATCCATCGTACTGCGTGTTCTATTCTTGCACATCTTCTCATGGATACTTCGTGTAGTCTCTGTTGCCAGTTCTCTAATCCAGTGTCTGAATCTATTGTGCATGAAGTAATACTACGCCAACTAAGTTCCCCATATGTAGCTGGGTTTACATAATCCTCCTCACGCGCAGTTGTTCTGTACAACTGGCTGATTTCCTCTAACTCTAGGCACATGGTTTCTACGAACCTCTCCCCTTCTGATGGATCTAGTGGTGTTATGACCCTGTAATATCCGAATTCAAATGTCATTTTCCTGGTCTGCAAGTTAATAATGGTCTGGTTATCAAACGCCCAATCCAAACCGAGTAGTGTCGGGTACGGTGTTGTGCCATCCACTATTTTGATGACTTCAAAATCTGCTTTAGTGCGCACACCATAAAGATCTATTGTTACTCCTTTCAGTCTCCTGATTGGTAGGACCCTATGTTGGTTTGCTAGTTTTAGTTGGACATTTGAATATTCCAATGTTGGCTCTTCCATGCATTGCTAGCTTTTCTTGGGTAGTACATTCACTTCGGATCCTAGGTCCAGTATCATATCTCCCATATTGAAATCTCCAATGTTAGCATTCAATCTAAATTCCCTACTTGTTCTTCTTCTTGTGTGTAGATGATTAACAATTTTCGGTTCTAGCTTTTGTTTCGTCTCGTTGCTACATTTCTCTAGGATGTTTTGCAATATTTTCACAGATGAAGGATCACTAAACATTTTGATGCATGACTATAAAAAGTCTTGGATAGTACTTACTTGTCCCCTGGGTGGAATTCCTTTGGTATGATCCAATGATGGTGGCATTTTGTATTTTGGAGCTTCATGGGCTGGTTGCATAGTGGAAGTCAATGTTGTGTCCATCTTCTAAAATTCTTTTATGGCTTCCTTAAAAGTCTCCTTTTCTTTGGGTGCGTCGAATTGCTTCTTTGGTTTGGTGTTCTTTTTTACCCACTGGTTCTGTGCAAGTTCTTATCGGACTGTGTCATCCCCAGTCTTCGTTCCTCCTCGGGTGACTATATTGATGCTCCATCCATCCTCCCTTGCTTCAGCTGAAATCCATTGAACATTCAGATTGTTTTGGTTCCTCTTTTCTTGGATCTTAACTAATAGTGTCGGGCATTCCTTTGTCTCGTGGTCCGATGCGTGACAGTACATACAAGTTGCTGGCAGCAGTGGGCATTCCCGTGCATAATGTCCCGATTGTTGAAAATGGTGACATGTGACTGGTCCTCTGCCACGTCTAAAACCTCCTCTAGCTCGTCCTCCTCCTTGATAGCCTGCTCGGTCCCCTCTCGGTGCATTGTACTGTGGTGCCTAATTATACTATGCAGTATTATACTGGGGCTGCGTCGGGTTGTACTGCGGTTATGCGTTGTTGTATGGTTGTTGCGCAGTGTTATATTGCTACTGCATAGGGTTGTATGGAGCTATGGGTTTGATTGAATTATGGCACTGCTTGCCCAGTCATCATTTCGACCTATACCCTATAGATGTCTGATGTTCTCTCCTGCATCAGCTCCATGGTTCTTTCAATCTTTGTCATCGTGACGTACTGACTTACAAAAGGTGTAGTAAGAATTCTTTGGAACTGTCTGGTACTTTTGCATCATCGTGCAGTGATAAGGGTCGTGACCCAGTTTCTTTCATATCTCGCACCATAATCATCCCTGTGGTAGCGGGTTTGGCATGCTTGTTTCCATATATTGGGCGAATGTTGGACATTCGTTCTTATGGTGTCCTTCCATCCGCCATATGGTCCACCAAACAGCTTCCTGTTTGTCCTTTTTCTTGTTCTGATTCAACTGAAATGTTAGGTTCTTCAAATCCTCCGTCAATTATTCAATAGTTCGGTTCGTCTACTGGTACTTCTCTTCCAGCTGCAAGGCTGCCCGTAGAGCCTCAGCCTGCCTCTGATAATTATGTTGTCGTAAGGAATATTTTAGGTGTGGGAGTAGTGCGTTGACAAACAGATGTCGGTGTTGCATCTCAGTCATAAGGTTTTTTAACTTCTCCTTCAATTGCTTGAATCTCTGGTCAATCTCCCATACAGACTCTCCTAGTTTCTGTCTAATCTCGATCATTTCGTTCATGTACTGATCCTCTGAGCTCGGCTTCTAGAACTCATTAATCAATAGCTTCTTAATGTATGTCAGTGTCCTCATCGTCCCAGGGGCATTGTTCATGTCTAAACTCATGTACCAGTCTAGTGTGAGGTCTCTCACCATGATCGCTAGCTGCGCAAGTTTGGTATCTTCATCTGTGATCTGTTTTGCCTCCCTGATCTTTGCACAAATGAAAAAATGCTTCTAAGGGTCCTCTGTTGCTTCTCCTCAGAATTCTCATAATCGGATCATGGGGTCGTGTCCTGCCATTCTAAACATTGAATTTCTACCTCTGCCATGCGGTGTAGATACTTGACTAGTGCTGCCTGAACTGGCTCCTCCAGTTGTTTCTCCTGCGATAGATGTACTTCTTGCTATCGGACTTGCTCYGAACTTCGATTGACTAAACGGTGGTGTTCTCTTTGGTGTATTGGTCACACATGGGTTTATGGGTCCCACACTGACATTAATATGGAAAGGATGGCTATCTTATCCTCCTATTCTTGGGCCTCTTGTTTTCCTCTCATAGGTTGCGTGCAGGATTTCCTCAATCTTCTCCACAGCCCGAAGATCCTCTACCTCTTATTCATCGCTTTCCATGCCCTCCCTCGCAGCTACGGCTCTTTTCCTGGTATTCACCTTATATTGGTACGGTACTCCGCTACACGTCATTCTTGGTGACACCAAGATCCACTTAAGTTGGTCGTCATCCATCAAGATCGGATCCAAGAATTCCTCCTCCTTCTTGCCTTTAGCCTCACCTTCATCCATTTATCCTTCCTCTGTCAATGCTTCCCCCCTTCCCCCATGCATGCAGAGAAGTCTAGTTGTTTGCTTCCATTGTCATTACACCTTTGTTATAGAGCAGTATTTTAATAGAAATATACAGGGATCGGATGTACCTTCTGCGAGGTCTGCATAGAAATTCCTACTATGCCGCATTATATGACTTCGTTATGTCAACTGCAAACTTTTTTATGAAGGCTGCCATGATATTGTCAAGCCAGAAGTCGACTGCGCGGGTGAATTTGTTGTTCACCTGTTGTAACTTATCAATCTGTACTAGGGTCCAATATAGCTGTCGGATCCGGTTCGTCGCGTGGTTATCTTTCAACCTTAATATCCACTCCTGCAGTAAGTAGGGAAAATCACAGAAAAAGACTTCTTGTAAATCAGTAAACACATATTTATCTAGATATTTGTGAGGTGTGAGGCCAGGGTTTCTATTATCCTTCTGGAAAAACTCTAGTTCTTTAGTTCTCAACCAGCCTTTGATTTATGCTTTTGTGGGGTTCCACGGTCTCAACATTCCCTTCTAGTGGCTTAGCTGTCTTATGGGTTCGCTCATTCTGTTCTCATGCATTCTATCCGATCTACTTGGTCCTCTCTTGTTCCTCTTACAACGGCAATGGAACCATTTGTTGGTTCTTAGCTGAACGACTTCTCTCTACTACCTGCGTCGTAGACCCAGGGTTCATATCTATAAGGGTGCCAACAAAGCCTAAAACTATCGGCCCTTCTGGTAAACTAGAAAGCGACGCAGCACAAAGAATGCACTGCGCAGTCTCACCCAAGATAGCTTTAAATGGGTGGTTGTAATACTCATGTGTTTATAGCCTAGGATTGAGTATGAGATAGGGGATCTACATTCTGAGCCATTAATTGTGATTTATATTAATCCCTATTGTTATTCTGGTTACTACTTTGACTTCGTGGCCTCTGTTCTTGATAACTCAACAGCAATTACTTAGCAATATAATAACTCATTCATTCATTCATTTCACACAGCATCTAACTAATAAAGGTATGAAAAAGATATGCATGCATTCATCACATTACACAGGTATTACCGTGGTTCACCCCCTCCTGGGCTACATCCACAAATATTTGGCTCTTGGCTCTCTTATTATGGCAGTTCTGAAATTCTCGCGCCTCGTGCTTACAACTCTCCTCAGATGAGTAATATCTTTGTGAGGTGAACTAGATCGCACCAAGATCCACAGCCTACGATCTAATCCTCAGAATCTACCTCCTCTCTTCATCTTAGCTCAATTGCTTACAAAAGTAGTTTTCTCACCAAAACATTACATAAAGATAATTTGACTCTATATAGGTAGCAACCCAAACTTCCTATGAACTCCTCTATGATACTTGCGTATCTATATTTATATATATCGGGCTCTTCATCCATTTACATAGAAAACCTTACAAAAACCCTAACAACTATTGTCATTAGGTCTTCCTTCTCTGCATGCGTGTGTTTGCTTCCTTCCAGCTGTCACCTCCTTCTTACATGTGCATGTGTTGTGCTTCTTTCAAGTTGTCGCTTTCCTCCTGCACGCTTTCTTTCCCATGATTGCTCTTCCAGTTGTCATTCTTCTTTTTGCATGCTTTCTTCCCCACTTCGGCCTACTGCCAACATCTATCCTAAGTTGCCTTTAAATTATGCTTCATCTTAAACATCTGGTCTTCCATATCCTTGAGCAACTTCGGCCCAAGTACCACTCTATCTGTTGGGTTGTCCCGACTCACTGGAGTATTGCATTTCCTACCATACAAGGCTTCAAATGGGATCATTCTTAATGAATCTTGATACCCATTATTATATGCAAACTCAACCAAGTGCAAGTAATCTTCCCACTTAGATGGCTTATCCATCACATGCATTCTCAACATATCTTCAATTACTCGGTTGACCCTCTCTATTTTCCCATCTGACTGTGGATGGTACGATGTGCTAAAGTTTAGATTTGTACCAAATCCTTTAAACAATCCCCTCCAAAATTGGAGGTAAACTTTGTATCTCTGTCTGAGACAATTGTCCTAGGTATCCCATGCAACCTAGCAATCTCCCTCATGTAAATTTCTGCAATATTAGTTGTTGTATGTGTTGTTTTTACAGGAACAAAATTAGTAGCCTTTGTTAATTTTTCAACCACTACCATGATTTAATCATGTTGTCTTGTTGTCCTACGTAATTTAGTTATGAAATCAATGGTTATCACTTCCCATTTCTTCTCTGGGATTGGTAATGGCTGCAGCAAACCCGTTGGGTGCTTATGCTCAGCCTTCACCTTCTGAAATTCCATACATCGAGCGATGTAATCAGCAACATCCTTTTTCATTCCCTACCAAAAGAATTGGCTTCTTACTGTTGTAATCATTTTCTGGTAACTGGGATGTCCAGCATAAGGAACACCATGCATTTCCTTCAATACCAAATTCCTCAGTTCTCGGGAACTAGGAACATAGATTCTATTCTTATGCATAAGTTATCCATCTTCCTTTATCTCATAATCCTTTATTTTATGTTGTACATATCCTTGATGTAAGATTTCCTTTACATGTAGGTAATGCTAATCTGTAACAAGATCATCTAAAATTATTCTCTTCAAGTTTGACTGATGCACACTAACAACACTAGCATGCATGAGATGCACTCTTCTACTAAGTGCATCGACAACTTTATTTTCTTTTCCTTTGATATACTTGATATCGAGGTCATATTCACTTAAAAATTCCAGCCATCTTGTTTGCCTGGCATTCAAGGTTGGTTGTTCAAAAAGATACTTCAGGATAGTGTGGTTTGTCCTTAATTCAAATCTCTTCCCCATGAGATAATGCCTCCACATCTTCAAGGAGTGGACAATGGAAACAAGCTCCAAGTCATGTGTGGCATAGTTCCTCTCATGTTCCTTAAGATTTATGGACTCATAACCAATGACATGTCCATTTTGCGTGAGGAATCCCCCAAGTCCTTCCTTACATGCATCTGTACATACTAGAAAACTTGCATTTGGGTCAACAATATTTAACATAGGTGCACTGGTAAGTAATTCCCTCAACAGATTAAAATTATCTTCACACTTAGGTGTCCATTCAAATTTAGTTCCATTCTTTTGCAAAGAAGTGATGGGATGAGCAATCTTAGAGAAGCCTACTATGAACCTTCTGTAGTAACCATCTAATCCCATAAAAGATATGACTTCTAACACATTTATGGGTGTTGGCCATCCTTTAATGGCTTCAATCTTCTTTGGATCTACTGCTATGCCCTGCTCTGAAATAATGTGTCCCAAGTAATGGATTTGATTTTGATAAAAATAACACTTACTCAGCTTGGCATAAAATTGATGTTCTCTCGACACTTGCAATACCAGTCTTAAGTGATGTTCATGCTCCTCTTCAGACTTAGAATACACAAGTATGTCATCCAAGAATACTATGACAAACTTATCCAAATAATTTCTCAATATGCCATTCATTATGCACATAAAGATAGTTGGTGCATTGGTCAGTCCAAATGGCACCACTACAAATTCATAATGCCCATACATGGTTCTAAAGGTTGTCTTATGATTATCTTCTTCCTTGATTCTTACCTGATGGTATATTGACCTCAAGTCAATCTTTGAAAATATCTTTGCTCCTCTTAGCTGATCAAAGAGGTCATCAATTATGGGTAGAGGATACTTGTTCTTTATTGTATACTTATTCAGTTGTCGAAAGTCAATACACAACCTCAAGGTTCCATCCTTCTTTTTGATAAAAAGTACTGGTGCTCCTGAAGGTGAAACACTTGGACGTATGTACTCTTTCTTCAGCAATTCCTCCAACTACATTTGTAATTCTTTTAACTCTAGTGTGCTCATTTTGTAAGGTGTTTTTGAAACTGGGGCAGCTCTTGGCACTAAATCAATTGAGAAATCTATCTCCCTTCTTGGTGGCAACCTTGGTATTTCTTGGAATACATATTCAAATTCCTATAGTTCCGAGAAATCTTCAAGGCTTGGCCCCTTTGTATTTTCCGGCTCTTCCACATGAGATGCATACAATTGAAATCCTTTTCTAAAACATCTCTTCAACTGTAAGGCTGAAATCTCCCTTATAGAGATGGGTCTTGGAACTCCTTTCACAGTGCTATGTTTTCCATCTCCATCAAGACATGTAAATGTATTGCTATGACAATATAGGACAGCATGATTCTTGTCCAAACAATCCATTCCAATTAGAATATCATAAGACCCCAACGGTATGATATTCAGATCAACACTAGTATTCACACCATTAAGACTTATGGAACAACTTCTGACCATATCATGGATTCTCCTTTTGGTTCTAGTGGCTAACTGAACCAAACTTGATTTTCCAAGCTTACTTTTCTCCAAATGTAATCTATCCACTATTTTAGGATCAATGTAACAATGACTTGCTCCCGAATCAATTAAAATAGAAACAAGATAATTTATGATCTTACCTTCCACCTCGATCATATTGGACTGGTATTTCACTTGTCGATCATCTAAGGCTGCATAAATCCTTCCCATATCTTCGACTATTGTAGCTTCTTGGACGTTGTGCACAGTCTTTACTCTATCCTTTATGTGTGGGAAATCCTTATACAGGTGATCTTCTTTGCATCCCCAACATTGGATTGGTGGTATTCCCCTTTTTCCCAAGGAATCTTCTTTCTTGGATTCACCCTTAGCATACTGATCTTGATTATTTCTACTAGACTCATTCCTATTGAAGGGAGGTTTGAATCCTTTCCTCCTCTAATCGTACTTCTCCTTCTTCTTATCCTTCCAAGATTTCTGCGGGGATTCTTTTCCCTGGCCTTTCTCATACAGGTATTTATCCTTCCTGATGGCTACAGTCAAGGACTTGGGCTCATCATACCTAATATTTTCTTTATAAAAGGCTGGCAATCCACTTAGAAATCTTTGTATTTTCACCTTCTCATCATTAATGAACCCGACATACTTTAACAACCCCAAGAACTTCTTCTCATATTCTTCCATAGTCATGCTTCCCAGCCTAAGTTCAAAGAACTCATGCATTTTCTTGTCATATAAATGATCTGAGAGGTACTCCTTCTTGAAGTACTTCTTGAACTGCTTCTAAGTGATCCTATTATGATTAATATGTTCAACTTGCTTCAGTTGATCCCACCACATTGCATATTTCCTGTGTAAATGGTAGGTGGAAATTATGTCTTCTAGGTTTGATGAATAGTTATGCAATTGAAAATATCTCCTGAGTCCAAACAACCATGCTTTGGCATCCTCATTCCCTGAGGTGTAGGACAGTTGGTGACGGAGTGTGTTGTTAAGGCGCTCTATGATGTTAAAGTCACCGGTTCGAAACCTGCGGGGACAAAAAATCCAGCCATGTTAAGGGTTGGTGTGGCTCAGGCCGGGTGCGATCCTTGGGTGATTTTGACGGCTTAGATGCCCCTGAGTCATGGTTTCTTAGCCACAGGGTAGTCCCACATGTCACGAACAAACTAACAAACAAAAAAAAAAAAAACATGCTTCGGCATCATCTTCCCTTTCTTTTTCACCATCAAAGGAGGGTGGCTTAAGCTTCCTCATCTCTCCTTGCAAACTATCCACTTACTGTCTCCTTCTTTGGTTCCTAACAAGAGACACCTCTGTACTGCTTATGGAATCTTTCGATGCATAAAACTTTCTTGTTGAGTAAGGAGGTGAGTGGTGTCTATGAGTTCTGCTAGCACTTCTTGAATAACCAGCTCTTCCACGACCATCTCTTCTTTCACGAAACCTTCCTTCTTCCCCTTGCTCGGAGCCATTCCTCATTTTCCTCTGCAATTGGTTTAAGCTCTACATCACTCAAGTATTTATCTGACTTTTCTCTCTCATCAGCCTCTCATTGTCTGCTTTGTAGCTCTGCACTTCTATTTTCAGGCTTCTTATAGTTTATATTAATGTTTCTTGCTCTTCTTTGCCCTTACGTCCATTGGACTTTGTCTCTGCATTACCAACTCAAGTATTCTAGCCTTTGACCTCTCTATCATGGTTGGAGTCTCCCTCACCTTCTTCCATCTCTCGAATCTCCATTTCGAGTTGATATGTTTAAATCTCTTAATTCTGCAAAATGTGCAAGAGACCATTTTGTTAGAATTATGCATATAAAGAAATTTTCCAAACAATGTTACAGGTCCTTTTCTTCTTAGTTCATGAAGAATATATTCCCATTCTCAACAAAATAACAGTGTCATGTTATCCTTGGCTAATACAAAATTTCATACTACGTAGGCGCTTCCCACAAACCAAGTTTCAAGTGACCATGGATCGAATCCACGGCTTAGTCCCTTCCTTAGCACCTCGCTTTGTTTTCTTTTACACGGGGCTTGTGCAAGACACAAACCCACGGCTAAGTTACCTCCCAAGCACTTTTTTACCTGTGCATGGTACCGGTGCCAAGACCAAGTCCTCCGGACTTTTTCCTTCTTCTGTTCTCTGCTGTCAACTCATGTTTCCTCCCGGAGTTACCCTTCACTGAAATCTCAATTAGCTCTACCACAAGGATCAAACAGTCAATATTTAATCTCTTGTCAAATGGACGACCCCGCCCCCATCTGGAGGCTTCACGACATTGACGGTATGCGACTTAATCAAGTGTTGGGATGGACATTCCTGTATAAATTCGGTGCTACGGGGGTCCAGGACATTCAGTTCTCGCACTGCTCAACTCCCCCGGAGTGACAATTCGTCGAAGTGCTTACCATGTCCTTCCACTGCTTGATCCAATGGTTGAGAAAGGTCTCGAAGGGATCCTAATTCAAAGGTCTGCGTGCCTTCGCAAATTTGGGCTTCGGCACTTTTCACTTGTAAAGACTTGAAAACCCCCGTAGTACCAAGTCTCTGGACTAAAAGATCTACTATCACGTGTCTTCTGGGATCAACGATCGATATATACTCTGGCCTTCGGGAGTTCTTGACCCTATGCAAACTATCACATCCTTTTCCTCTAGATTGCCCAGTCTCCGAACTGCACGATCTGTCTCCACATGGTGAAATACTAGAATCGGACACGTGGCCCAATCAGGCAGGTGAAACGTGTCATATTCTAACTGGAATTTCAATTTTCCACAGGTTCAAAACTCACTGACACGTGGCACACATCCCATGTGTCCATGTCATCCCAGGTGACATCAGCGAGTCGCGTCACTTTGGAATTTTTGGCTTCGGAATATTTTACGCTTGCATTCCTCAAATCTCCCAAACTCTGAATTTTCGAATTCCTTAACCTTTCGGGGTCCACATCACCTCCAGGTTACGTCATCATGCCCCACCACTTCGGCTCTTCGAGATTTGAAACTTTCGGCTTTGAGATTTTTCACACTAAGACACTCCAATTCTCCCGAACTCTGAATTTCCGAACTGGCCAATCTGCTGACACATGTCTCCCTTAATGGACAGTACGGATTAACTCCGGACTTCGAGGCTTCAGAATATTTTGCCTTAGAAAAATTTGTTCCTCTCGAACACCAAACTCCCGAACCGTTGTGATATCTACGGCTCACAATCACCCATGTTCATATCTAACGGTCCTCAACACTCTCGAAACCCACTGCTCTATCCAACGGTCAACGGACTTCGGGACTTTGGGATATTTCACATCAGCACACTCCATTTCTCTTGAATGTCGAACTTTCAAACTAGTCGATCTGCGGACACGTGTCTCTACTAAAGGATGATTCATATTAACTCCAGACTTTGGGACTTTGGGATATTTTCCTACATGCAACATGAGGGCTCACTTCTTCCCGAGTGTCGATCCTCCGAACCGTCGCGATATCTACAACTCACATATGCTCGCGCATAGATCTAACGACTGAGACTTAAACCTACGATGGCCCTTGTTCACCTGCCCTCTGATCCAACGATCTCGGATATTTGTTGATCCCATAGGGGCAATCACTCCCAAATTCGAAAGGGATGGTCACGATTCTTCGATCCCTTACAAAGAATCTATGATTTTATATCTCCTGCATAGATTTTGCAACGCCATTCCTCCTGAGCTTTTCAACTTCAAGGTCAGAATTTTATCTCAGCCACGAGACTCTAACCAACAGACCCATCCCATACCGGCCCGGTGTTTCAACCAGAAGCTCTGATACCAATCTGTAACATACCCTGCCACCCACGCGCTGGGGTACACTACCTTCAAGCCCACCCTTGGATTTATTTCTCTTACCAATACCTTTTTAAATTAATAAGGATGCATAAAATAAAATATCTAATTACATGCACACAAATAACCAATGAGCATGCATATTCTAAAGATTTAATTAAACGATAAATATATACACAGCGGAATACATTCATATACAGGTAAATAATACCATAACATTGAGCACTTATCTTTATCAAAGAAAACATCAACCGGTTGTAGACCAAGGATGTTCCACCCAACTATAGACACTACTATTCCAAATCTCAACAACAATGTCACCCCTGAGTCAGGGCTATGAATCCACAAGGACAGTTCCAGAGTGTTACTTCACTTCCCAACCCAGTCAGCACTAAATCTCTCATAGGATTTCCCAGCACTCGCAGCAATCCAAGTACCCAGCTCTCTTCTACCAAGTCTACACCACCCAAGAGAATGGACCCCCACCCTTCTCTGCCACGCAGTCCCTCATGCAGTCCCTCTCCTTACAGGGCTCCAATGCAGTTGGTCCAGAATCTCCATGCTGGAACTCTTAGGACTCGCATCTATGAACAAAGCTGGACACAGGCCAAYGCATCTCAGACATCCAGGCCTCAAGGCATGGCTGGATTACACCAGCAAGCTCTAGAACGAACATTACCATGGATACTCTTCAGTAGTTTGTTTCACTTTCCCCAAGACAAGACATGGATGAGGAAKGATGAATGAGTGATAGGTAAGAATGGAATGAATGAACGAGTGAGAAAGTGAATGAATGAATGAACCAGTGAGCAATTGAACGAGTGAATGAGCGAACCCCCCAACCAACTAGGGGCAAGTTTAAGTAATTCGTGGGGAATCAAGAACCTCCTGGCCTCCCCCTAAGAAGCTCACGTAACTGATCCACTCCCTTAGAAAAAATGGTAATCAAAATAGGAAATAAGCATTTATCCCCTCAAGCCCCCTCTCTTGTGAAATCATAGCCCCCTATAACTCTAGTCCTTGTCCGTCTAGCAGCCAGTGATGTGTTTATTATTAATAATGATCGAAAAATTACATTTCTTAGGCACATTGGCCTCTTTTAATTGTTTAGGCCCTCTGGCCTCTTGACAATTAACAAAATACATTATTTAATATGGGGCTCAAAACCTGGGGTGTTACACACCCGAGAGCCATACAGGTCCCATGCCAAATCATACAAAACCAAGTGCCCAAGCTATCAAGCGCCAAAGCCATCAAGGGAGGATCCCACAAGGGGGTGAATAACATGCACTACGCGTCAAAGTGCATTGCAACGACCATCATATATTAACAACATCCTGTCATTTATTCCCATCGATGTGGGATATATTCCATATATGAAAAAATAAACAAGACACCTTGTTATCTTCGGATGACAAGCATTGGCATCACTTTACACAAATGTCAAAGAAACAACTCACAATACAAGGAAAAGATCCAATCGGGGCACACACGGAAAAATTGATAGCGCCAAAGTCCAAGCTTCAAGCCACCAAGGCGCCCACGAGGGAATTACACAATGCATTGATTAAATTACTAAAATGGTGAGGTGTTGGACCAATTCTACAAACACCGGAGAAAACACAAATTGCCTAGTGCATAGGAATGCCAAGTGTAAAATTGAAGAGAGATGCCACGGGGTTTTTATTGACAACCTGGTTGTCAAATTGATTTCTCATTAATACAGTTTCCAAATGTGCCAAACATGAATTCAAGTGTAATCATCAATGGAAAACGTTTCAAGGTAATGGAAATCATTCAATTACTTGGATGAGCCCATGCATATTGCTTGCCTTAGTGTAGTTTCTCGTTCCTATTGTCGAATTGTGGCTAAAAGCAGATGCTTGAAAGACCTCTGCATCAGAATTTGTCCAGAAGTATCCAGATTTAATTCTGTGACGAAAGAAGATAAAATGAACATTTTCGGAGGACCAAGCTCAAGTAAATATTTAGCATGGACAAATTTGAATATGGAACATAGATTCTATGGCAAGTTGGCCCATGAAATTATTCGACCCCCCGTGGAGAAAAGATGCATATGTGAGCCTATTTTTGCTTCCAACACCAACAACTATATGGATGAAAGCATCATCTATGCATTAGATCCAAAGGATATATAAGATGGTGGGTCATCTTATTGATCAATTAAAGGAGAAAGTAGTAGAAATTCCCCTGAGACATTGACGTACAGGTTGCTCAAGAATTTGTCTGTTGTGCAAAAAGTTAAAATACGCCCATTCCAAGCTTACTTATAGAGGGGGACTCCTATATATTCGGAAAACATAATTCGCTTTTGGTTTGGTTATTCTAGCTCATCACCAGGAATCAAAATTTATGTATTGGATGGGTCAATTCTATCTGATAGATCTCCCTATGAAGACTGTGTCTGGACGTATATCTCTGAAGAGTACCTAGTGTTACAGTTGGATGAATTAAAATCATTCAAGCTTCCAAGCCCAATATTATGTATTGGGGACATATTACAGGTTGAACTCTTGGGTATGGTTAAAAAATAAGAGTTGGATGGATTGTATTATATATATGTGTGTGTGTCATGTGTATGTGGTTGGGAGACCTCTTTCTTCCATTAGTCTTGAGGCATCAAGGGCACCCTGAAATTCCATTTGAAGATATTTCAAGTGTTGCATCCCAAAATAACTTTGAACACGATCCATCAAAATCGACGACCAAGAAGCATTGCGGAATTTGAAGTTACGTGGGGGATAATTCTGAAGGGTCGTCCCACAGTCCAAATCATAGTTTCCATTTAGGGGTACGTGCCAGTGTCGAGTTGATTCTGGAATGATAAGTGGGTTGTTCCAAAATTGCCAATCCACATATTTGCAAATTGAAAAGTATAAAGTATCGATCTGACATATTCATTATTTATTATTTTCAAACACGAGGACCGTTGGAACACTGTTGCAACTGTCATTTTCTGTTGCAACCCAACCTTGCACCATTACAGTTCACTTCAAGATTATGAGATTCCTTCTGAATTGCAATGGAAGGAAATAGTCAGATTGGGAAAGACCAAATATAATTTCTCGGGACCAAGTAAACGATTTCTAGCTATCAACCAAAAGGAAACAAATCAAATGAAGACACAATCAAAGTCAAAGGATGAAGATAAAGGACCAAACTGCAAGAATATTTGCAAATCCCAGATTTTGTGAACTGAAATTTTATATTCTAGTGTAATCGGTTCAAAATGAATGAAATCAATTGTTGTATAAATATTGTAAGTTTTTCTGTATTCAAGGTTGGAAGAAGTACAAAGGACAAATTTGCATTGAACATTGTATAGAGTTTTTTGAATTTGAATGAAATGCTAGTGCAGATGTCCAGAGCTTTTTCATACCAAAGATTCTAGTGGTAATGATATGAAGTATGTTTTACTTCATGTATGTTCTTATTGTTTCTCTATCTTTCATCTTCTTATGCTCATATGTTTGAATTGGATATCAAATGGTCTGAAATTCATCTTAAAAGGTGCTTTAGATTCTAGCGATTCAAATATTGTCTATTCTTTCTTAACTCAACAGAATTCATCTTAATGGTGCTCTAAATGTTGTTATGTGTTTTCCTCTTTCTTCCATTCTATAATATCAATTTAAAAAACTAAAAGATCATTGCCTAACTAGCATTTTCTTCCTTGAGTGTTCTATTTACCAGACACAGTTTTCATTTGTTTTCAAAGAATTGACTCCATTGACAAAACAAGTTCCTTTCCTTCTTTCCAGCAAACCTTTAAAATCCTTTCACCTATTCAAAAACCTAGCCACTAATATTCAAAGAAAAATCATCTTTAGAGATAAAGTGACAAGATAGATCCCTCTCAGAACTGAAAGGCTAGTTTTAGTTCTAAAGTGGTTATGTGGTTACCTTTGTGAGTTGCCTCCTCAGCATAGGAAATTTACTTAGTGCTAACATATACCATGGTTTCTAGGATGTTTGGAAATGCCCTTTCTACTGATTTGGCCTCCTATAGGGATAGGATTATGGGTAAGAATTTATGGTGTTTGTACTTGATGGATAGTTCTGGGAATTATCCCTATCAAGGGAGAATCGTATTTAGGGACATTTTGGAAATTTAGAGGATTCTAAGGAGACATGAGAATCTTGTTTTTTATAACATAACCTCTTTTTTTTATATTACTTATCAACTACATACTTAGGATGAAGCTCACAGCAAGGAATCGATGTTAATAATGGAATTGATTTTACAACAAGGAAAAGAAATTAAGGATTTGCAGATAGAGTGTAAAATGTTAAGACAATTGGTTTCCCTTCAAATGAGGACCTCTCAATATGCTTTATCAAATATTGGACTATCAATGGGTTCTACTTTGGGGGGAATCAAAGAAGAGGGCATAGTGTACCAACTATCTGAAAATGTGGAGATGGAAGGTTAAGAATCCCATCCTACCTATGTTGGACCAGCTAATGGACATAGTAACCATATGTTTCATTAAGTTGTAGTTTCTTGATGTTTTACAAAGTAGGGTTTCTTTTAGGTGTTTTCTTTAAAATATATACTAGCATAAGCTTTTAGATATACTTTATAGATGATTTTTTAAATTTTGTAAAAATTTACTTAAGTATCTAGTTGAGTCTCTAAAATATGTTATTCCAGGGAACATATTTTTGTATTACAATGCAAACCATTGAATATTTTCTAATACAAAATATCTACCAATTCTTGTTAAAAAATAAAATACAAAAAAATCATTTAAATAAAGGTTAATAAAAAATGTTAGCTTTTATTTTTAATCTATTTATCTAATATATTGTTTTAATATATTATTTTTAAAACCTAAGTCCTTCGTGGTGGCGGATCCTAAGGGTGGGGATCCTCCCCCCCCTCCTCCTACTCCAGATATATAAGCCTTCTGCACTTTGGTTTCCTCGATGCAGAAAACATGTAGGGTGCCTCCTTCGATATTTGTGAAGAAGTTGGAAGAGATCCCTCAGGTCTCGGTACATGTTGCTTCCTCTCGAAATTTTTCCCTCAAATTTATAGAAAATGGACTTATTGTTCAATTCACAGTTATCTATACATCCCCTCAGACCATGGCTACCTCGATAGAGAAAAGATGTAAACCACTCATCAAGGGGCAGGTATTTTCTTCTTTTTGTGGTAAGGGTTTTTTTGTATTTCTATTTGATCTTAAATATTATAAGGATTTAATATTTATAAGTGGTACTTACTTCATCGGATCCAGAGGAATGTACCTCAACTGTTGGACCAAGGAATTTAGTCCTCATAATGACATTCCATCTGCGGTGTCGGTCTGGGTTCGCCTCCCCTTCCTTCCCTTCCATTGTTGGAATGATTAGACTATTAGAAGAATAGGAAACACTATGGGTTGGTATATTGATCACGTCAAACCATGAGAAGGCCTCCATTCATGTGTGTGCATTTGTGTGGAGGTGGACCTTGAAAAGGGTCTTCCCAAAGCCATTCAGTTAACCCTAGATGATTGGTCCTAAATCCAGCTGGTTGACTGTGAGCATGTTCCCTTCAAGTGCAAGTATTGTCATGAATATGGTCATTTCATGAAGAGTTGTCCTACAATCCAATCATCTCAACCTTAGTCTATAGATAAAGACCAATGAAAGACTCAGAAAAGGAAACATGGCCCTGGTAAGTTTGGATCTTAGCAACCGCTCGATGCCCCTCCTGTTATTATAGATCCAGGACCTTTCAGTGCCCCTTTCTCAGTGTCTAGAGGGAGAGATAGTGATCCTCAGTCCAACAATAATGTTGATGTTAGTTGTAGCATCGGACAAGTATTTACACACAAGTATATGTGTCTAGATGTGTGTAAATTTTCCAAAGCCTTCTATCCTTGAATTTACTTTAGTGAAAGGACTTATTAAAGTAAATTGATTTTATTAATTAACTATTTGAATTAATTCAGTTATTTAATGAAATGATAAAAATTAGCATTTAAAATTAGTCATTGATCTCAAGTGCGGTGAGAAGTAATCTCAACCATCAATCACTTTGGATATTAGGGTTAGGTTATAACTCAAGATTATAAAAGCAATGCTAGGGTAAAGAAGAAGATACTTGACACTTTACTTGACATGAGTTGTGTTGAGAGAGTCAACATAGAGAGGGTTGGATCATGAAGGATTGTGATTCAAGGAGATCTTGGATAGGTGGAGAAGGAATTCCATCTAGATATCATACAGGTCAAGGAGAAGAAAGAATAGAGGCAACCACAACTGGGTTTTGATCAGGAAATGGTTGTGGCATACAGAGATTGCCATACAATATTTCCATATGAGTACGTGGGTGACAATGGAGACAAGTGCATATTCATGGGTGTGCAAAAGGGACACTCACATATACCTGAAAAAGAATGCAGATCTGGGTCATATAGTGAAACAGAGTTTTCCAGGTTTGTCTGCAGTTGTATTTCTCTTAGTGGGCCATTATCCCTGTTACGTGAACCCTGATTTTAGCATAATAAAATCATTCTCAGCACTGGTTTTCCCTCCAGGGTTTTTCTAGTGGTATCTACCCAAAACTATTGGTGTTTATGTGTGCATTATTTGGTTTCCATTTTTTCTTTCGCTATATTTATTTGAGTTGAATATTCCAGCAGTGTATTTTTGTTTTTCCAACTACTAATCTGATTTGCAGTAAGGAAAACACTAGATAACAAGATACCTAGGATTGGAGTAAGAGGTTTTCATCATGGTATCAGAACGCATGCTCTAACTGGAAGCCATATCTTCAATCCATAATATTCGATCATAAATCTATCATATCTACATGAGATCTTAGTATATCCATAACCAACATGCAGAAATCGAAGGACATATTTCAGGGAAACAGTCGTATTAAGGTGGAACTAGGGTTTTTCATGTTTACGGAGTTATACATAGGTTTAAAGAAGAAACAGGTGCGTACATATGTGGGAATCTTTGGAGACAGTCACGTATATGCAGGCTGCAGTAAGCATAGGAGTGTACATACGTGGGATTCCTTAAGGGAAGTTGCATACATGCATGGGCTTCCTTAATGGAAGTTGCATACATACATGGGATTCCTTAAGGGAAGGCGCATACATGTGCGGAGTTCAGTTGTGACAAGTGCGTACAGGTTTATCCAAGTCAGTACAGGGGCAGTTTCCAGTAGCAAGTTATTTTCCAAGGAATTTTATCAAGTCTTAGGGATGGCAACAACACCATTGAGAGTTGAATATAGATTGGATGGAGCATCCAACTTCCTATATTGGAAAGAAAGAGTAACTTTGGTGTTAAAGGAGTATGGCCTTTGGGAGTTAGTGGTGTGGTAGGGATTTTGAGACCTGTAGGAGCTTAGCTCCCTTGGGTTCTTCATATACCTAAGACAAAGATGGAGATGTAATCTATGGGAGTTTCAAGGTCTGATATATATGCGAAAGGTAACTAGGAGTCTTTGTAATGAGGAAGCATACTTGATTTTCGAAGGTTGTCCCTGCATGCTCCTGGTTGATTTTTTGTGTGAAGATTATTCCTGCTCCAAGAGACAACAATCTGCACACAATAAAACAATATCCTTTCCAATATCAAAGTAGATGCATACAAATCAACGATAAATCTACTAATAGATTATAACACATAACTCTATTAAGTTTAGCCAAATGAATACATGCAAACAAATAGACAATTGAATAGAGGGAAACGTCCAGTACACCTTCTATTAATTACTGAAACAACATTACAACTTACAAATAGAGAAATCGATGCAACAATCTCTGTCCAAGTTCCTTGCCCAAATCTAGTAGTCAAAGTGCCAGCATAAGTTTACTATTTATTTCCTCCCCGTTCCCATGAGAATGGCTTGGTTTTTATAGAGATTTAGGAATAAGGCCATACAATTTTTAGGATAATATCCTGGAGCTCATAATGGAAGCCTTCTTGAGGCTAAACCCCTAGAAATCGGTGGAAGGTCTCATCCATTGCAAACAAGTCCAAAAATGGGAGTTTCTAGGCTCGGTCGCTCCCTAGACACGCAAACAAAGCGAGTGATCGTTCCCTGGCAAGCCATAAAGGGAGACCAAACCTCTTGACCGCACCCTTAATGAAGGAAAAGAGCGACCAAGTGGAAATTTGGTTGGAAACTCAGGGAAGAAGTGATGAAATTTTTTGAATTTGATAGGTGACCTCTTAGGAGATGATGGCTCAATAGTTAGGGGGTTAATAACTCTATAACAGATTCCCCCTAAAGTGTGAGGTCAAAATATGTGTCTGATGGCTGAAATACTTTACCAATAAAAGTCACAGAGCTTTGGGAAAAGGAAACTTGGAAAAGACCATCATTAGTTCTGCAGAGAAAACATCCCCGAGGCAGGCATACTTATGCTTGCTAAAAGAGACAAGAGCATGGTCGCCATAATTACACCATGAATCCATGCATGATGCAACTGACTAGGGAATGGACACGATAACATACATGGTGGATCCATGCAAGACATAAGTGAAATCATGGCCATGACCAAGTACAAATGTGGATCTATGTCACATCATACAAATCAGTGAGATAACTCACGAACAGAGCAATCAGTGAAGTGCTCATGAATATTCTCCATCATAGCTTCGGAAGGAAAAGATTTGAACATGAATATGATATTTCCCAAGGTTTTCGTCCTACATCAGAATGGTATGAATCTACGACATGTGAATAAAAGAGTTGAAGTCGAGCATGGTAGAAACCGTCTAATTAGCGGTCATTAATGGACACTATTAATAGACGTAATGGAATCCACCAATGATGATGATGGAACCCAATATACCGAGTACAATCAACGAAGTGTGAATAAAGGAGTTGACATCAAACACACGTAGATTCATTCAACAGGAGCCAATGATGTAAATCCACTAACGAAATGAAAGGAGACCTACCACGGATGTCTGCAAGTCCCAGGGTACTGATGGGTTTCTAGATTTCAATCCTGGATAATGAGCTAGAGTCAACAGGGTGAAATTTTTCAAAGGAGGGCCTTGATGTATCCCCCATCAATCAACACAAAACATGTAAAGATAGATGGTGTGAAGATCATAAAAATGAAGCACAACTGACATAGGGATGGTCGGGGTAAATAGGTTGAAAGGAACTACAGGTGGTTGACGCAGGTAAACTTCCCTTGAACAAGTATGCACAAAATAACTTGACTTGGCACCATTAACTCGGATGAATACCATAATAGTTGGTCATGGACCTATGAGTGGAATGTGACATAATGATGGAAATGGTGGTCAATGAGAGAAAATGGATGACCCAACTATTATATATGATGATAGAACAGGTGCATTTTTAGAGGGAGACTCAAAGTAGTAATGGTTTCCAGATAATAAATATAACAAGACGGAAAAACCCTCTAAAAATTCCCCACCATGAGCGGTGAGTACCTCTTTCTAGTTTTATGAGCTTGAGGAGGATAACAGATGCTCGATATAGCTCATATTATGATGACTCCCTCGACATATTATTAACAAAATTGATGAAGGAGGGGTTCGGTCCCATGTGTGGGTCCTTCGATGTAAAGTTTAACGAGTCCAAAGAAGGTAAATGTGATGGCCTTTTCATGTTTAGAGAGTATGAAAAGTTCGTAAAGAAAAATCCATAAGGAAAATTTTCGTAAAGGTCCGAAAAAGTATAAAACGATACCTAGGATAACTCTCCTACCCTCAATGGATAAGGTGTTCCATTTTCATAAACAGCCTGATGAGACCGAAAAAGGCATAAAATACTGCTCAATAAACGTACTTTCTAATTCACTTTAACGAGCATGAAATACAACAAGATCGCTCGAAAATATTTTCATTTTTTAACGAGTTCGAAAAGAACTTAAAGAGTTCTCCATGAGTTCTTTTTTCATATATCTTTTATGAGTCTGAAAAAGAGATAAAAGTCTACTCGGTAACCTATTTTCATGTATTTGCAAGCATGAGAAAGAACAAAGACTAAGCTCTGTAACCTATTATCATGTATTTATGAGCATGAGAAAGAATAAAGACTAAGCTCGGTAACCTATTCTCATGTATTTACGAGCATGAGAAAGAATAAAGACTAAGATCGGTAACTTATTCTCATGTATTTATGAGCACGAAAAAGAACAAAGACTAAGCTCGAGAATTTACACAAGCTTGAAACAAAGTAAAATTGTGCTTGGGTAGGTTTCATTTTTTTGCAAACTTGAAACTAGAAAACTAACTGTGCTCAACACTTTCCAATGTAAATTCCAAAGTTTGGTGGTTGGTACTTTTCCCCTAGCTTGAGAAGCTATCGTCTTAACTCTAGAAAGATGATCAAAGGCTGGAGACATGCCCCCCAAGCTTCGTTTCATCTGCCAACTCTTCTCCCATCGCCAATTTCTATATCAAATTAGATTGTTAGCTACTAATAGGAAAATGTTCACGAGAGGAAGAAAGAGGATCAATTTTCATAGGCAAATGAAATGAAGTTTCAATTACGATTTCTTATGAAATACTTGACCCAACGGGAGAGGCAACTATTTCATTTTTTAATGAGATTTAAACAGGAAAAGAACCATTCTCATGAACATCTGTTTCATTTTTTTAACGAGCTTGACATAGAAATGGGAACTATGCTCGTTGTTGGGTTGGATCCACAGAGTTATGTTTCATTTTTTAATGATTTTGATATAGAAATGGGAACCATGCTCGTTACTATCATCTTAATCATGGCTTCCAAGAGGATAATACTCCGGAAGGAATACAGGTCAAGGAACAAACCTTGATCATGGCTTCCAAGAGATCTTCGCAAGACGGAAGAACAACATTATGGAAGGAATACATGTTGAGGAGCGTGATAGGGGTAGGGATATTAGGCTCCAAAATCCCTATAGAAGAGATCACCATGTCAACTACTGGATCTAAGTCAGGAGAAGGAAGAGATTCCTTCTCATTCGGAGTTGAATGAATGGGACAGGTTGCCACAAAATTTAACCTGTGGTGGGGCGGATCAGAATGGCATATAAGGACCATTTAGGGAAGAATAATGGTTAACCATCATATGAGGGCCAATGAATTAAATTTGGTCTATGGTCACTATGTTTCCATTATGAGGGAAACACAACACTCGAAATAATGTGGACACAAAAGATTTCATGGCGTAAACATAGTCTCTCCTGAGGAGAAAATTAAAGTCCAAGGGGTCATGGACTACCATCACATCAATGTAGACCATTTTTCCCCCCAAAGTAACAAGAAACTGAGGAAGGATCCCTAAAGGTTGACTAACACTTCTACGAAAATCCAATAGATTTTGAGTCCCTAGCACAAGTTGAGTTGAACCAAGAGCTTGCCAAGCATTCGTGGATAGGATGCTAATAGAATCCTCTTCGTCTATTATAGTGTTAGGAATATGCCTACCACAAACCTGGACAACAATTTGAAAAGGCACATAATAAGGGAGATGAGGTTCTGTTAGAGCATTCCAATCAATGGTAATTTCATTTCTTGGAGGGGGTGTCATTGGAATGGGTGGAATGCCCCCTTATTCAAAGGAATCTACAGTAACAAGAAAGACCTGAGCAACATCCTCACTCTTCAAAGGAGGAGTGGGATCGACTGATCGGGGGACCCGATCGACCACTTGGGTTTCACTCTTCGATGGAAGAGTGGGATCGATCGATTATGAGATTGGATTGACCACTTAGGTTTCACTCTTCAGTGGAAGAGTGGGATCGACTGACGATGGGATCAGATCAATGACTTTATCAACTAGATCAACTGAGGATGAAACCATATTTCCCACTTGATAAACCGTACTAACCAAGGGGGGAACCAGATTGACTAGTTCATCAACTAATGGCAGGTTGGGATAGAGTTTAGGGTAACTTGTTGGAAGTTGTTGTTGAACATCAACAATATTTTTCAAAATATATGAAGCTTCATCCATGTGGGGACAAAGGTAGGTTCGGTGCATCTCCGTACATAACAAGCAAGGAAATTTGACTTTACCCTTCTTACTTCCAACATGATTACTAGTCGATGAGTTGTCACCAGCATGACCTGCAGCGGTTAGTGACACGGATTCAAAAGAAATGTGAGACCACACTTTTACAACCTTGGGAATACTAGGGAAATCCTTGAGAAGGTGATCACCCTTGTAAATCCTGCAAGGGAATTAGGATCGGCGATGCTCTTCTCCAAGCTTATTTGCCCAAAGATCTGTGACTTGATTTATAAAGTGTTTTAGCCATCAGACACCTCTTCTTACCTCACACTTTAGGGGGAATCTTTTATAGATTTATTTTCCACCTAACCATTAGGTCATTATCACCTAAATATCACCTAATCACTAGGTCATTATCCCCAAGAAACCCCTCATTTTAACCCTTTAAATATACCACTTTTTCCCAGAGTTTATAGCCAATTCCCCACCGAGTTTCTCTTTTCCTTCACTAAGAGTGCGACCAAAATGGTTGGTCTCACCTTTTGGTCTACTAGGGAGTGACCAGTCACTTTGTCTATGTGTCTAGGGAGCGACCAAGTCTAGAAGCTCCTATTTTGGATTTGGTTTCGATGGATAAGACCTCCAACTAATTTCTCAGGGTTTAGCCTCGAGAAGGCTTCCATTATGAGATCGAGAATCTTATCCTAATAAATATATGGCCTTATCCCTAAATCCCTATAATAACCAAGCCAGTTCCCATGGGAAAGGAGGAGGAAATATCTAGCAACGTTACTATGGTGATTTGGTTGGAAGACTTGGGAAAGGAGATTGGAAGGATGCCATATCTTTAGTCTACATATGTAAGTTGTAACATTGCTTATGTTAGAACTCTGTAAAAATTTTCCAGCTGATAGACAAATGACATAGGTAACTATTTCAACTAGCTTTAGAGATAAGGCACTAGCCTTCTCAACTCAGAGAGGGCTCTCTCGTGTCACTTGATATTTCTTTGGAAATCGGTGGCTAGATTTGGTTTGTTTTGGGGGGTTTTAATAAAAGTGTTGGCAAGGAAGGGGAGGAACACTTGGGGCTATGGAGTCAAAATTCTGAAATTGAATGAAAACAATGATCAGTCAATAGAACTCTCCAGAGGATAAAGGCTAAATGAGGCGATGAATCTGAGTTATAAATTGAATTTAAGAACAAATAACTGCATCAGAGCATTATGGAAATGAATTATGAATTAGCTAAGAAGAAACATACACACAATTTAAATTTCTTAAGCCAAGAGCATCATAAGATGAATTCTGGGCCTTTAACTATCCAATTTAAACAGAAGACAGTGCAAATGGAAATAAAGAATCACAAGAAATACATACGATGAGAGAAGACAAAACTCATATCACCACCATTAGAATCTTTGCATAGAGACTTCAAAAGCTTCTGCATGTATATTCAATTCATCTCCGGAAAATTACAATAGAGTTTAGAAGCAACAAAAAGGTGCCCTTGCACTTCTCCCAACATTAATTCATTCAAAGTTTCTAGTAATTATACAATTTGATTACAATGGCTGAAACCGAAACGTTTTAGCTTCTAAAACCAACTATAATAATTTCAACTAGCAGTCTTGGCATATGAATCGATTTCCAATGATTACACAAAAAATGTTTCATAGATTAGGGACAGATATTTCTGACTGCTCGACTTCCTTTGCGTGATTTGTCCTGCTCAGATCTCCTGTCGAATTTGCCAGTTTGGTGACACCTAGAAGTTACTTACTGGTCCTTGGAAAACTGCATTTCGTCTTGCCTAACCGTACGATTTCCTTCCACTGTGAGTCAGAAGGAATCTCATAATCCATCATCTCCTTTATCAGAATATCCAGGTCAATGCAAGTAGCGTAAGACATAGTTGGCAACCTGATCTTCACTGTCTTGAACTGATTCAAAATCTCAAAGTCTACAGCCAAATATTCCACCAAACTGGGCCCCTTCAGGTTCTCTTCCATTCCTTCAAATTTTGAATGATCCATTCTTCACTGAGTGAGGAGAGAATTGTATTCCTCTTGATTGTATAATTTCCCTTTACCATCCCAAAATGGTGGGAGGCCCTTTATAAACAATTATTCAAATGTATCTTTGAACTCTTGTATGCTCTGCTCCATTTGCAGAACTTTGGTTTTAACCGATTTGAGAAAATTGTGTTTAGTGATGATCCTCCTAGCCCAAATGATCAGTGCAGTTATGTCCTTTGCCCCAATGGTCTGAAGATCGACAGTGGGCACAAAATTTAGCAAGTTAATAGCGTTCTGGGCCCATTCCGAGGGCTTTTTTGCCAGTGTCTCATTAACAACAATACATCTGCTTCGAGCAGTGACAGCCACGTTGTCTTTGTCATTTATAAAATTTAGGTAAACCCTGAACTTAGCAGCTTCAACAGCAACAACATCCCAGATTACATTTTACCACCTTGCAAAAGTCCCTTACCCTTCAACCTCTTTTTCAATTTGTTCACCCTCTCTTGCAAATCTTGATTATCCTTTTGAAATTGGGCCATCCTTTCTTCCTTTGTTTTCATCTCTTACTGTAGATTTTCTATGACTTCCTTAAGGTTATTGATCTCCCCTATCTTCAAGATTACTTGGGACATAGCCTGAACCAATCCATCAGTGCTTGATCTAGCTTCCGTATTAGAAGGTACAATGACAGCCATATCTGATGTTGCTACCTGTCCTTGTGACCAATAGTCTTTCTCTTTTTCCAGCTGCAACACTTCAACTTTGTAATTTAGTGCTTCTTTTCTGAATGTCTCCTTTTCTTTCTCTAGAGCAGCTAGCTCTACTATCTAAGGATGTTCTATGGCGGACATTTTCATCTTCTTCTTTAGGCTTTGGATCATCTCCTCTTTCTCATCTAAAGAAGCCTTTACTCCTTGAGGGCCTTCAGATTCCAATATTTTGACCTGTGTCTGGCAGGCCTTGTTGGATGCTTTCTCTTGCTTCAATTTTCCATCCAATTTTAGTGCATGTGTTGTCAGTCTTGAAACCCTCAAACTCAAACTCAGGTAGTCTGAATATAGCATGTCACTGGTATTCTTATGGAACTTTACTTTGTCTAGGGCAACAATATTTTCATAATGCATCTTGATTTCAGACACTTTATCATCATCTACTATTGCTATTTTAAATGTCTTTGATCCAGGTGGATATCGGTGGCCACCCACCTTTTCCAACTGGCTCAAAACAGTTTTCTGGCAATTTTGGCAATTTACTATTTTTAGCAGTTTTAACTTCCTGGGCCATTTTGAGGGCCAAAATGAAGGTTTTTCAGGATCGATCTTCTTAATAATAATCAAAGCATCATTGAGCCCCCAAAATGAATCTCCTCGATGATACCTTTTGAACGGACCATCATATGCCTAAAATAGAGATAGTATGCAAAAGTTACGACCCCGGGAAGTTGATGTACTAACTTACCCAAACGGGCCCACATGACTTTTGGCGCTTCATCTCCTAGGGTTATGTTTTTGGATGTCTAGGGTTTTTGGAATTCTTGTTTATTGTAAAAGGGCCTTCAGAGCCTCATTGTAATAATCTTCTTGTGAATGCAAGTAGCCGTCACATCTCTTCTCAAAGATAAGTTGCCACCATTCTAGCGACTCTTTCACTCTGTATTTTTACAGTCTTTGTACATTTCTTTCATTAATAGAAAACGTGTATTATTGTATCTCTATGTTTATGGTTGCATATTTGATACATTTATGTTATATTATTGGATATCCATGATATCTTTGTGCATTTCTTTATTATATCTCCGCTCTAATTTAGTGCCAAAAATAATCTGGATGAGTGGTATTAAAGCAAGTTGTTCTTGATCATTTTTTCAGTTCATGTCACCAACGAGGTTCGAGTATATCAAGTTGGGTCTAGATCTTGTCTCTCTTAAGGACAATCGCTCTCCCACACCCAAGAAACCCTCAATGGTGGAAGAAAAGAAAAACAACGGAGCAGACGATCCTATAAATCTGTTGCTTGAGCAAGCTCTCACACGATAGAGGGACGAAATGATGGAGAATTTTGCCCACATCCTTCAATGCCTGCCGATAGCAACAAGCGCATATTCATCAAGCAGGCACTTTGGAGGCACCTCACCTTTCAAGGTACAAGTTAATTTTGATATTCTTGTATTTGAAGGACAGATAGATGCAGAAGCCCTAGAAAAATGGTTAAATCTGGTAGAAGGTTATTTCTCTGTTCACAATTTTTCCGATAGAGAAAAGATCACCTTCACACTCCTTAAATCTCTCCCCCATGTCAAACATTGGTGGGAAACTTACTGGGAGCAAAGTTCCACAGAGGAGTCGGGAATATATAGGGCCGAGCCCACTTGTGATTTTTTTGTGGATGCGGTAAAGGAACAATATTACCCCGTTGGCAACTATGAGGACCAATACATGAGATGGACCACACTGCGGCAAGAGAGGGGCCAAGCAGTTTCGGAGTTCACCAATACCTTCCATACCTTGCGCACCAACCTGGGTATCAAAGACTCCGAACGACATTTGGTTCTGAAATACCATGGGGCTCTACATATATACATCCAAACTGAAATGGATTTTCTGGACATCTCATCACTCGGTGATGCCTATTGATATGTTGTTAAAATCGAGCAGAAATTTAAGCACCAAAACAAACGGGAGTTCGGGTGTGCAAATCCGCAACAACCAAAGTATGACAAAGACGGCCCTAACAAACATTCTCCCAAAAACCAGTCCAAGCCATAGGAAAAGAAGGGTCACGAGAAGACAAAGAAGGACATCGGAAAATGGTGCGATTTCCACAAAAGCCCCTAGAACAACACTGATGAATGTCGCTCAAAATAGTCATTGGTGGCCAAGATCAAAGACAAGGAGTCAAACCTTGATTCTGAATCTAATTCTGAAAATAATCGTAAAGTATAGATCATTGATGCAGATCCCACTGCTATCGTCGCGACCACAACAATTCAACCAGAAGAACCAATAGATCCCGAAGAGGGGGAGCACCATTTTCATTCACAGATGTGGGTGAAAGGGACCCCACTGCATTTTATTGTTGATATCGAAATCCAGAAGAACCTCATCTTAGCAGAGGTCATCAAACAGTTGGGATTGTCGACAACACCACACCCACAACCATACAACATCTGGTGGCTTCGCCAAGGACGAGATCTCTGTGTCAGCCAATAGTGTCAATTGTCATACGGCATCCATCCCTTCAAGGATGAGGTATTATGTGATTTTTCCCACTGGATGTCTGTGATGTTCTCTTGGGCCAGCCATATATGTGAATATGCCATGTTGTTTATGAGTCTCGACCTCACAGTGTTATTATTTCTCTAAAGGGTCATCTCTACAGAATACCAAAGGTAGTTCCGACTATTGTTCCACCTAAACAGTGCCGCAAGGTAGTATCTCATACTTCAAAATTCAGCTTCTTCACAATCTGTTCAAAAGGGGAACATAAGGACATTGCAACCACTACAGCCTCACCCCAAGCACCTTCTATCCAACATAAGTAGGTCGACAAGGTTACAACAAAGCACAAATATTCCTTCTGCACACCATCCTCTCGTGTAGCTCAACTTGTCGAACATCTTCAGCCTCAACAGGTTCGTGACAGACTTCCACAAACTGAGCAGCGCGACGTCTCCAGCAAGGCAAGCAACTCACCAAGATGTAGATTCAATAAACGTTTTTACCTCTCCTCCGGGCACTCAATGCAATGGATACCATTGTTTTCTAAGGAGGCAGGATTGATCTAGGTGGATATTGGTGGCTACCCACCTTTTCCAACTGGCTCAAAACAATTTTCTAGCAATTTTGGCAATTTACTATTTTTAGCAGTTTTAACTTCCAGACCATTTTGAGGGCCGAAATGAAGGTTTTCGGGATCAAGCTTCTCAATGATAACCAAATGTATTATTGAGCCCCCAAAATGAATCTCCTCGATGATACCTTTCCGACGGGATATGATACGCCTAAAACGGAGATCGTATGCAAAAGTTACAACCCCGGGAAGTTGATGTACTAACTTACCCAAACGAGGCCCACATGACTTTTGGCGCTTCATCTCCTAGGGTTAGGTTTTTGGATGTCTAGGGTTTTGGGCATTCCTGTTTATTATAAAAGGGCATTCAGAGCGTCATTGTAATCATCTTCTTCTGAATGCGAGTAGCCGTCACATCTCTTCTCAGAAATAAGTTGCCTCCATTCTAGCAAGTCTTTCACTCTGTATTTTTACAGTCTTTGTACATTTATTTCATTAATAGAAAACGTGTATTACTGTATCTTTGTCTTTATGGTTGCATCTCTGATACATTTCTGTTATATTATTGGATATCCGTGATATCTCTGTGCATTTCTTTATTATATCTCCTCTCTAATTTCGTGCCGAAAATAATATGGATCAGTCTTTCTTTCCACATCCTTGACTAAAAACAGGGAAGCCTTATGTTGGGAGATCTTCTCTACCTTGGGAAACAAGTCCCTTATTTCACTATTTTCCATACTTCCCTTCACAACATAATGATTCATTAAGACTTCTTTGGATTGGTAGATTGCCCCGGGTGTCTTGCCAAATACATGTTTCTTGCTGCTAAAAACTCTGGAGCTGCTTTCACTCTATGGCATGCTTCCTGTACCAGCCTCTTTGTTCTTGTTTACACTTTCCACCATCTCCATGCTCATTTTCTCTTTAGGTTATTCTTCTTCTAGGTCTACTATCTGAGATGATGGTTTGATTTTCATTTTCTTGAGAATATTTTGCTGACTATTGGCACCCAGTGCCTCTGAACTGCTACTCTTGTTATAAACACTCATCTTTGGAGCTTTGACAATCGGCTTTGGGGAAGTTTTTTGTGTCTGGATATGCTGAGGGGCTGACCCTGTCTGTTGTGTGTGCTCAGTTTTCAAAGTGACTTCCATGTCTTCAGATGTTTCCAAATTTGCTAATTCATCAAATCCTTCAACTTGCTCATGCTTGTAGGGGCCTTGTCTACTCGACAACCATCTTTTAGATATGATCTGATGTGGGTCATTTCTCCTACCTTGTAAATGTGTAAACCTGAATTCACTGAGTTTGGCTTGGATTTGAGGTAGACAGGACCTGGATTTTACCACAAAAGGTACTATCACGAAAGGAAATTTTAAATTAGATGCCTTGTGCGTTTTCAGAAAATGCTCTGTCTCTGAAATAATCCTTTGTCTAATGAACTCTAGGGAAAATAATCAGGAGTCAGGAATACAGGAAAAAGATAAGGTCCTTCTTGATAACCATACACCCAAATTACAGCGGAATGCATGAACAGCATCCAATCTCCCACCCTATTCTCTGGATTTGGTTGTAATGAGATTTTCATTTCTTCCAAAACCTTTGGCAGGTCCATGTCAAAGATGAGACTATACACATTGGACATGATCTTGCTGATGAAATTAAGCATGGTGATCCTTTTGCATTGAGTTGAGATAAATGCAACTTCAGGGAATTCGATCTTATTCGATTCTAGGAACATTCTCAGCAAGTGCGTGTAGTATTTGAAGTGTCTTAGTGAATTGAAATTTACCAGCTATTGATGCATATTATCAGCGATGAACTTGTCAAAACTGATACAGACCGACTGACTAGACTCTGACATTAAAAAGGTCAATGGGAAACCCAACATGACTTATACTACAAACTTGTCATTATCCAACCCTAAAATTTGACTAAGTAGGGAACAAGCCCACTGGAACTCAATAATCATGATGCTTACATTGATAGGTAACGACAGACTTTCGGAATGGTGTTCATGTTTAACAATGTTTGCAGAAATAGGGCTTTTACTTTGGGGGGGCATTCTCTGTAGACTGTGATCACATTCTCTTCCTCGAAGGGTTCTGACACTGTGGGGGAAGACTCTCGTATACTGAGGGTGTGTTGAATTGATGGACTATCTATTTCGCATAAGACCTCTGACCCTAACTTATTCAAAATGACCTTTTCTTTTTGTGAATATTGTTCTGCACACCAACTTACGAACTCTGGGAAAGAGAAAACAACTTCTACGGTGTAAGGGGTAATGAAGGCTTGGACTGCTTCGAGGAAGGGTATCCATTTTCCAACATTGTCTAGCAAATTTGATCTGGACACAGAAATGGGTGAGACTGTTATTTCTGTGTCAAATACGTCAGAATACCTATCAATTAGGGCTTCCTCTTTAAAGGCAGAGTCTTGTTCTTTCATGGATAAAACGACAAGATTAGTGGCCATGATGAAAAATACCTGTAAATCGACGGAGAATGCTTGGAGCTGGTTCACTATTGAGCTTTAGTTTCGAATGGAGGGTTTGCGCCAATTTTCAAACGGTCGAGTTCTTTGAAATATCATAAAATAATGACCAAGGGTTGTCCTTTTATATGTGTTTTTTGATATCAGGGGTTGGAAAAAATGGTTTTGAGTAGACCGTTTTTCGCCCCGATATGCCTCTGATGGCACTGCGTGTTCGAGAAATGAAACCATGGTATTTTCCCCAACCCACCCTCGAACAATTATCCTTCGTGCTACTTCATTTCCCGACATGTGTCTTGGTCATCGATCTGGGCCACTTCAAGATCTATGGTCCTCCGGGTCCTATCAACTTCTGATATAGGGGGTTGGAAAAAATGGTTTTGAGTAGACCGATTTTCACCCCGATATGCCTCTGATGGCGCCATGTGGTCGCGCATCGAAAACACGGTATTTTCCTCGGCCCGCTCTCACCTAATTAAACCTCATGCGATTTCATCGCTTGATATGGCTATTGGTCGTTAATCTGGGCCGCTTCAAGATCTATGGTCCGCCAAGCCCCACCTTTCGCACCTCCGCTATATTGGCCCTTTTCCGCCAGATGTAGCCTAGTCCTCCAAATCACGTCGTATCTCTACACTCCTTTAGTCCTCTGCTAAATCTGAAATTTGTAGTCCATACAGAATTGTTATGCTGATAACAACTTCTTTGATTAATAGAAGACACACTGGATGTTTCCCTCTATATAATTGTTCATATAAGTTTATGTGTCCATTGGTAGATAATTAGTATAATTATGTGTTATGATATACTATTAGATCTGTTTTCAATCCATGCATGATTGCTTTGATCTTTGGGAGGTTTTTGTATTCTTTGGTTGTTTTCATGTATGAATCAAATCTAGGAGCGTCCTAAGTTTATGTCTCTATTCCTGTCTTAGGCGTTGGTAGAACCTAAGGGAGCTCAAATCCTTCAGGGTGAAAAATCCCTACAACAAGTGGACAAAGTAGTTTCTCCATCGACAGATCTGGTAACTTTGGAAGCTCATAAAAAGAAGGAGATCAAAGCATAGAGGGTCATCTTGGATTCAGTGAAGGATCATCTAATTCCTCACCTATCCAAGAAGAATATGACCAAAGAGATGTTGGATTCCTTGGTAGGATTATTCCATAGAATGAACATGAATAGGAAGATGTTCTTAAGGAATAGGCTCGGATTAGTGTAGATGACTAGATATCATAATGTTACCATCTATTTCACGAGGATCACATAGGTGTGTGATCAGCTTGCAACCATAGGGGAGAAAATAGAGGATGTAGAGCTCGTGAATGTGGAATTGAATGGTATTCCCAAGTCTTAGGAACCATTTTTCAAAGTAGTCTGCACTTAGGAGAAACTCCCAGATTGGCAGAGACTTTGGTATGATTGCATCCAAGAAGAGATTGGAGAGGAGTCCAAGAGAAGCAAGTAGGGAAGTAGTAACAAGAAATTTTCTCTTATCGCTAAGACAAGGAAGGTAAAAGGAAATAACTCTAGAAACAAGGGTAACAATGCTGGAGGATAATCACAACTAGGGAAGAAGAAGGAATTGAGTAAAATCAAGTGCTTCTCGTATCATAAGAATGGACATTATGCATCTCAATGTCCAAAGAAGAAGAAGGGTAAAGGAAAGACATAGACAACAGCATCAACAGAGACACAACTTGATGAGTTTGTCGTGAAGTTTGATAAGGATTACTCATTAGTTTCTTACCTTTATGCCAACACAGATATGAGGAGTGCATGGTTCTTGGATAGTGGTGCATCTCTTCATATGACAGAAGCATGACAGTTATTTCATAGTCTGGCGGAGAGGGACTCAGATGTCCATGTGCAACTTGGTGATGATGCCAAGCATGCAGTGAAGGGAGAGGGAAAAATTATGTTCCAACTCGATTCAGGACGTTTGTTTGATGCCCATGATGTGTTTTACATACCAGGTTTGAAGAAGAATTTTCTTTTAGTCTCAGCTATGGAGGACATAGGTTTTTCCATTACCTTCCAAAGAGCGAAAGTAGCCATGCATCCAGAGAAATATAGTGTGAATAGCGCAATGGTTGTCGGGGTTAGAGAGATAACTTTATACAGGTTGCAGAGAAAGCATGTTCAGAATTTGGTACATGAGAGTAGCAACCTATTTGATCTGTGGAATAGAAGGTTGGGACACCTACACTAGAGGGAATTTTCAATTATGAGGGGTATTGTTACAGGTCCTCCAAAGTATTGAGTAGCAGGGAGTGTGCAGAGGGTGTGCACTTGGAAAGAATTTTGTGGCTACTTTTCCTAGTAGTGAGAGTAGGTCCAAGGGGATATTAGATCTTATCCATTCAGATGTGAGTGGGTTGATGTCAGTAGCATCAGTATAGGGATCTTCATTCTATGTGATTCTTATTGATTACTTTTCCAGGAAAACTTGGATCTTCTTTATGAATACCAAGGATGAGGTATTCAGTCAGTTCATAGAGTTTAGAGCTCAGGTGGAGAATAATATAGGGAATAATATCAAGGTCTTGAGGTGGGATTATGAGGGAGAGTACACCTCCAATTACTTCAAGGATTTTTGCAAGGAGGCATGGATCAAGAGGGAGTTGTTAGTTTCATACAACCCTCAACAAAATGGGGTTGTAGAGAGAAAGAATCAGTCCATCATCGGTTCTTCCAAGGATATGATAAATGATCAAGAGTTTCCTATGCTTTTATGGGCAGAGGCGTGTAACACAGTGGTATGTGTGCAGAATAGGAGTCCTCATAGGATATTGGGAGAGAAGACTCTAGAAGATGCATTCTCATGAGTGAAGCTAGAGATAGGAATTTTGAGGATATTTGGTTTTCCATTATACATCCATGTACTTGTGGAGAAGAGGAAAAAGTTGTAGCCTTCGTAATAGAAGGTATATTTGTGGGGTATAGTGAGACCTCAAAGTCTTACAGTATCTTCATTCCAACACAGAGGAATACATTTGTGAGCATAGATGTTAATTTCAAGGAGAACTTGGAATCTAGGAGATATCAGGAGTCATCAGTAGTTACAGAGGACGAGGAGCAACAGTGACAGAGGATGAGGAGCAGCAATGACAAAGGATGAGGAGCAGCAAGATCTGAAAGATGAGCAACAATCAACAATTCATACTTCATGTGGGAAGGAAGAGTTAGCCCCTTCTAGTCTTTTCAGGATACCTAGGTGGATATTATAGACATTGAATCGTGTTGGTGAGGCTCCTAGGAGAGTGGTCAGAGAGAGCAGACCTCTAAAGAAGTTTCCTAACTATATGGCACTTATGAGTAGCATAATTGATGTTGAGCCTTCCCATTTTGAGGAAGCAGCAAATCAACAGGTATGTTGGGATGCCATGGTAGAGGAGTACACCTCTATTATGAGGAATGATGTTTGGGACATGGTGTCAAGACCGAGGGGGAAGTCAATAGTGAGTTCCAAGTGGCTCTACAATATCAAGCATGTTGTAGATGGCAGCATCAAAAAGTTCAAGGTGAGGCTTATGGCAAGAGGTTTCTCCTAGAAAGAGGTAGTGTACTATGAGGATACATTTTCTCCAGTCACCAAGTATGATTCTATACAAGCTGTTATTTCTACTGGTTCACTAATGAGGTGGAGGATACATTAGATGGATGTAAAAACAGAGTTCCTCAATGGGATCATTAAGGAGTAATTATACATAGAGAAACCTCATGTCTTTGAGGTAAATGGGAGGGATTATCGTGTGTGTGGGCTTAAGAAAGCATTGTACAGACTCAAGCATGCACCCAGGGCATGGTGTTCTAGGATTGATGGATACTTGTAGAGTATGGGATTTAACAAGAGTGAGGTAGATCCTAACTTGTACTTCATTCTTGTTGGGGTAGATCCACTCATATTGGTTATGTGCATTGATGATTTGTTTCACACATGTGCAGAGGAGTTTATTGCAAGGTGCAAAGAATATTTGGATAGTGAGTTAGAGATGAAGGATATTGGATTGATGCATTATTTCTTGGGATTGGAGGTATGGCAGGAATATGATGAGATATTCCTTGGTCAAGGGAAGTTTGCAGTAGGGATCTTGAGGAGATTCAAAATGGAGGATTGTAGATCGATGGCTACACCTATGGTTACCGATCTGAAGAAGGTGGTGACTTCATATTCAGAGTTGGTAGGTCCCAGGATATAAAGGAAGTTGATAAGCTCCTTGATTTATTTTCTCAACACCATGCCAGATATTTGTTTTGTTCTCAGGTACTTGATAAGTACAATGGAGTACAGATTGATATATCTTGGAGGAGATGCAGTGGATTTGCACCGATACTCAAACTCAGATTGGGCAGGGAGTGAAATAGACAAAAAGAGCGCCTCAGGGTGTTGCTTGATCTTGGGATCAACGATGATTACTTGGTTCAGTAGGAAGCAGAGTTCTGTAGAACTTGGTTTAGAAAAGGCAAAGTATATGGTAGCGAGTATGGCTATTTGTGAAGCCATTTGGCTTCACAAAGTGCTTACAGGTTTATTTGATGAGGAGTTTGATACTATGGTGATATACTGCGATAATCAGAATTATATTAAACTCTCAGAGAATCCATTATTCTATGACAGGTCCAAGCATAATGAGATCAGATACCAACTCATTCAGGATAGGATCTAGAAGGGAACAGTAAAGCTTCAATATATTTCCATAGATGAGCAGGTTGCAAATATTTTGACCAAGCCCTTGGTTAAAGGGAAGTTTGTGTTCGTCGGAGATAGACATGGAGTAGTGAATAATACCTTCCTCACTAAGAGGGAGTGTTGATGTTAGTGGTAGCATCAAACATGTATTTCCAGACAGGTCTATGTGTCTAGACATGTGCAAATCGTCCAAATCCTTCTATCCTTGAATTTACTTTAGTTAAAGAGCTTATTAAAGTAAATTTCTTTTTATTAATTAATTATTTGGATTATTTGAGTTATTTAAGGAAATTCTAAAAAATAGCATTTAAAAATATCCATTGATATCAAGTGAGGTGAGAAGTGATCTCAACCATCAATCACTTTGGAGATTAGGGTTAGGTTATAACTCAATATTATAAAAGAAAGGTTAGGATAAAGGAGAAGATACTTGACAAGAGTTGTGTTGAGAGACTCGACATAGAGAGGGTTGGATCATGAAGGATTGTGATTCAAGGATATCTTGGACAGATGGAGAAGGAATTCCATATAGAAATCATACGAGTCAACGAGAAGAGAGAATAGAGGCATCCACAAGTGGGTTTCGGTCGAGCGAATCCACAGGAAAGGGTTGTAGCATATGAAGATTGTCCTATAGTATGTTTGTGCATGTACGTGGGCACCAATGGGGATAGGAGCATATACGCAAGTGTGCAAAAGGGACAGTCACTTATACCTTGAAAAGAATGTAGATTTGGTTCATACAATGGAACAGACTTTTCCAGTTTTTTTCTGCATTTGTATTTCTCTCGGTGGGCCATTATCCTTATTATGGGAGCCTTGATTTTAGCATAATAAAATCATCCTCAACACTAGTTTTCCCTCCAAGGTTTTTCTAGTGGTATCTATCCAAAAATATTGGTGTTTATGTGTGCATGATTTCGTTTCCAGATTTGATTCTCCTATCTTTATTTGAGTTGAATATTCCAGCAATGTATTTTTGTTTTGTGATTTGCTAATCTGATTTGCAGTAAGGAAATCACTAGACAATAAGATACCTAGGATTGGAGTAAGAGGTTTTCAAATAATAATAGGTTCTCAATTCTTATGGATCCAAAGGAAACTCTTGAGGAAATTCAGGCAATCTCAGTCGAGGAGGTCAAAATTCTAAATCTAGACATTGAAATCCCAAAAAACCCTAAGAAATCACAAACCATGGTGCCCACGGGTAAGAAAATCCCTTCTAATATTATTTCAAGACCTCGTCCCAAATATGGAATCTTGATCATTCTAGAAGAAGTCTCACATGGGGAATCAAAAGATGAGTCTGGCAGAGACTCGGGGACAACCATTTCTATCAAAAATGTGGGAAGGAAAAAAAATCATCCTAAGTGAGAGGAAACAATAGAAAAGAAGAAGGAATTGGGACTCCAGACAGTTCTGGACAACACCCTTAAGAAGGATCCAAAAGGAAATAAAGGAACAAGTGGATTTGCACCCCCTAAAGTGGGGGCAACAAAAATCCCTGATAAGTAATCAAAATTGTCTCCTGGAATTGTAGAGGATTAAGGAGCAAAGAAAAAGTAGAATCGATGAGGAATTTAATCAAAATAGAAAAAACACGAATCCTTATGGTCGAGGAGACAAAAATGGAAGACTCATAGGTCCTTTAGGAAAGTAGTTTCTTTTGGAAAAATAGTCCAGGTCTTGTGGTCAGTTCCAGGGGGGCTTCAGGTGGAATATGTACTCTTTAGAACCCACGGTTATTCCAGCTTGAGGAGAACAAGGCCACTCAAAATTGGCTTATGTTCAATTTGATTCATCTCTCATCAAGTAAGCACTATATATTGATAAACATTTGTATTCCCAATCAATATCATGAAAAACAATATTGTCGGTGTTCTCTTCTAGATTGCTCTAAGGAACATTCCTTGTAAAAAATTATTTTTGCAGGGGATTTTAACACCACAATTCACCACTGGGAAAAAAGAGGGGGATCCAAGATACGAGATGCTTTTCGAGAACATCTTGAAGACAACATTTCTTCCTTGGATCTTGTGGACATCAAGCCCGTAAAAGGTCTTTTCACTTGGTATAATCACAGATCGGGCCCTAGTCATATCGCCATGAGATTGGATCACTTCCTAGTAAGTAGCTCCTTTCTTGTTGATCTGCCTCTCATTTATTCCCAAATATTTTACCCTGGGATATTTCCAATCATAGGCCAGTTTCCCTTCTTTTCTCCAATGTTAAGGATTTGAGGCCAATCCATTTCCATTTCAATCCCCTTTAGTTTGATAATCCCTCTTTCCTCCCCTTAGTCTCATGAGTTTGGTGTCATTGGGTGGTTGGTTCCTCGGTCCACATTTGGGAACAGAAAGTCATTTTTCTGAAAATGGAAATCAAACAGTGGGTCAAATCCATTTCTAAATCCCCAGAAGAAGAAATTATTCAAACTCAGGAAAAATTATCCCAAGTGGTGTCTAGGATGGAGGATAGGCCTATCACCCCTGCCTTGTTAAAATAAGAGGAAGAAACACACAAACAAATTCAAGATTCCCTTAGAAAAGAGGAAGAAACTTGGAGGTTGTAATCTAGATGCCTTTGGTTGTAGTTGTGGGATTGAAATATGACCTTTTTCCACGAGCAGTGCAGGCCCCGGAGGGGGAAAAATAATGTGGAGGAGATAAAATTGGATGATCAAACCTCTCTCACCTCTTTTGAGGATATCAATAAGGAAGCCTTCTCTCATTATGAATCTTTGTACATTGAGTCAGCAACGTTCGAAAGTGGGATAAGAGATCAGTCGTTGTCTTATATCCCTCACTTAGTTCAATATGGGGATAATGAATAACTCGTCAAGCAGGTAACGAAGGAGGCGATTTTAGCAGCACTCATGCAATTTGATCCAGATAAGGCCCCAGGTGAGAATGATTCGGTACGTTCAGAAATTGGCCAAAATGGGGGGAGCAACAAACTCGGCCTTCTTAGCACTAATTTATAAGGAATGAAATGCCTCTTCATTTTCACGATTCAGGCCTATATCTCTTTGTAATGTTTCATATCAGATCATTTTTAAAATTATAGCGAGTAAACTATAGAATACCCTTCAAAAACTAATATCTCTTAATCAAGGTGGGTTTGTTTCATAAAGACAAATATGGGATAATATTGTGTTGGTTCAAGAGGCAATGCATTCCAATAAGGCTTGAGGGGATCAAGGTATGTTATAAATATTGATATGGAAAATTCCTTTGATCATGTTAGACATAGCCTCCTTCTCGATGTTCTGTCCAAATTTGGTTTTGACCCCTACTTCATATGTTGGATTGAAGCATGTATCAATAACCCCTAGATAGAACCATTGTTAAATGGGTGCCCCACAAATTTTTTCAAGGTCACGAAGGGCCTTCGCCAAGGCTTCTCGTCGTCCCCCCTTCAGTATATTCTTATGGAAGATATGTTGGGGAGAAGGTTGGAACATGAAAGAAGGTCAAGGAGTATCCTAGGTCTCATAATTACTTCAGAAGTTAAAATAAATAAACCACTCCCAATTCGCTGACGACATTCTCTTTCATAGGGGAGCTTCTTCCATCATGGTATTTTACTTCAAACTCATATTGGATCAATTTATTCTCATTTCAAGAGGGGAAGTCAATAATAGTAAATGATTTCTTTATGCATGAAACGCTAGTGCTCACTCTTTTATTGTCATTGCAAGGAATCTTCGATTCCCTCTGTTGATGAATTGGATATCCTTCAAATACCTTAGGTTCATATATGCCTTAACTCTCTCTCAATTGTTGATTGGTACATAATTCTCTCAAATATCTGGGAAAATTTTACTTTATGGGGAGCTCAATGGTTTAATATGGTTGGTAGGATAATTCTGCTGAAATTTGTTCTCTCTGCTCTACACATATTTCAATACTCTTGAATGTTGGCCTCGATGGGAATCAAGAGACCAGTATCTCAAGAGATAATAAAGTAAATACAATCATAAATACTTCTATCTAGTCAGTTGGAAAGTAGTGTGGGCTCCCAAACCCCGTGGTGGCATTGGGGTGAAGGAACCAATTTTATCCAACCTAGCTCTCGGTTCTAAGATGTTGTGGCGAAAGATATCAAGAGACTTCAAGTGGTGTAATAAATCCCTTGCTTTTAAATACTTTCAAAAGGATCGGCTGAGGGGACTTGAAAATCCCCCACCCCAAAGGATCTTCATTCTAGAAGTTGTTGCAAGCCTCTCTTCCCCTCATAAAAATTAAGCTTACCTAGATTCTTGGTAACGGAAATATTATAATCATTTGGAATGATAGCATCTTGAATAGATCCCCTCTTTCTCAAGACAAGTCTCCAAGACTAATCATATATTGGTTGGCTCATCAGAACAAATTTACATTGTATGACATATCCAGTTGGAGTGCTTCAGGATCATGGTTGGGATGGAACTCGGGGGATCTGTTGGAATAATGATTCATTTATCATATTCTAGATGTAATTGTTTTTAGTAGTGTTGTTATTTGTTATGTCTATAAAGTATAATTATGGTTAGGAAATATATTTGAGAGATTCATGGAGAGATTGTTGGAGATATTGTTGAGAGATTATAGGAGAAGATGATTTCTTGTAACATCTTCTCTCATTGTATAAATTCATGCTTTGGTAATGATAAAGTTTGAGTTGAGTGTTCATTGTTATTGGATTATTTGCTCCATTGTTATGTTGGTGTATTTCTTCATTTGGTATCAGAGTGAATGTTCAGAATTGGAAATTGTTTTATGTAGTGGAACCTCAAGTGGCAATGGATCTTGCAACCACCTACGACGCTTTTGATCCTGAACTATAACATCAGGAACTGCACTCGTGTTTCCATGGGATGTTCTTTCTGTTGTCAGCTTCCCATATCTCTTAGTTCTCCCTGGGCTCGAATCCCTTCCTTGGCACTTTCCACCTTTGATTGAAGTCATTTTCCTTGCATTTTGAACCAAATTTAATATTAAAAATCGTCAAACAGGTAGAGGATAAATAGTCCTCCGAAAGGTATTGGAAATTGCAACTAGACAGACTCTTCTATTTTTTTTTCATTTGTTTGCGGTGGCAAGGAGCAGAGCGTTGCGCTTGAGAACCATTGTGAAGTCCGGGTTGAGTTCGTTGTGGATTCTTAATTTTAGAGCGGTCAAGTGCGAACTGGTGGCTATATGGTATTGTTTTCCTATGTGAAATATGTGTGTGGATTCTTGCTTGCTTCGTATCGTTTTCCTATCTCCGAAAATTTGTTGTTGTGATATTTTTTGTTCACTCAGTATATTGCTTGTTGCCCGCCTCTATCTGTGCATGTAAAGTTGCTTGATATCCACGAACATGTCAAGGAGGCACATAGTTTGTGCGGGACGAGTTGGTTCAAGTCATTTATGTTGTATATGTGTGGCAAAGGAACCGTCTCGATTGTGGTCCGAGATATGCATATTAAGACGGTAGAGGAGCAGTGTGATGTAAGAATCCACACCATGTAGAGCGCACACTCCAGCCAAGAAAAGAGGTGATTGAAGTTATAAGGATGTGTGAGGTGAATCTAATTAAAAAACTTGAATTAAAAAGTTTAGTCATTAATGATTGTGATAATATGGTGATGGTGTTTATTTGTGAGCTCAAATGTTTGTATGGATTATGACAAAGCTCATGTTTTAAAGATGTGATGTTATATAAAAAAATATTGTGATTTGGGTCAAAAAAAAGTGCTCTTCTCTGATTTGGTATCAAACGAAGAGAATTAGTGCTCAATGTTTATGAGAGAATAAATGTATTTTTTGTTAGTGAAGGGAGATATAAGAAGTGTTGATAGTAATTCTTTGGAAGAATTGAGCTTTTAGCTCTTCATTGTACTCAAACATTAATAAAATAATTGTTTTTTGGTGGTGGTTGAGTCCCGATCTTTGGGACATTGGTTCTCATCCCGGGCGAAGTGGGGCACTTTATTTTGCTCTTGAGTATTCTTATTCTCTCATTCTTATTTATTTTCCATGGCGACAAGCAATATTGTGTTGCCTAAACTTGTTGGCACAAATTATTTATATTGGAACAAACGCATGCAACCTATATTCATTAAAGATTTATGGGACTTTGTAATTGATGGATATACTATGCCTTCTGCTTATGAATTCAAAACATTAAGTGATGATGACAAGAAATATTTAAAGGAAATTATTAAGAAAGATAGTGAAGCACTTTCACTTATAGGGAGCGCAGTTGAAGAATTTATATTTACAAGAATTAATGTTGCAGAATCATCTAAGCAAGCTTGGGATATTTTAAAGAATACATATGAAGGTGTGGTTGTAGCTAAATTGCAAACACTAAGGAGAAATTTTGAAAATGCCAACATGCAAAGTAATGAATCTATTCATGATTACATCACAAATATGCAAGATATTGTTAAGCAGGTGAGGTCCTTAGGTGAAGATGTTCCAAAAAGGAGACTAATTGAGAAGATTTTAAGAAGTGTTTTGCCCAAATTTCATATGGTCACCACTAGTATTATGGTTTCCAAAGATTTAAATACAATGAAAATTGATGAATTAATTGGTTTTTTGCTTATTGTTGAAGAAAATCAAACAACTAGAGAAGTGGAGCATGATTTTTCTACAAGGCATAGAGGAAGAGGAAGAGGTAGAAGTCAATATCAAAATCAGAGTCATAATAGAAATCCACAACAATCACAGAATTATCAAGGAAATTCATATAGAGGAAGAGGAAGAATCCCAAGTCAGTTTAGAGGAAGTTCAAATCAATTCATAGGACGAAGCAGAGACGATTTTTGTGGAAGACGAAGACGAAGAGAATGATCTCAAGAAGGACAAGGTCCACAGTGTCATTATTGTCATAAATATGGTCATCTTGAAAGAAATTGTTATGCAAAAATGAGAGATATGGAAAACAAAGGTGTTAATACAGTTGTAGAAGAAACTAGGAATGAAAAGATATTCATATCAAGTTTTATGGCACATAATGAAGAAATTGAAGCATGGTATATTGATTCGGGATGTTCAACTCATATGACATCTCAAGAGGAGTTGTTTACTAGAATTAATGAAAACTATTCTGATAAAGTTGTATTTAGTGATGATAGAGCTTCAGAAGTTAAAGGGAAAGGCACAGTTGCAATTCCAACATTGCATGGAAAGAAGAAGTTTATTGATGACACATTGTTGACACCGGCATTGAAGAAGAACCTACTTTATTTAGGACAAATGATGGAGCAGAACTATAAGTTAGTGTTTGATAACAAGGAATGTTTAATCATGGATAAGTTAAATCATAATGCAGTTGTGGCAAAAGGAGAAATGACTGAAGATAGAATTTTCAAGCTTTCTTTTGATTCAAGTAATTCACAAAGTTTGAATGCAAAAGAAGAGATGAACAACAAGATTTGGCATTCAAGGATGGGACATTTGAATTTTCAGAGTTTGGTGTTGCTTCAAAAGCAAAATATGGTGAATGGTCTTCCTTATATCAAGAATGATGATGAAGTGTGTGAAGGATCTATTTTTGGGAAACAACATAGGGAAAGTTTCTCAAATAGAACTTGGAAGGCTAGTGAACATATAGCATTGGTACATTCAGATTTGTGTGGTCCAATGGAGACAATGTCTTTGTTGGATTACTGAGAGGGGGGGGTGTGAATCAGTAATAGAGCAATTTAATCATTTTTAACCATATAATCCAAGTGTTATATCAATGAAGCATTATCATCCAATATCTGCAGAGTAAATAAGCAATGAAAAAATGAACAATCATACACATACACAGTACACCAAAGTTTTACGTGGAAACCCAAATCGGGAGAAAACCACAGAATGTTTTTTCTTATATGTATTGAAGAATTACATTCATTGGAAGCACCAACTTCCTTTATTTTCCAGCTGCAACTGGAAGGAGGCTCCAACACCCTAGTTTCTCAGGCTACAACCTGAAGGAAGCTCCAACTCCCCAATTCTTTGGCTACAACCAGAAGGAGGCTACAACCCCCTATGTTCTCTGGCTACAACCACTTGTCCTTGCCCCGTCCAACCACCCTGAAGTAGAAGTAGAATGATGGAACCACTGTCACACTATCACTGTGAGATATATCGTTGTAAAATTGTACCAATAAATCTGAACAATGCATCAACCATGCATCAACCTATACCTCAACCTGTAATCAACCTGTACCATAAACAAGTGTATCAACCATGCACCAACCTATACCAAACAACCTATAATCAACCTGTACCATAAACAAGTGCATCCAACCATGTACCAAGTATGTACCAATCATGTGTCAACTACTCATCACCTATGACTCATCAATGTGTACCAACATCATCAACTATACACCTCATGTATGTACCAACTCATCAACTACTCGTCTCAACCATGTACTCAACATGTACCTCAACCAAAAGCCCTCATCAATTTCATCATAAAAATTTTATTTGTAGCTCTATAATAGACCTGGTGTATATGATCACATTCCTGCAAACCTTCCTTAACTTTAACAACAAGAGACTAGCATTTTCATCAAACTTTTCTTTAGTCTCACATGCCTAGTTTTGGATTAGTCAACAACCCTAACTTGAAGTAATCATAACTTTTTACCTGTAATGTATAAAGATCTAAAACTGATATACAATGTTCTTTTGTGTATTTTACGAAATTCCTCCAGGTGTCACTACTTGGAACCTCTCAAAAAAGGATTTATAGCAAAAATGGCATACCTTGTTGAATTTTGGCTTATTCTAGAGAGCGACCTTGTAGAGTGTGCCCCGCACTGAATTTTTGTTTAATTGATCTGAAACTATTACATGACATACGATAGACTGTACCCTAACCAAAAAAATTTGTTTCACTCAATTTGGATCTGTTATGAATAAGTTATGACGTTTTTACTCGAAACACCTGTTTTTGACTAGTTTCAGAACTAGCCACAAACCCTATTTTCCACGGATCGTAACTCCAAAAATACAACGAGCCACAAGCTGAAATTTTTACCACATATACTTGGATATGTTTTCTCAATGGCATAGTAATTTCACAATATGAATCATTATAGAAAGAAAGTTATAGCGAAAATGGTGAGATGACCTGTAAATAACATACCTTAGAAAGCACCATCAAAAGAATTTATCCTTCCTTGCATTTTGGCCTTCTTTTCTTCACCTTCCCTCGGAATTTTGGCTTAGATATCCCTGGTTACCTCAGAAACCTATAGATATTCAATATTCTCAAGTGTATCTAAAATGAGAGAGCATTGCCTCTTATTTATACTCTCCAAGTAGCTTCCTTAAAAACATCTTCTAGGTCACTTGGCCCCACTTTCCTTATTTTAGGGTTAACCCACTTCTAATTTATCGATTAAATTTATTATTGAAATAATTTATTTTGTATTCACTTTGAATTATAATACACTCATTAGTTCACTTTATTATTTACCTTTTAAAATCTCTTAAACCACTTTGACTACTTTGACCTTTTGGGGCTTCTAGATGACATATGAGGGTCATCCAACTTCGTAAGGCCATAACTCTTAAACCGTGAGGAGTTATGTGACGTTCTACATACCATCAGAAATGGAATGACATGTACTATCCATATAGAATAGTATTATCTGAAAATATATCATAACTCATACTGTTACCCATCAAACAAACTTGGGTCCATTACCCAAACCTGGGGTCTCCAACTTCATATGGCCATAACTCTCTAACCGTGAGGAGTTATGTGACGTTCCACATACCACCAGAAATGGCATGACAAGCACTATCCATCTAGGATAGTTTCCTTGACAAATTCACTATCCTGCATCTCATTATTCCACAATTAATCATGGGTTCTCTTACTCTGTAAAGCGTCTTCCCATGAGGGATTTCACCATAAGGGGACCACTTTGGAGTTCATCCATATTTACTTATTATCAACCATGAAAAAACAATAATGAGTCATATTTACATCAAACAATCTTGGGTCCATTACCCAAACCTTTGTGCTACGAGGCTTTTTTCAAGGGTTGACATGACAACCAACCTTAATCAACAATCTCCCCCTTTGGCATTGATGGCAACACTCTGATGCAATACTGAAATCATATCACTCATGCTCCCCCTGGAACCATGCCTCTGTCCCTTGCATCTGATAAATATACTCCCCCTGGAACCATGCCTCTATCCTCTGCATCTGATAAATCTACTCCCCCTGGAACCATGCCTCTATCCTCTCCATCTGATAAATCTCTCCCCCTTTGTCATCAATGGCAAAGGTATATTTCCATCCGGGGTTGCTCCCCCTGACTGAGTTGTCCTCTTATGGTGCTTCCTCGTGTACATATAAGACATATAAGAAAAGCATTCAAAAAGCATTCATTTTGGAGTAGAAATAACTCCAAGTCTTTGGCGAAGATATTCAAAGGCTTCCCGTGGAAGTGGTTTTGCAAAGATCTCTGCCACTTGTTCTTTTGTGCCCACATACTCAACTCTGATGTTCTTTTTTGCAATCTGTTCCCGTAGAAAGTGATACTTGATTGGAATGTGCTTCGTCTTGGAGTTCATCACCGGGTTTTTTGAGATACTAATGGCGCTTGTATTATCACAATATATTGGAATGGGCTCATCATACTCAACCTGTATATCTGTCAAAGTTTGTTTCATCCAAAGAACCTATGTACAACATGTTGTTGTTGCAATATACTCTGCCTCGGCTGTAGATAGAGATATTGATGTTTGTTTCTTGCTCATCCATGATACTAAACACTCACCCAAGTAAAACGTTGCTCCACTGGTGCTTCGTCGGTCATCAATACAACCTGTCCAATCTGCGTCTGTGTAGGCAATTAGTGATAGATCCTTTCCTTTTGGATACCATAGTCCAAACTCTTTTGTTCCTTTAAGATATCTAAAAATCCTCTTCATTGCTAATACATGTGATTCCTTTGGTGCTGCTTGAAATCGTGCCACCTGTCTAACTGCTTGCATTACATCTGGTCTAGATGTTGTCACATACAATAGGCTGCCAATCATTGACCTGTACTGCCTTTGATTTGTAGACTTTGAATCATCATCTTTGCTCAACTTGCAACTGGTTTGCATGGGAGTGACAACTAGTTTGCAATCTTCCATTCCAAACCTCTTTAGCATTTCTCTAATATACTTGGTTTGAGAAATAAAAATTCCTTGGTTGCTTTGATGTATCTGAAGTCCCAGAAAGAAGGATAGTTCTCCAAGTAGCGACATTTCAAATTCTTTCTGCATATCTTTTGCAAATTTTTGGCTTAACCTGTCATCATCACAACCAAAAATAATATCATCAACATGAACTTCAATTAATAAAATATTACCTTGACTTACCTTAATGTAGAGGTTGTTGTCTGCACTTCCTTTTCTAAACCCTGCCTGCTACAGATACTTATCCAGTCTGGAGTAGCATGCTCTAAGAGCCTGTTTTAGACCATACAAGGCCTTCTTTAATTTACACACATAATTTTTGTTCTCTGACAACTAAAATCCTTCTGGTTGTTCAATGTGGACTTCTTCTTCAAGTTCCCCATTCATAAAAGTTGATTTTACGTCCATCTGATATACTTTAACATTTTTGGAGCATGCATAAGCTAAAAACAAACGGATTGCTTCCATTCTGGCAACTGGGGCAAATGTCTCTTCAAAGTTGATTCCTTCAATCTGAGCATATCCTTTACATACCAATCTAGCTTTGTTCCTTGTAACTTGTCCATCTTCATTTAATTTATTCCTAAAAACCCATTTTGTGTCGATCACATTCTTATTCTTTGGTCTTGGAACCAATTCTCAAGTGTCATTTTTCTCTATTTGATCTAATTCTTCATCCATGGCCTTATTCTAAATTCATCCTTGATAGCTTCTTCAAAACAGTTTGCTTCAATTGTAGATAGGAGTGCTAGGTGTGTTTGTTCCGATGAACGGATTCTTTTTCTAGTCTCAACTCCTGCATCATTGTTTCCGATAATCTGATCTGAAGGATGATTCTTTTGTACTCTAGCATTGTTTGAGCCATTTCTTGTGTAATTATCATCCATTACGATAATGTTCCTTTGTCTCTGAACCAATCTATGAATCCATGCTCTCGTCCACCATCATATATCTATCCAAACCTGCTAAGTGTTCTTACGAATCCATCTCTGTCCATACTGTCCAAGACTCTACTTGCGCAATTGTCCATAATGCTAACCCATTTATCATTATACTATCAAATTTTACTTCTACTAACTAATTGCTCTGAATCTGTCTTCTCAAACTCTGCAAGTTGCTCTAAGGATGGTTCTTTGGTTTGTCACAGCTATCACATAGACTCCCCATGTCTAATATTCATATTACTTGGAAGTCTCTAAGCCGAATGGCTCAGAACAATTCCTGCTCTGATGTGTATTCATCATCATCTTCATTGGTAGATTCATCATCATCTTCATTGGTAGATTCATCATTGTCTTCATGGGTAGATTCATTATCTCTCTGAGCTCTGGCTTCTTTCTTTCTGTCTATGGATTCATCTTTCACTACAATGCCTAAAAGTACAATCTCTTGAACCTGTTCCTTATTTACTTTCCCTTCCTTTATTTTAGTTATTTTCCAAACCTTTCTCTATCTGACATCTTTTTTTTTCTTTGTAGAATTTTCTTCATCTCGTTTTATTGCCAATCTTGCGATCTCTGGTACCTGGTCTTTGTTCACCTGTTATTCTTGTTTTCTTATCCATACTTTCTTATATCTGATATCAGTATTCTCTTTCATGGAAGTATCAATCATGCTTCTACAATCACTGGCTATGTGTCCATAGTTATGACATTTGTAACACTCAATGTTACGTGCGGCCACATAGGCACTTCTTGCTTGAACATTTCTTTTATAATCCCTGCAATCTGCAACCTTATGTCCAAAGTTAGTACAATAAAAACAATGACCATAAAATAAATATGCATACCTGGGAGTGAACGATCTTCTTTGTGGCGTAGTCCTTCTGAATTTTTGTCTTGACTGGTCATGATCGTGATTGAAGCTTCTTTGTGGCTTGAACATGGATGGTCCCCTTGAAAATGTATCTTTAATAGTTTTCTTAGATTCTGGTTGACCATGATTCCTTCCTTTGAGTACTTCTGCATAACTCTTTCTATTTTCTTCATTCTTCTTTTCTAGCAACCTAGAGTGCTTCTCTTCATTCTCTATAACTGATGTGGATGTTTCTGTCTCTTCAACATTCGTGTTGAGCTTGACGATTTTACTTCTCAATGTGACAACTTCTTCTTCAAGCTTCTCAACCTCTTCTTCTTTCTTCATTATCTAAGACTTCGTGACTTATTCTATTATTTTCGCTTCTTCAAGCTGAATTTTTAATGTGATTATTTATTCTTCAAGTCCTTTCTCTTATTGACCAAACTCTACCTCAAGCTGGTTTAGATCATTAGTTCTTTCCTTAAGATGATCTGTCAATATCTTCTCTCTCATTTCTACTTATTCCTTTTGTGATGCTATGTTGGTTTCCAAACACTACTATTGATATTCAAGATTTTCTTTGATCTTTCTGGCTTCTTCTAGTTGAGTTCTTAAGTTCGCGATGACCTATTGGGCTTCTTCAAAAATGTGAACACTTTCCTTTTGTTTCGTCAATTCTTTCTTGAGTGAATTGTTTTCTTCTCTTAGTTCATCTAAAGCACTAATCAATTCTTCTTCATAATTGTCTTCCTTTTCAATTATTTTTCCTGTCT
>ML780325.1:130333-182485 GCA_009831015.1 Picea engelmannii | reverse complement strand
GAACAATACCATTGTAGAATATGTAGGCTGGACGCTGGTAACTAGCTCCTGATGTGGGACATTGATGTTCTCTAAAGAAGATGGAGTAGAGTCATCAAATAAAATATGAAAGTGGTTGTCATCCCATAAATGACAACTATCCATATACAAATCATCACAATCGACCTCAAAATCGTACCAAGCATATATTCCTTGATTATATTCATCCCTGATGTCCGTCATAAGAAATCTCTCCTGCATGATATCCAATGAATCTTTAATACTACGCAAACTATCATTGAGGCCATCTGTAAGGTCATGCAATCTAGCATCCAATGTGTCATACAATTGGGATTTGAATGATTCAAGAATTTCTTTTAGGGTTTGAGAGGAAATAGCCATCTGAACACCCTATGAACTCTTTGGTCCTGCATTCGTCACGAAAAAACTAAAAAATAGAACAATAACTTACAGCAGAAAATCACGGCTTTTTCTTGAAAAACCCTAAAAAACTGTTGAATTTAAAATGCTCATAACTTCACTTCCCGGACTCCGTTTCGGCTGATTTTGTTTTTGAAATTGGGTGAAATTGTGAGAAGAACTCAGATCTGTAATTTGTTTGGGCAAATTCGGTCTCCAGTTGCTACAGAGATAAAATAAAATCGTGTCGCCGTCCACGGAAAAAACCCTGAAAATTGCAGATTTTAAAACTTCAATACCTTGACTTCCCGAACTCCGTTTTAGATGATTTTTTTTTTCAACTTGGGTGTTTTTCTGAGAGGAACTCAGATCTACAACTTGTTTCTGCAAATTTTGCATAGAAATGTACCAAAATTTTCTGGAATGTCATGGCCCTCTTTTTCCTTCTCCGAAAAAAAAAAGAAAAAGAAAAATATATATATATGCCCACAATGTCTGCCAAGGAAAGTGCTCTGATACCACTTGTTAAGAACCTGAATAGATTTGCAAATATAATCACCACAAATACTGAATACACAATAGATCCACAAGCAATATAGAAGAAACCACACTTTATTATTACCAAACCCTTGAGTTAGGGCAACACCATACAATGGATCATATTATGGAAGGGATCCCCTCCTGTTCACTTGTCTCTTCGAGGGGGCATCCTCCTATTGAGATACTACTCCACAATACAATACTTCTCTTCATATCCCATTACATTGCTTGAACCCCTTTATATAGTGCTACCATCACCTAAGAACATTCTAGAGGAGGAATCTTCTAGAAGTAGAACCTTCTAAGAAGTCCTCTTACATTTATTATATCTAACTACCATAGTGGGCCTTATTTAATAATATAGTGGGCCTTATTTAATAATACAGTGGACCTAGTCCACCTTACATTGAATGGCCTCCACTATTATCACTATGGGCCCTCTGGGACCCCCCACTACCTCTCTAGCTACCTTACACGCAATCCTTCTCTTTAAGGTTTAAACCCTAAGGCCCTAATTTGATAGCACCTTAGAGTTTAAACCCTACCTCTTGGTTTCTACTAGTTTTGTTATAAAGACTCCATATCCCTAAGGCGTTCGTTTTCATAGCTCTCTTGTGGTGAAATTGATCAACAAACACTCTCTTTCAACTCTCCTTATCTCTCTACTAACTCTATTAACTATAACATTGACTAAATTACTAGTAAACTTGTTGTTGTTGCAAAATTTTGCTATAGACACCTGATAACACCTTAATTTGTTGCATACACTCATTGGTTGGTGGCCTAACTCATTCAAAAATTGCATCTAACAATTGGATATTGTTCTAGTGGATTTGTGCTAAGTTTTCCATGTCAATTGTTGCATTTTTTATCAGCAATTGTTGTTGTTGTTATAATTTGTTTATTGCTATACTATTGTTCATTGATGCAAATTTATAACAGCTATAGAAACTTTTCATGTCTAGTGTCTTTAAGAAGCATTTATTGCTTGTTTGAACTTGGAAATAATCATATACATGCTATAAAGTATTCTTGTTCTGGGCAGGTAGTCAATCAACCTTATACCTCTTATTTTTCCTTGACCTAGACTTTTTATTCGGTGATCAAGAGAGGGGGCGGTAGGATTGGTTGCTATACTTGCTACTTTGATCCCTTAAGGTCACCACGAAAGCCTCCCTTGTAGTGGACCTCTTGCATCACTAGAACGAGAGAAGTTATTACTAAGGTGACATTGATAGAATATTCCATAGTTACGCAAGATTTGGGGATCTTGTATTGGGCTTTGCACAAGTACAAATCATGCGATAACAACTCCAATTGAAGGTATCTTTCCACTTTCACCTAAAAATAACACATTGGAAATATGAGAACTCCACTTGCATGATCTACTATATCTTTAAGATGTAACCTAACTTCCCCTCTATTAGGTTTTGATCATAATGTTTAGCACGACTATAATGATCAAACTTGACCTCCACTAAACAATCTGATTTGACATACCCGTCATCAACATCCTAAGTGTGAAAATTATGTTCATATGCCCACATATATGGGAACAAATGCACCTATAAAAATGCGACCAAAGGACAATGTCATATGTATAATAACCCAAGCATTAATAAAATTATGATACATGGTATAATTCAAATGTGTATTATAATGTGAATAATGTACTCAAAGATATTATTATAAATTGTGTGCACCTGATTCCTATGTTTATCGCATCCTCTTCACCATGTAGGTAACAATAACGTGTGCCATATTTCTCTCTAATCTAGTCAGTCACCCAATTGTTGGGACAGATCATTGGCATGTTTTCTTTTAAATGATCAGGATAAGGCATGCTTCTTCTTTTTTCTTTTTTTTTACATGTAGTTCACGACACCAGATATCGGTACTCGCTACGTCCATGGAACCCCCCCCCCCTCTAGAAATCCATGAGAGAACATGGGGAGGCCGAGAATTTTCATAATATTGGGGGCTCAACAACAAGAGCATCATATAGACCCATTAATGCCACAACATGTCACTCCAAGGATTTGAACCTAGGTGGGGGAGGATAACAATCATTCCTCCCAAGCACCCAAGCTACGTCCAATGGACATGAAAAGGCATTATTCTACCACTTAACTATTTGAATTATTTCTTGTCATTGCACCATTCCCCTCTATTATCTTCATACAATGTGACCCATGGTTGTGTTTCCTCTACATTGTAAAGATCAAATTTATTGATGGCATCAATTTATAAATTCGTTCATGGATTCATCAAATCAAACAAATAGGATGAGATCAAATATATATTATCAAGTTTAGTGCAAACATTTACTTTGTAGAAATTTGATAAAAGACAAGTGACTTTCTCTTTATCAAATTCCTTTTTCTATAGATTGAATTAGCTCCCCTTCTGTTTTCTCCTCTTTGCGTTTCTCATCCTAAAACACGGTGCCTGGTGTTTCATCAACTTTCTTCAAGTACTCATTGGCATAATAGAAGAACTCATATACTATGTACCCATCCACCATAGACCCCTTGTGTTTTTCCCTTTGTCAAACAAACCCCTTCAAATTTTTCTTGTACGTCTATAAAAAGAACATCCAACAACACAATACCACCCCAATTAATTCAACCTCATTAGCTAGGTGTGTTGTGTTGGTTTTGTCACATGGGTGAGCAAAAACACAACACTTGCATGCTTAGTTAATCCATCTAAACAAGACAGAAGTTTTTGAGTTGATTAGATAACCAAACACACATGAAACAAAGAAATAGAAACTAAAAACAACTAAGAAATAAATGTTAAAGAAGCTTGGAAGAACTAGAACCATGAAAAGAAAAAAATGACCCATGTATAGCTACCAATGGATCAAAATATTGATAGGCTAAACACAGTAGAGAAAGGCAGGGACTTATGAGTCCCCTCTTCCTCCTTGGGAGGGATCTTGAGTTCCCTAATAGAGAGATCTTATCTTCATGCAATGGCAGGTAACAATGGTGAAGAAATGCAATTCCAATTCCCTCAAGAGGTGAGTGGAATGGCCCTTGCAATGGTGCTTGAATGATTCCAAGAGAAAAGAGGATTCTCAAAGAAGAATTTTTGCAGCATAAAAATACCTTGAAGTTCTTATTTTTCTAGCACACCCATGGCACATATTTATAGCATCCATTCATGGCAAGATATAATTGGTTCATAGTGTGAACAAGGGGCCTTTAAGAGCACTTCCTAGCCCTTGACCAGCCTCCAAGCTAGATTTCACTCAGATATGAGTGCCAAATCATGTTGGGAGTCGGACTAGAAGTGGTTGAGAGGCCGACAAGATTCATAAATGCACTGTTCATAGAAGTGTGCGGCTTTTCTCATAAATAGTTGTGCATCTTGCGCACAATGTGCGTTGAGGGTTGTGTTAGCTTGCACATTATGCGCACTGTACACGCGCTTCCTTTGGTGAATTTGTGCACTTTGATTTTTGAACCAAGTATATATATATTTTTTCCTTTTGGATGGATTTTGGTGTTGTAGGTGGACTGATTGTTGCTGGCACTGATTTCTTTCTTCAACCATTGTGTGCAATGGTGCAAACAATTTTTAGGTGATAACAAATGCCCCTTGATGTGTGAGGTTAGGAGCATACGTATAGCCAAAATACATCAATGTTTATTTTGCTGAGAGTTCCATTGTAAGGAAGAGTGAAGAGAGGAACTGCAAGAAAGAGCCATCGGAGGGATAGGGAAAACTTTGGGACCCAAACCTTTCTCTAGGAAAAAATAAAATCTGTGTACAAACGAGGCAGGCATCCCCCATGCTCGTGTCAGGAAACCAAAATATGTGATTGTTAACTGAAGATGTATGATGATGTAGATCACGACAGTGCCCTCAAGGGCGATTGATAACGGAAGATGACAGTTCTTGAATGGTGAACGGCCTTTGAAGTGATTAAAGGACAACTTTAAGAAGTGTCGATGACTCGTAGGCATTGATAGCCTAGCAAATTCAGAGGTCTTCGGCTGGTATGAAAAACTCCAATGGTCTCATAGTAAGACCCACCGTAACATGGGAGTTTATTGAAGTCGAATGTTATGGGGGTCAACGAAATCAAAAAGTAATGATGACTCTCTTTGTTCCATCTAAGATTCCTCATTTAAAAGGTAATGAGAGTCAATATATTATCGCCCTTCTAGAAACTGTGTTGATGTCGACAGAAAGGGAGATGTGACGCCAAGAAGCAAAGGGCTTCTTGAAATCCACTGAGTAATTGATGATATCATGTATTGACAAGTAACATGAACGAAGTCAAGATGTTGTGGGAATCAAGACTGCCCTTGGTTGGGGGTTTGAAGGATGACTGGCAACAACCGTAAAACTAGATCTAGTGTCAGGGGGACGACTAGATATGGGGTTAAATTGTTCCAGAGGCTAACAAAGTGGGCAAAATCAGAGATCGTGGGTACATGGACTTGGGATACTTGGGGTTTGTGAACGATGTCAGTATGAAAAAGAGTGGATGCCCCAACCAAGGGTGACATGGGTTTCTTTGCCAGGTAAAAGAAGGCCATCAAGGGTGACAACTAAAAGCTATGTATATGCTGAAAACAAGGGCTCTATACACTTACCAAAGAAATAAATAATAATTTGAGTTGAGTATACAGATACATAAATGGGTGCCCCAGTGAAAGATGGCTTGTCATGTTTAGGGCACAAGTTTGTGAAAGATAATTGGTGGAGGGTGGGGGCCCCATGGGTGGGTTTCTGTATTAGGTAAGTGGATGGAGGGAAATCTTCATATGGGCAAACTGGTGGTGGATGAGATGGAGGGCTAATGAAACTGCGGGGTTGCAGTCAATAGAACCAAGTGTAGGATTATATGACCTGGGAGTCCCTTGGGAAGGTTAGAAATATGATGAGAAGAAGCATGGGGTTAATTCTCGAAAGTGCAAAATACTATTGGGACTCCCAATCCTAGGGCGTGAAATCAGCATGAGTGTCAAGTTGCCAAGGGGAACTATGAATGGGACAACTCATGTGGGGGAGAGTGTTATTGAATGACAGTACCAAAATGTGGTGGAGGTGAATATACTGCAGAGCCAAATGTTGGTATCTTAAAGGTAAATGTCAGAGGGTGTGACGATGATATGCAATTGATTTACAGAGGGAATAATTACATGTTAGTGTCGAACATATACCTGAAGGGGCTGTATTCTTTTTGAACAAGTACCTACACACATGAAAACCAAATACCCAACGTGAAAAATATCTAATGATAAAGAACTTACAATAGCTATTTGATAAAACCAAAAGTGAGCATGCGTATCTGAACGTGGCGTGAGAAAACTGCTCCTCCGGGGCCAAGTGCAGATGATAACCCGGGGAATGTGAATGTGTTGATGGATGGATCAGGATCTCGTGGTTGAGAACGGATCGAAAAATGGAGGTTCTAGGTGGATTTGAATTTGATTGTATCGGGAGAAACCATCCATAAAGGATAGTGCCTCGTGGTCGACATAATCATCGATTATTTGGTTGATGAAAGGGGTTGGGAAGTTGTCTTTGGGACAAGTGTGGTTGAGGTCATGAAAGTCTGTGTAGATGTGAATAGTTCCATGTTTTTGTTAACGGGGATGGGGTTGGAGACCCAAGAAGTGTATGCGATGGGGTAAATGAACCCGACAACGCGTAACTTATCAATTTCGGCTTTGATAGCCGTAACTTTGGATGGATGGAGGGGGCGTTGCTTTTGACGGACATGGGGGATATTCGACCAGATGTCGATTCAATGTTCGACTATAGAAGGATCAAGGCCAGGCATCTTTGTACATGACTAGGCAAAAATATCTCGATATTCCTAAAAGAGAGCTTTATAAGCAATGATTTCTTTAGGGGAGCATGCAACACCAATGGTGATTTCTTATATGATGTCGGGTTTAATGGAAATGTCAATTTTGACGGTGGGGGAGATATTGTCCATGTTGCCTTCTTCAAAAGCATGGAGGACAGGGATAGGGTTATTGAACCAGTCGATATGCCTCGAAGGAATAAAATCCTTGGTTTCGATTGCACACATGGAGGCTTGGGTAGGAGGGTGAAAGGCCTCTTGTGAAAGGAAAAGTGCTCGATGATCGAGCGCATTCCATGGGCAATCGGGGGTAGTGAGTTCCTCCAGGATATATTCGTCGCAGTGGAAAGTGTGAGAATACAGGGGATCCTAGGAGATGATAGGGGGAATTATCAATGGGTAAGTGTTATTGTTCTCAAGTGGTGAGGAAGAAGAAGGGATATCATGTACAATGTGCGATGGCCCGCTGGATATAAACCACATGTCATGATATTGTGGATGGTACCTCGTCCGCTCGGGGACTGACGATGACATATATCTAATGTCAGTAATGTGAGCCTCCGTAGGGAGTGTCAGAGAGGGGTCAGGCCGAGAGGTATGACGTACTGTAGCTAATGTTTGGTGAAATTGAGGTAGAGTTGGGAAATGACGAGTGTAATGGCCATATTTTGAACATATGGCACACACAAAATTGGTTCATATCCCCTTCTTATGTGTGGTTGAGGACTCTGTAGTAGCAGTGGATGTACTTGGTGGAGTGGCAAGCAATGAGGTTGCTTTGGGGAGCTGGATAAGATTGCGTAACTCGGGAAGAGTAGGACATATGTTAGTGGGGTGTCCTTCTCTTTCACATAGCGTGCAATGAGGTTGAGCTCGGGGAGGGAGCGGAGCTATGGGCTCTTTCATCCTTCATCTGCCCCTAGTGGTGGTGGCGCTATCGTTGGTTGGGGTGGGTGGCACTGTCGTTGGTTGGGGTGGGTGGCGCTGTCGTTGGTTGGGGTGGTGTGGCAGGAACCTGTACTGGGATCTGCATCAGTAATCCCTATGTCTAAGGAGGGAGAGATGGGGTAGGAACCATGGCGGGTGGATGAAGATACCAGACAGGGATGGCGAGAAAAGGAGGATTTGGGTAATGGCTTTGGGGGCTATCTCCCAAACTGGAATTTTCCCTTGGAGGGGGGGGGGGAATCTGGGACAATTGGTACAGTTGGGTTCGCAAGGAACTCCTGAGGTAATAGTTCTTCGACTGGTGGAATTTATATGTGGGGAGGGGCCTCTATGAGAGGAGTATTGTCTCTGATATTTGTTCCATTAGAAGACACTACACACACTTGTGCTAAAATAGAAGGGTGTAGGAGAGGTGGTGCTCCATGATATGCCCCCAACAAGGATGGGTCCTTGAATCTTCCAGGACCCATGTCGATGACCGAAAAAGCATCTAAGCTAGTGCAAACAAGAAGGAGGATGTTATCAATGTTGGCAAAATGATTAGGCTCATAATGTGTAAGTTGGTCAATGGTGACGATTTTCTCGTTGTGGGGGAACATCATCGTACGAAACACAGAAGAGGATATTGCATTCATAGCATACATGTAGCTACGTCCGAACAAGATATTGTAATCAAGTGGGGTGTCGATAACTTCAATGTCAATTAAGATGGTTTTTCCCCCAAGTTCTACCAGGACATTTTGGAAGAGCCCTTCAGGCGAGGATGGTCGACCATCATAAGCTCTCAGGGTGATGGCAGATGGTACTAGCTCAGGTGAGTCGAGTTTCTGCCATACTACTTTGGACATGATGCATGTGGATGCACCTTCATCGATGATGCATCGATGAACTGTGGTGTTCTTGATCTTAACTGGTATCTGAAAATATACCACGTCGGGGAGGCGTGGTTCTCCATTATCTAGATCAAAGGTGATGATTCAAGTATTAGCTGGGTCGACTGCCCCCAAGGCGAAAAGCAAGGATTTGCGTTGTGATGGATAGGTTTGGAAGATCTCCAACACATACATGGATACGAGAGACTATGATAAGTCATCGACCAGACTGTAGTTATGGGCTGGCCTAGCATGAGGGTTATGTACATTCCATCATAATGGCATGCGTGGTATCTGAGGGTTTGGTTCAGTGTTAGGGCGGGAAATCATCAATGGTTGTCTGGTTATAGTGGGAGCTACTTATGAAGTGGTTGGGGTAGATTCAAGAGGCAAGCCGTATTGACGACCGCATGTTTGCAAAAGGATTTCTTCTTCTCTCGTAAGAAGAATATTACGATCAGTCGGATTTCCAGGTTGATTGGGACACGGGTTTTGATATTGCCCCATTTGTGGTGGGGCCAGTATTAGATCATGTTGGGTATTCATCACACCTTGGTGTGGAATATTTTTTTGCAAAACGGTCAGAGGTGGTGGTTACAAATAATGTTGTGGGGCCTATCGGGGGGCAAGTGGTGTCGGAGGGCGTTGTGTGTTCATGGATTCTTTCATCCGTTTGAAATCAACAATTTGGGGGCAGTGGTGTGTATAATGTCCATAATCACCATATAGAGTGAAAGGGAAGTTAGATCTGAGATTATTGTTCTTCCCTTGTCATGGTTGATTATTATTGTTTCCCCCTTAGGGGTTTTGTTTGCCTTGATTATGGTTGCCCCCAGTGGGATGGTTTTGTTGGGGGTTATTTCCTCCTAGTCACGGGTTGTTATTGTTTCAATTTTTCCCTTTCTTCTTGGAATTATTCGGCTAATGAGATGGATTTTTTGTATTCAATTGTTCAAAATTCTGAACCTATTGAATGGGAGAGGGCTGAATAAAATTAACACCGACATGTGGTTATCCGGGTGGAGGAGAAATTGGCTAGGGAGGACCAGAAAATGGAAAATATGGATTGTTTTATGGAGATGATCCATATGGAGTGTAGGAAGTATAAGCACTTCCACTACTTTTTGGGTTATATGCGAGGGTTGAGGGTGAACTCATACTTGGTTGAGAGACCGGATGTATCATGGGTATCAGTGGGGGTCCACCCAATGGTGGAGGGGTAGCAACAGGATATGAATATTGGTGAGTGGGAAGAGGGTAATAATACATCCCTCCATATGGTTTTGGATATTGATGTGCACCATAAGTGGGTGACAGGTGGCCGTAAGGGTTGAGATGGGTCACAGAACCAATCAACCCATCCACAGCATGGGACATCCCAGGTTTTTCCTGGCCAAATGGTAGTGTCTAGGTGCATCATGAAATATTGTGTACAAGTAACCTGATTGAACATAGATGAGGTCAAACTATTCAGATTTGCTGATGGCTTCCTCTTTTGACCGAGGAAAAGTGGATGCTACATCCTTGGCAATAACAAAGCCGAGCAATTTAAGAAACCAATCGAGACGTTGTTCTTTGGTGGTTTATGCTTTGCACAAACTACGTCGTTGACGTCATTCATGGATGTGGTCAGCGATATGGATAGCAGTGGTTTGTTTGAACTCGAATAGAAGTTCTAAACTAGTGTCATGACGAACTGGTAATTGGAAAAAGGACAAAAAGTCTTTGACCAATGATTCAAAGGTCACATGGGACCCTGATTTTTCGTCCACATACCATTTGGTTGATGAACCAGTGAGAGTTCTTTGAAATAACCTCAAACAGATGGAATCACCCATGATGTTTGAAGAGCACCATAAGTGGAAGGTCATATCATGGTTGGCGGGATCTTCCCCTGGTTTTCCTTCGAAATTTGGAATATCTAAAGGCAATTTTGTACGCATATTGGGCCAAGTTGCGTCATGCAAAATGGGATCATTCGTGAGTTTGGTTAAATAAGGAATGTTGAGTGATGTCAAGTATGGAATAGGGAGATTTGGTGGAGGATTAGTTCTAGCCATTGTGCGAGTAGGTAGTGGACCTATCCCTTGAGAGGGAGTTGGTGGGTTTGTACTTCTTCCTTGAGAAGAAGTTTGACCCACGCCTCCTTGTGAAGGAGAACTAATAGATGGATGACCTTGGGTATTTGACCCAAGTAAAGTGGAACCAAGTAAAGATGATCCAAAAATAGTAGCACTCATGGGGGTGTGAGATGGTTGAGCCAGTGAGTTTGCAAGACTAGGAACTCCTCCTAAAATAGGAGGGATATTCTGCAAGCGTCTAGAACAACAGGGATTATGTGGTTCCCCTATGGTTCTGACTAGCAAAGTGGATGTGTGCAAATGGTGACAAGAAGAAATAAATGAACAAGAGATTTGTATAGTTTTGACCTTCACAAGATAGTATAACTCACAATTGCATGTCATTAAATGAACATCATACATAAATCAACTGTAAATAAACAAGCATGTGGATAGGTGGATTTTGCCCACGTGGGGAAACAAATAAAAACAAATTCTCATGTCCTAAAAGACTTATCATCCTTCCTCTCAATTTAGGATTAGGCCTTCCAATAGCACTCAATAGTGGGGTATGAAGCCACCGGAAGAGGAACTAGTGACGGTTGAAGTAATCATTTACAATGAGGGGTAGAGGGTGCATATCCCGAAAGAGCTGGTGATATTTCCCAATAGCCACACAAAATTTGATCAAGGTGCGATTGCAACCCACAATCGCCACCTGGGTGGATATCCTATGTTTGGCCACTAATTACCTCGGTCAAAGTGCGACATTTAGATTTTCAGCCTAAAAAATGGGCCACGAAATGGATACCCTCACAAGAGTTGGGTGACTCAAGGAGGGATGCGTAGAACAATCAAACCTCGACCTTCGACCCTTAACGGGTATCTCCCTGCCTTATGGTATAGGAACACTTGACTTGGAGATTTTAAATATCCCTATTCTCAACTTCTATTGTTTCAAAATGTGAGAACCTAATAACGGGGGGTTATTTGGATGCTTACCCGCGAGATCCTACCTAGACTAAAAAAATATTTTAGCACCCCCTGTGGAGGAAAATTTAGTGCGTTCTTAGAATTTTTTTAGATGTGGTCGGATGAGAGATTGGGGTCATGGACCAACCTCATTTGAATTAAATTGGTGTGGATAATTTCCAAAGAAGTAGGCGGATCTTTTGGAATTCCTTTGAAGAAAGCCTACTTCGACCTCCACTATTCTAATAGAAATTATGTGTGTGAGGAGTGGCTTTGTGTGCAAGAAAGTGAAAAGTGTGCAAAGATTTTTAATAAGTTAAGTGTGAGATTGCAACACGTGGACTTCCTATGGTCATTACAAATCTTCTTACCTAGCTTACTATGTTTCTTTGGTACAACCTTGTGAAATATTTAAAGCCCTAAAAAACTAGCAATGTGGACATATGGGTCCTTACAAATCCTTTAAACTCTCTAAAATGTTGTCTATACTAAGAAATATTTTGAAACTATCCTATAATCGTAGACATGTGGGCATGTGTGGGCCCGTTACATTGGTCTTTTAAACTTTCCTAGAGTGTTGTCTAAACTAAGAAAGCATTTAGAAATTATCCTAAGATTGTAAACATGTGGGCATGTATGGGCCCTTACAAAGCTTTAAGATGATTTCCAAAACTAAGAGGAACCCTAGGGAGGCTTTTTCCTCTCCTAAATGTTTTTTTAAGGGAGATGAAATGTCCTTTCAACCACCTTTTTTAATTCCCGAGATCACACTAGGGTGCGGGGGAAGAGCATACTTGAGGGTTAAAATTGATTTCTAGTCCCAAATTAATTGAATGTGTTTGCAAAAACAATAACTTCACTCCAAATTTTAAATGCCAAATGAGCCATCCATTTGGCAACAAAGCAAAAAGAAGAATAGTGATTCTTTTTACCCCTATGTGCTTATGTTAGCTAACCCTTTTTGTGAGAAAGGACTCTAAGTGAAGTGTAGTTGCTTTACAAAGTGCAGGAAATTAAAATCTGAAGGCTAAGGGCCCTCAAACCATTCATAAAAACCCTTACAATTTGTGAAAACTGAACTTATGCACGGACTATAGTTTTGACAGGCACGCAGAGTGTGCAGAGGAAAGAAGCTTGTCGCATGCAAAGTGTGCGTTTGTGGGCCTTGAAAGTCGCACACTTCCAGTCATGCGTCGGAAAAGAAATTTCCAAGTGAAATTCTCTTGTCCTAGATATGAATCTTGACTTTGGAAGGTTGGACTGGGTCGGTTTTGGTACCTGTATATCAAAACAACCAAAAAGAAGTGCTCTAAAGACTTAAATAGGGAGGAATTTGATATCGATCCCCAGTATGGTCGCCAATCTATTGTGTTGGTTTTGTCACATGGGTGAGCAAAAACACAACACTTGCATGCTTAGTTAAGTCAGCTAAACAAGACAAAAGTTTGTGATTTGATTAAATAACAAAACACACATGAAACAAAGAAATATAAACTAAAAAAAACTAAGAAATAAATGTTAGAGAAGCTTGGAAGAACTAGAACCATGAAAATAAAAAAATGACCAATATATAGCTACCAATAGATCAATATATTGATAGGCTAAACATCGTAGAGAAAGGCATGGACTTATGAGTCCCCTCTTCCTCCTTGGGAGGGATCCTGAGTTTCCTAGTAGAGAGATATTCTCTTCATGCAATGGCAAGTAACAATGGTGAAGAAATACAATGCCAATTCCCTCAAGAGGTGAGTGGAATGGCCCTTGCAATGGTGCTTGAATGATTCTAAGAGAAAAGATGATTCTCAAAGAAGAATTCTTGCAGCATAACAATACCTTGAAGTTCTTATTTTTCTAGCACACCCATGGTACATATTTATAGCATCCATTCATGGCAAGATATAATTGGTTCATAGTGTGAACAAGTGGCCTTTTAGGGCACTTCCTAGCCCTTGACCAACCTCCAAGCTAGATTTCGCTAAGATATGAGTGTCAAATCGTGTTGGGGGTCGGACTAGAAGTGGTTGAGAGGCCGACAAGATTCATAAATGTGTCATTCATAGAAGTGCACGGCTTTTCTCATAGACAATTGTGCATCTTGCACGCTGAGGGTTGTGTTAGCCTATGCACTGTGCACACGCTTCCTTTGGTGAATTTGCGCACTTTGATTTTTGAACCAAGTATATAGTTTTTTGTTTTTTGGATGGATTTTGGTGTTGTAGGTGGACTAATTGTTGTTGGCGTTAATGTCTTTCTTCAACCATTATGTGCAATGCTGCAGACAATTTTTCAGTGATAACAAGGTGAATTAGAAGATGGACTTGCAAGTCCTTGAAAGTCATGGGCAAATCCTTCTCAAGCATACAAACAATCTCAGCTATCTCTTGAAGACATTGTGGAAAGATAACCATGTGAATCTCTCTTGAGGTGTCCAGTGTACAAATGCAGATAATCTAGATATGACATGTTATAAGTCCTAGGAGAAGTCATGGTTCACACAACCATGCATGAGAAAAGGATAATGGCACTATAAAATTAATTGGCATAAAACTTTGAGTGCATGTATATTACAACCTACAATGTATAAAAAGAAGCATGTAATCGACATACATACCCTTAGAAGGTTCAACTGGTCATGTGATTCAAGCACAATAAGTGTTGTTTTATGGTGAAGCAGCATTGTAGAGTCAACCCATACAAAGAAAGCACCTTCACACCCAATATAACATCATTTTGTAGAGAAAGAGCATATTTTTACAAAATCCTTGTGACATGACCTTCTTTAAAATACCAAGAGGGACCAATCCCTCATGTACTTATTTATCTTGGCCAATGTTTCTTTTTAGTGTTTGAAGAAATAATATATCTGCTAACACCCAATGTGTCAAATTTTTTCGATGATATGTACCTCCATAAATAAGATGAGACATTTTTTAATATATGCATGGGATCTAGTAAGTGGGTAATCTTAAGATTCTCCCAATATGGAATCTCATAAAATATAAATTTCATTTTCATCCTAATGGGGATTTTCTCAATAGAGGTGTCAAAAAATTCAAGATCTTCAAGAAATTGTTTTTCCCTTTTGCAGTTGTCGAGGAGGACATTATCACTTAGAAGTGCCTTATCTTTGAGTAACTCCAATTAGTGGGAAAAGAAATGTACACTATCATCAATCATGCATGAACTCCCTTTTTGATCCAGGTGGATATTGGTGGCCACCCGCCTATTCCACTTGGACCCACACCATTGTTTCTTTCAGTTTTTCAGTTTCCTTAACTGTAGCACAATTTACTACTTTTAGCAGTTTTTTCGGGTCCTGAACTTCCGGAGCAGTTTTGAGGCCCTAAACGATGTTTTTTGGCATGAATGCTCCGGCGAATATGAGTCCGTTCCAAACTTGATATTCGTTGTCGACGGTGTATTCCTTGGATAGATATTTCTAACGATGTATCATGTGCGTCAAACGGAGATAGTATGCCAAAGTTACGACCCCGGCAAATTGATGTACCAATTTACCCCAACGGGGCCTATATTCTGGTGTTTCATCTCCTAGGGTTAGGTTTCTGGATGTTTAGGGTTTTCCATTGTTTCTCAATAATATATAGGTCTTCGAGCCTCATTATAACATAGAGTTCAGAGACTAGTAGCCGCCACATCTCTTCTCAGAGATAAGCTACCAGTGCCCGAGCTATTTTATTTCCATTCTGTCTGTAAGCGTATTTCAGCCATTTGTTGTTAATGAAATGAATTTTTACTTACGCTGCATCTCTGTGTTTATATGTATTTCTCTATTTCATTGTTTTTCTGCATAAATCCGAATCACTTTTCATTGTTGATTGTGTGACAATATTCACTAAAATATAGGGCACTTAATGGTTAGTTTCCATAGTGTTGAGAAACATGCATTTGGCATACCGTACTTTGTTTTCAACTTGTATAATAACATTGTTATCCTTGGTTGGGTAGACCTTGACCCATGTCCAAAGAGAGGTGTGGTGGAAGCATATTTTAGGCTTTTAAAGAAGGTATCGGTGACATGAGCATCATCCCCTAGTTGATCTGTAAACAAGGGACTTATAATCCACTCACTTCACCAACACAGATCCTTTTCACTGATGAAATATGTTCTTCACAATCTTTTTTAAGGACTCATTATATGGCTCCTTTCTCTATATAAGTTCTATACAAGAAACCTCTGAATTTATTTTTGCAAAACTCTATCGAGGATTCAATACAATTGCTTACATGTGCACGTGTAATTTGTTCTTGTACAATTTTTTATTTAGCTTCTAATGGCTTGTGCTCTATATAGCATTACTCAAAACAATGTCTAAGGGACTTAGTTCTTCATGTTTTTATTCAAGGACTAATTAATGAGACTACATTGTACCACAATATTCCAACACTCCAATTCTCATTATTCAAAATAATGAACAACTAAGTTTAATATTCCATTGAATGAAAACCAATCACCATGTGCATTCTCCCAATTGCATAGATGTTTTCCTTAATATTTCTTTAATGGAAATGACGAAGGAAAAAATATATGGGACTATAAACTTGCTCTAAATTGGATTCTTCGAGCACCCAAGTTACTTATATTTAGAACACAAACCAACAATAATAAATGGTTTATTGTTCTCCAAGCTTCAACTTTAGAGAGTGAGGAATGTTTCAATGATTCTAGCAATGATTTGAGACATAACCACTTTCTTCAAAGCCCATGAACAAGCATCTATCTTTATTATTCAAGCTATGAAAACCAACTATGCAACACACCTATTTAATCTTTGTATGTCTTCTTTGACCATTCTTTTATTTGGATGTTTAAAGGAAGTGATAGGAATGGTCTTACACCCACCTACAATGTTTGTGAGGGAAATACAATCCAATAATGATGTGCGTGTGTGTGTGTTCAACAATATATCATTCATTAATAGAGGAATGAAAAGATGAATTGGAAATTCAATTAGATAATCTCCTTTATAATTCTCGAGCAATTGGATTTTATCAATTGTTAATGGAGATTGAAATTTTGAGTGAACTTATCAGAGCTATAGTTGGGAATGGATTATCACACTGTCAAGATAACACGAGTACAATTAAATACATAGGATTGCTTACAATACTCATATACCCAATCCCACACATATTTTACCATAACAATCCATTTAATGCAACTATAGATGAAATTCCATCACACAATGATAAAAACACACACATAATTGAGACATACATTTCTTGGCATTCCTCCTTTGAAATAAATCTATCTTGTGTCATGTGGCTTGCTTCTCCTAGAAAGATGCCTAATTAGGATGGCCCTTTTTCCCACAGAAGGAACATGTCTCTAAGTATTAACAACTAGCAACTTGATGGCCTTTGTTCTTGCAAGGACGACAAAGAAGGGATGTCTTGTTTAATGTAGTCCTCTTGGTCTTCTTATCCTTCTTGATCTAATTGATTATCTTGCCACTCCTTGTAAGTGTTGGTGAAAGTTGATTCTTTTCACTTTCTTCATTGTTTCCCTTATGAAATTGACCATAATAAGGATGGAGTGGCAGTGTGCTTGCACCTTCATTTATTGCTACTCTTTATTCTAATGAGAAATCCAATTATGCCATCCACTTTGCCTTCACAAATATGGTCTTGTTTCTTGTGGCATTTTCCTTTCCTCCACTGAAACATATGCCTTCATTCTTGGCCCTTGGTTCAACTATAATGGGGCTTAGGATGCCTTGCTTTCTCTTTCCAATCCCTTGTCCATTGTAGCCCATATGCCTTACTATCTCAGAACAAATTCCTTTTGTATGCCTTTCAAATTCACTAAAAGGTTCTTGAGAAATATCTAAGGAAGGTGAGATTACCACAATTGTCTCAATCACAGTGCTAGCTTTGACAATGGCAAAGGAAGGTGGATTCTCTTTTGCTTCTCTTGGATGGCTTCATGTAGCTTTTCCAATGCTTAAACCTTCTCTACCAACTCTATTTGTATCTTAGTCATCATCTGAGTGAGCCTATCCTCTTGCTAGCTATCCAATTTAATGACTTTCTCTCCTATTTGTACAATTTGAGATTTTCTCTTGTCCCAATATTCCATAAGCATTGTGAGGGAGTATTGTCATTCATCAAGTTGCTTCTTTAGAAATTGTGACATTCTTGTCAAGGTCTCAAGTTTCTTCTCCATATTTTCCACCCTATGTTCATAGATATGGACCTTATCCTTTAATGCATGTTTTTTTCTTGAAGTTGAGCATTGATGGCCTATAGATCTTGATTCTTCCAACCTTTCTCTATTTTATTTACCCATATTGAGTTTATTTGTTCTCTTCAAAGTACTAGCAACATCATCATGGTCAAGGATTCAACTACCATGATACATTATGATCGATAAATGAGGGAGTTATATTCCACTCACTTCACCAACACGGATCCTTTGCGCTAATGAAATCGGTTCTTCACAATCTCTGCTCGAGATTGATTATATGGCTCCTTTCTCTATGTAATTTGTATACAAGTAACCTCTAAATTTGTTTGTGTATAAATCTATCAAGTATTCAATCCAATTTATTACATGTGCATATGTAATATATTCCCATACAAATTCTTATTCAGCGTCTAATGGCTTATGCTTTATATAGAATTACTTGAACCAATGTCTAAGGGACTTAGTTCTCCTTGTTTTAGTTTGAGTACTATTTAAAGAGACCATATCGTGCCACAAATTCCAACACTCAAATTCTCATTATTTAAAAAATGAACAAGTAATTTTGATATTCCATTGACTAACAATCAATCGCCATGAGCATTCTCCCAATTGCATCAACGCGTTCCTCAATATTTGTTCAATGGAAAGGATAAAGGAAAAAATATATGCGACCACAATATTGCTCTAAATTGGATTCTTCAGGCACCCAAGATGCTTATATTTAAAACGTAGACCAGCAATAATAAATGGTTTACTATTCCCCAAGCTTCAACTTTACCAAGTGAGGAATGTTTCAATGATTCTAGCATTGATTTGAGACATAGTCGCTTTCTTCAAATCCCATGAACAAGAAGTTATAGTTGATATTCAAGCTACATGAAAACCAACTATGCAATGCACATGTTTATTCTTTGTATGTCTTCTTTGACCATTCGTTTATTTATAAGGCAAGTAATGAAGGAACAAACTTACATCCACTGACGATGCTTGTGAGGGCAATACAAATAATGAGGGTTATTTGTAAGATTGTTCCTATTATTTGTATTTTTCCACCTACGATGTTTGTGAGGGGTATGACAATGAACATTATGGCTATTTCCATGACATAGCTATCTTGGATTGAAGGTAGAACACTGAGATAGAAGGCACATTATGAAGAAATTTATAATGCCCATAAATAATTTCACCTCCACATTCAAATGCTTTAACTTAGGCAATGCACAAATTCCAACAGGGTCCACTTTTCCAAAACAATTGAACATTCAATGAACAATATAAAGAGAGGTTACCACAAATTGCACAACAAAGTCACACCCAACTAATGTGTATGGCTTGTTTACAACCTCAAAACTCCATGAAACCACTACATATGGATCGTTGGAAGTGCATATGGTCTCTAGGAGAGGTGTATGGTCTCCATTCGTCCATCAATTGTTGTGCATGGGCTTGTCTTAGATTCAATGGCCTAGAAATGTATTATTTATTGAATAGAAGGAATATAAATAGTAATCTAGATAGAAAGAAGAAACAACTATATCACTACAAGCATTGATATCATTCAATCAATCAAATGGATGGTTTGGATTCTCTAGTTGTTGGATTTTATCAATTGCTAATAAAGAATGAAATTTTGAGTGAACAAGCAACAACTATATCACTACAGGCATTGATATCACTCAATGAATCGGATGAATGGTTTGGATTCTCTAGTTGTTGGATTTTAACAATTGCTAATAAAGAATGAAATTTTGAGTAAACAAGCAACAACTATATCACTACAGGAATTGATATCATTCAAACAATCAGATGGATGGTTTGGATTCTCTGGTTGTTGGATTTTATCAATTGCTAATAAAGAATGAAATTTTGAGTGAACTTAACAAATCTATAGATGGGATTGGATTCTCACACCTTCAAGATAATACAATCACAATTTAATATAGAGGAATGCTTCCAATAACTCACATATTGAATCCCATGCAATTTTTTACATCAATGCCACACATATTTTACCATAACAATCCATTGAATGCAACTATAAATGAAATTCCATCACATGGTGATAAAATCACACACATAATTGACACAAGTATTTTACCCTAGAAACCCAAATGGGAAAACAAACATTAGAATCATTACTCAATCTTACTTGGGCAATCTTCGATTTCAATGCATCTCCTAGCTCTACATGCATCCTCGCCTCTTTGGCCAAAAAGACCATTTCAGAGTCAAGTTACAAAGAGATATAGGAGAGTTGGGGGGTAATGGGAATGCCAAGAGATTGACCTTTCAGTTATCATTCATCTCTCTCTCTCCTCCTCTCCTATTTTCATTTTTCTATGTTATTTAATTCCTTTTTCATCTATTTGTCTCAATTAATTTTTTTAACACTTGTGTTGTCCTTTATAGTTTATCTAGCCTTCAGCAATTACTGAATTACATTGTAGGTATTGATTCTTACAACCATTCACTTGTTCAGATTGATTATGGATCACTAGTTCACTTGTTGGAATGCATGTAACAACATTCCCTCTAGTAAGAAATCATTTTTACCCACCTCTATATCATAATATTTCCCCCCAACATGTGAATAACCAGTGTTACTGTAGATGTTCTAAATTGGTGACTTAGGACATAGTGGGAATTGAAAAGGTGGTTGATTCAACCATGCTTGGTATGCTTCCTCTCTGAGTTATGCTCATTAATATCCTTCTCTCAATTTGACATTGTAATGGGGTGCAATGGTAGGTGGTAGATAGGTCGCTCATCATTAGAACCCTAATTCCAAAAATATTGAACATTAAACCAATTATATTAGTAAACATAATGCATTTAGTATGTCGAAAAATTATACCAAACATTTATTAGAAGTAGGGATTTATTTTTTCCAATAGTACACATGCAACCAGCCACTTTATAAAACAAATGTTGAATTAAGAAATACATTTGCATTAATTCTACTGAAAATCCAAAAATAGAATTACTTAGTGACCTTTTGTTATGCCTCGAGGGGATGTCTAAAGGTAGTCCCAATGCAAGTTTCCTTTGATGAGTGGGGTGTGGACTATGAAATTTATAGTTTGTTAACAAATCGTCACTAGGAGACAAACTACATATCACATGAACAACACCAAATATGGATACATTCCTTTACATAAACAACTCTTTTTCATTGGAGTGCTCCTTAAATGAACAATTTTCACTAAACAACGAGCACATGCAGCTATTTATGAACCTTGCAATGTTCCCATGAGTGCATGGATGACCATCAATATATAACAAGTTCTTCCTATCAAAAATTACATAAGAATAATTGTTCACGCACATACTATACTTGGAAATGTTGTGTTTGTATTTAACAATAGTCAAGTAATTAGTCTGACTATAAAGAGGACCAATAAAATGACATAAGTGATACCAATTATTTGAGAGGAATGAATATATGTGAAAGGAAAAACAACCCAAGATTTGCAACGTTTATTTTAGACTTGGCAGTCATGTAATTATTACTACAAATGGAGAATTCAGTCCCAACATTGGGTATAGGCAGGGAAGATAGTCAAGCACTATACAAGTCACAATTGTAACAGATTGGTATTTACTTTGCATATAGACAAGAAGAGAGTAGTTAGTGCTACCCTACAACAATTGAACCAACCTTTGTGTGTATTTGGACATTTTTTCTCTCAACTCGTACAAATTTTTAGATCTCCTAGTAGAGACATTTTGGGTTGTATGATATCATACTTTGGTTCACTCAATAGAATGAGACGTGTTTCTCAATTTAAGACAAAATATAGTTGATTTGGCTGGCATCATTTCAAAAAATAGCTTATGGAAGTGTTGCTACGTGTATTTTCTATATCACCTAATGTATTATTAACTATTGAGTGGGAGGCATTAGGCTATCAACCTTGGGCAATCGATCATTAATATAATGGGACAATGTGACACATAGAGGGTTCAAATTTATCCCTTTACATTTTAAATAGCCACATACTACTGGCATGTCATAAAAGTGATCCAGTTCATGGTGAATTACCATTGGCCCAAGATGGTTATTGGAAGATGGCATGTTACAATTAGAGGGAAAAAGTGGCTCTCCATTTTTATCTACCATCTGTCTACAACATTTTGATCCTGATAAAAGCTTGCAACATTTTTGGATTGGTAAAATATATTGCACATCCGAACTTGAACCCAAATCATGGTGTTGCAATATTCAATGCATAATTACTCAAATCCATATGTAAATGCATCACAAATTCAATCAGATAAATCAAAATATAAATAAAATATGGACAAGGGAGAACTTGATGAACTTGGAATGATATGGAATGAGTTGGAATCTAAAGAATTGGTCATTTGATTTTATTTGTTAACCAAAACTAGGAGATAATATATTAAAAGGGCCATAACATAGTGTTGTGGCTGCAACAACCCCCCTTTACTTTTGCTTTTACAAGTGAAAGGAAAGGGGCACCCTACTCAAATTTAAGCCTATTGCCTAATCCTCTACTGCTTGAGCTTGATGTTATTTTTTTGCCTACTTTGAGGGAGTTAAGGTTTGGTCTTGACTCGTGATTGTTTTGATGGAGGTTTATTATCTCTTTTGATCTTATGATTTCAAATATCTTCATGATTCTTAGTTTACCTATGATGTTTCTATGACACTCGTATGAGTGGTTGACACATTGTCTTCCCACATTATACAGTTTCTCAAGTGTTTAGTGATTTTATATGGTTGTAAGGTTTGATGATCTAGTACATGTCTTGAATGAGTTTGATGTAGATTGTTAATCATTTCCCTGGATGACATATTCAAAGCTTGCTATCATATGGTGCTTAACATCTTCATATTTATACTGTCATATATTTTATAACTCTTAACTTGATTCTTAAGATCAATAATCCTTTCTATGTGTTGGAGACTAGATGCATGCAACTATCATGATAGTTATTTAATCTAGATCATAGATGATTTCCTTCGATAAACCTCTCCTCTTCATGTTCTTCAAAATCTAGACTTATTCATGAGTTTGCTCAAAGGCAAGGAAATATGATGTTTCTAATATATTGGCGAATTTCCTCTTAATTGCATAACTGATTTCGTCCCCTTATGTGGTTGCAGGAACATGTTAGCATGATATCCTTTCTTCACGATTGCTCCAGCCTTGAGATGCATGTGGGGGAATCCTTTGATATTCTTCCCCTTTTAGCATTCCCATTATTTATTGAGATTTCCCTCTCTTTTATTCTATTATTTTCTCTAACTAAACCTCGTTGTTGGATTCTACTAGTCGATAGCTTTCCAATGGCTGTAACCATACTTAAATTTGAGTATGGCTTCGCAAACTCTCTAAGTCTTCACTCACTTTTCTTCACCCATTTCCACGTAGCACCCACACAACCCCCTCTCTCTTATACCATCAGATGTGTCATTGATGTGGCACCTACCACCTGTCCTCGTCATCATTGATATTTATACTGGTTTCTCTATCCATCCTACACCACTTCCTCGACAACGACGCCATATACCTTATCGTCGTCGGAACTTCATTGTTCTGCAACACCTGGATGCTTTGATCCCATCCTCCGATGATGATGTCACATACCCTCCTTTTTCGTCGGTGATCCCACATCGTCGACGATCCTCTAACTTGGTGATCCCACATCATCGACAATCCCTCATCGTTGGCGCTCCTTCCAACCTTACTCTCGCTCTCCAAACCTTTAATCGCCATCTTCCGACGAAGACCCCACTCTAATGAACGACCGATATCCCTCTTCCAATAGATCTGAAGGATAGCATTCCTTTGGAGCTTCTCGCAGCTGAACTTAGGAGCATGGAACTCTAAATTACTCTAATTTTTCATAATTTGTAAGTGTTTTATTTTATTTTATTTCATTTTATTTTTTTATTTTGTAAATAATTTTTACAAATAATTTTTTTTAATTTTGTATATATATTTTTTGTGTTGTTTGATTTTTATTTTAATTTTTATTTATATCTTATTGTGTTATTTTGTAAATATTTATATTTTATGTATTTTATTTAAATGTATTTTTATTGTAATTTTAATTATTTTTGTTAACTATACATGTTTGATAAAATAACCTAATTAAAATGTACATATGTTCTGTCAAATAAATTAAAAAGATAAAATAAATCAAATGAAATGAAAAACAAATCAAATTTCTAATTTTAATTTAATTTTTACATTTTTTTTTCACTTTTCATTATTTTTTTTTACTTTGTACAAAAACCTAAGTTGTATATAGTTTACCCTTATTATTTTTCTCTTTCCCACCTAAATGTATTCCCCAACTCCTGGGCCTCTCTATAATATAGGGATTTCCTAGAAAATAGGGAATTACTATATTATAGGGATTCTTGGAAATCACTTAATCTATATTTAAAATCTTTTTCCCAGTACTATGAAGACCTTTATATATTAATTTGGGGAAGAATGAGCATAAATTTAATAAAAAGAAGAAAAAAGAAAGGAAATAAACAAATAAATAAGGGATTTTTATTGGCGTTGGTGATCCGGATTTGGAGCGGAACAAACTGATTAACAGAATGAAAACAAGAAACACGAAGATATGGAGAACAACAAAGATATCCAATGAACAATATCTTCTATTGAATAAATGAAATAGGCTGAAACTGTAAAACTGTAGAAATGAAACACTTGCTCGAATGGTGGTAGCTATCTTTGAGAAGAGATGTGGCTACTACGCACATCCGTTTTAGAAGAATGATTACAATGAGGCTCCAAAGGCCTTTTTAATATTATTCATGAATGCCCAAACCCTAGACATCCAAAAACCTAATCCTAGGAGATGAAACGCCAAAAGTTATGTGGGCCCCTAAGGGTAAGTTGGCACCTCAAATTCACGGGGTCGTAAATTTTGCATATGACCTCTGTTTTAGGTGCATGATACCCCGTTGGAAAGGTCTTTTCGATAACTACACATTACGTCATCAAACTTTGACTATCTCTACCATTTGACTATGGAGAGCCAAAAAAACATTGTTTAGGACCCCAAAACGGCCCTAGAAGTACAAAAATATGTGCTGACATGAAAACATACAAAATAAGCCAGTTGGATTAGGTGGGAGGCCACCAATATCCACCTAGAAGATGAGTAGGGCTTCAGACATCCCCGGAAGTGTAGAACCCACAATTACAAAGAAGTACAGAAGAAAGTGTTGAACTAAAAATTGTCAAGAGGAGCTAGTTGGAATAGGTGGGTGGCCACCAATATGCACCTGGATTTGTCTTCCCCCCTTAGAAAGCAATGGTATCCATTGCATCGAGTTCCCCCAATAGGTGAGGAAACTTTTGTTGAATTTGGCCTCGAGTGAGCCACTTTCCCTGGTGGAGGAGCTACCCTGCCTTGACAACTCGATAAAGTTGGATCCCCTGTTGGCGAGTGCCCTTGACCTGTGTGTCCACTATCTGAATAGTGGATGCATGTTCCATGCAGTTGGGGTTGAGCTATGTTGGTGTCAGTTGTTCTGAGATCTCTGAGGTTTCCAATAATGGTGGAAAATATGGCCAAAGGAGGTGCACATTGAACACTGGGTGCATGCCAAGGAAGGGTGGAGTGTTCAACTCAAAAGCATTGCTACCCATAGCCTTAGTCATAGTGTAAGGCCCATATCGAAGTGGGCGGAGCTTCCGATGGGGCCCTGAAAGACGCTCTTTCTGCAAATGTAACCAGACCTTGTCTCCAACCTGAAACTGGTGTGGTACCATGTGTTGATCATGGCGTTGCTTGTACTTAGCACTGGCTTTCTGCAAAATCTCGTGGACTTGTTGGCGGATGTGTTGAATCCACTCAATGAATCTGGTGGCTTTGTTAGACTCAGACTAAACATGGGAAGAGTTTGTTTGTGTGGTTGCAAGAGGTAGTGCAACATCAATGGGACCCAAGGGTTGGAATCCCGACCCCACCTGAAATGGGCTATGACCGGTGGAGTTATGGAGAGATTTGTTGTAACTGTGTTGAGCATAGGGGAGACTCTCATCCCATGTACGTCGATGCTTAGAGTTGTACATGTGTAGGATGTGCAAAATCATACGATTGACGACCTATGTTTGGTCGTCTGTTTGGGGGTGGAAAGCAGTGGATTTAGTGAGTTTGGTGTCCAACAGTGACCAGAGACTCAACCAAAATGTGTTGAGGAACCTATTGTCCCGGTCAGAGATGATGGTCTGTGGTATCCCAAAATGGACCCACACTCATTTGAAGAAGAGCTTGGCAGTGTCTGTTGCCATGATATTCTTCTTGCAGGCTGTGAGGATGGCCATCTTTGAAAACCGATCAACGATCATAAATACACAATCATTGCCTTGCTTGGTGGACGGAAGGCTAGACATGTAATCCATAGAGATGGATTCCCAAGGCTTCTCGGGGGTAGGAAGAGGAAGGTGGAGGATGTACGGGGACAAAGCTCTAGAAATTCACACTTTGGCTATGCATTTACTATCTCAGGTTGCTAATTCCTCAGCTGCAGAAAGGAACTGGTCCACATATAGTTTTATCCACTCTATTAAGAGGAATAGGGTTACCTCTAAGAGAACAAAAAAACTAGTTTATGTGCATAGTAGTCTTCACCTTCTTACAATGAAAGCACCAAAATATTTAGAGAGACCAACAATACAGTGGGATGTAGATCCCGAGGATGCTTCCCAGATTGATGATGAGGTGGATGGTGCATCTCTCCATGCAGGATATGTAAATGTACCATTAGATGACATTGAGTTGCAGTTGCAGGGCATTGATGATGACGAGAGAGAAAGCAGTGAAGCTCGTGCATTTTTGCATAGTCTTAATGTAGAAGATCTAAATTTATGAGTAGCTTTAGCCTTCATGCTAGTATGGGCATTGATTCAAGGACTCACTTTTTTGTTATTTTGAGACATTTAACCATTTGGCATCCACACTATGTATTGTTTTGGCATTTTGAAGTTTTGGAATATCATCCATGTTTTTCCTAACTTTGGATATCTAATCTCCTAAATTATTAATCAACTTTTATTGACTCTTGAATCTTAGTTTCTTAACCACTTACTATTATAGATATTAGATTCATATCATTATAATTATAATTTATAATTTATATGTGATTGTCTTAAGTTTAAATAATAAATTTTATTTGATTATGTTATTTAAGTTTTGGAATGATTGATGTATAGAATGTTTAAGTTTGTAACTTGTAAATTTTTTGTTATTCTACAATTTGAATTTTGAAGTTATCATTGTTTTGCTTTGCAGGGTCTTGTAACATCGACGCAAATTTAAAAACTTTAAAATCACAATTCTTTGAGTTTGAACATTCGTCATTTACCATGAATGGTCAAAATGTTCAAGGCCAAGCTGGTGGACAAAATGTTCAAGGCCAATCTACACAAAATGAAAACCCATTGTTGAAGTTCATGACAATACTTGAGAATGAACCAAATCTTTCCAAACAATGGATGTGCAAAGTTTGTGGCCTCCATTTTAGAGGAAATTGCCAAAGAGCATTGTTGACGATTAAAATTGCAACGAGGTTTTTTTTGCTCGCAAAGTATTGCTAAAGCCTATTATTATAAGCTCGCAATATAAATAATACTAGTAGGTGGGACCCCCTTGTAGATTCATAGATCAAGTCTAGTTCTTATTTCATGGTTATGATGTTGTTTGACACTGCTTACATCATTAATGAAATCTGAGTTTTATTGGAAATGAATAAGGCCTGTTATGTGTGGATTCTAATTGCGACAATTGGATGATGGATAAGGCATGATATGTATTTTTTTTCTGGTGCTCTAGGCTCGAATTTTATGTTACCACGACCTATGTTATCCTTTGTTATCATTGCTATCTGTTCTTGGATCCATTACCAGGACACCTGCACAAGAGACATGTTAGTAATAATATATAAGAACAAAGGAAAATAAATAAACACAATGTAATAAAATGCAAAAGGAAGGAATTAAACTGTGCTAATATACTGCTCTACATGCATTAAAATTGAAATGATCATAGTTAATCCTAGCTAACAAGTTAATAGCTATGCGATTTGATCGAGTTATATGAAACATGGTTGATTTATGTTATGGCATAAGTTGGAAATGGATAAATGTGATATGGATCACGCTATTGGCAATTAGTGGGTGATGGTTTCAATACATGGTTTAATTGAATGAGTTAATGGGAAGTTGGCTGGCGTGTACTAAGGAATTAATTGACTGGGGGTGGAGACGACATGCATTTACTGCACGTCACCCTTACTCTTTCCACTGGCCGCCACCCTAGTCGGGCTATTGTTCAACTGTGTTTGTTGTGGTTAGGCTCCGACTTTCAAGAAGAGGAAGAATCGTTCGGCTAACTCGCATTTTTAAGGTGCTCATGGTTACATGTATGTCTTTCTGTCTATTGACCAGATTGTCCAAGATGTACCTGTCCAATCTCCAGCTCAGTCCTCTCATGCTAGCAAAAGGTTGAAAACCGAGGCCCACCATGCCCTTGACAAAGGAAAAGCCACTGCTACCCCTTCCTCACCCTCCAATGGCTCTGATAAATTTGTGTCTTCCCAGATGCATTTGAGGGATGATTGTTCTCACGTGATCAACGAGATTAGGCCTAAAGGCTCAACACAGCCAAAGGCAAATTCAAGGAAATCAAAGGGTGACAGCATCAATCAGGGAAAGATTGCATCTCAGAGTGGAAAATATGGTTTTTGAGTTTTATTTTATTTATTGTTGATGACAGTTGACTTCAGAAGTTTTGGACAACATGTTTTCTTTGGATATATGAGTAATATATTTTTTGAAAATAATTTCAAATATCAATGAGATAATTTGTCAAATGTGAATGTGATGATGGGAGTCACAAGGAGGGGTGTTTTGTTTGATTAAATAGTTATGTTATGATTGTTAAGAACTAAAGGAAGTCACAAGGGGTCCTCCCTACTAGTTATTATTTATTTATAACCCTTATTATGATTATTACTTCTCCCCCTAACTAAAAAGTTGGTTGAGTCTTTAGTTAACTTAACTAATGAGGTAATTCAACTACTTCAACCAATTCTAATTTGCTTAAAGGCAAAAGGAAAGGGAGGAACAAAGGAAGATAGAAGGAGAAGCATACTAAGGTTTGCTCTTTGAGTTATGCTGACATAGTTCAGTTTTCATTCATTCCTTAATTTATCACAAGCCTAATTCTTTTTTATGATAGCAGGGTCTTATTGTAGGCAACAAGATTCGGAGCTGAATTACATCATTCAGACACTTGTTTTTCAGAGGTGTTGATCTATCTTTGATAGTCTGTGTAGACTTGTCTATTTGTGAATTAGTTTTCATGACTGGCAAAGGCTATTGTGCAGAGTCGAGTGGGAAACAATCTGTGGCAAGTTGATCCAGCTTTTAGAGTTCAATTTTTGATTTTCTGTCAGAGGTCATTTTGTATGTTCCATCGAGGATGTCTAAGTTTGACTTTGGTCCGAAATTTCTGCATGAAATTTTGTAAAAAGAATGACTCTTTGGTGAATTGGAATGAAACAAAGGATTGCTTTATGTCTCATCTGTCTTGATTATCATCTTGGTGTCTTTACTTCTATCTCTACATTTATTTCAGCAACTGTTATATTCAGAAAATCATATTAAAATGAATTTTCCAGCAAGCTTTTAATTATGAAAAGACTAGCCTAAGCACTTGTAATCAATACTTGTGAGTTAAGATTTTATTTTTGATGGCTATAAACATAGGGTGATATTCTTGTCTATTTTGCTTTAGCCAAGCATAATCTGAAAATGCTTGAGTAAGATCATTTCATATCTTTTCCTCAACATTTATTTGGCGATGACACTGGGGAGATCTTCGATATCTCTCTAGTTAATTTTTATACTCGATTTTCATCGACACATCTATTTTTCTGATATTGATTCTTGACTATTTTATTTCTTAATGACTATGCCTGTTGGAAGGCAGCCCAATATTGTGCTCGGTTTTCAAGATCAGACCAACATTGCTTTGAACCTGTTTAATACCATTTTAGACACTGCCAATACCTGTGTTGAGCTTAATCATTCATGGGCAGCAATTAAACGAGATGTTAGTGCCCAAGAAAGTTTGGAATCGAGACATAGACAACCTAGAAATCAATAGTAACCTTCTTGTTTCTTCAATTTTGGCCTTTCTTTCATGTCCTTAGACTCTCGTGCTTCTAGAAGAAGAAGAGGCTTATCACCTGAAATTAATCCTATTGTTGAAATAGGAAGAAGGAACGTTGTGTTATCCACCCAACAAAGTGCTTTAAAGAGAACCATGTCTGATTCATCCAATTTGTCTTTCTTTTGCTCATCTATCATCCACAAGATGGCATCTAGTGGTGGCTCTCGTGGCATTGGAAGTGCTTCCTCTTCTCAGTCTTCATCTTCGTCAGTGATTGGTAGCTTATATAGCCACCATATCCCTGTCCACTCTACCACAAATCCCACCAAAGTCATTAAAAAGTATGGGCTTTTTCAGTTTGAAGAAGACGCCACAACCACACCGTGGTATGTGTCCTCTCCTCTTAACCTAGCACCTGCTACTCATCCACTTCCTAAATTCAAAGAACATCTTCCCAAGTTTTCAGGAAATAACACTGTCACTACAAATGAACACCTGGTGGCATTTTCTAATGCTTGTCATAACATTGGGGTCAATGACAATGATACTTGCATGCACTTATTTGTCAATTCCTTGGAAGGAAAGGCTGCAGTCGATTTCTTTGACCTTCCTCCTAAGATTTTGTCTACTTGGGAGGAGTTAATCTATTGGTTCAGATCCACTTATGGGCAATCCAAAAGCCCAGCTGAGAAGTTACGGGAAAACAATAACATCACCTATAAGGATGGTGAGACTATCAAGTCCTTCATCTTGTGTTTCACCAAGTTATACAATCAAATCTCTGAACTCATTGGACCTCAGAACCAAGCCGCTTTCATGCATTACTACAATGCATTACCTTCCCCCTGTCATCGTAGGCTTGAGGAAAAAGCCATTGATAATCTCGGTTCCGCTCTGCATACTTGCTCAAAGTATGAAGAACAACTTGAAATAACAGGTCTTCCCCAGGGAGAATCAGTTAAACAGACGGACATGTCTGCCCTCTTACAACTAGTACAAGATATGAACAATCATATGATAGCGTTCGAGCGAAAGGGAACTATCTCCCCTCTCACCCCTGGAGCTTCACCCTCTTCTACACACCCCTTTAGAAATCCGGTTGAAAATAATTGTCATCCTTAAGCTGTCTTGCCTCGAAGTTGGTGTAACTTATGCGAGGAACACCACGAGGAAACCACATGTGAGGTAAAGAAGAGTGTCAGAGATAAGATATTTGGTAAGAGACCAGAAGCTACTATCATTGTCCTATATTTTGTAGAGCTCAAAGATGTCATGGTCATCGATACTAGGAACAAAGCCTATGCTCCCAAGGGCAAATTTGATCCTCCCCACAGTTCTTCTAGCCCAAGCTCATCCTCACCTGTTGCTACTGTTCAGGTTCCTAAGCTTCTCGAGAGTCAAGGAATTACTTCCCCTCTCCCCTCTTCCGAGTACAATATCTTAAATCAGTTGGCCAACATAAAAGAAGATGAAACCCTTATGGACATGGTTGTCATCCCTGAATAACAGATGCATCTGAAACAATTCATGGAAGGAAAAGATTCTGTTGTAGCCAATCTTTCTGAGGAGGTAAACGAAGAGGATTCATTTGTAAATAAAGTAGGTGTACATAACTTTAGATACCCTGTAAAAAATCCCCCTTTTTATATTTTTGTAAAGATTATGGATAAGATCGCCCATTGTTGCCTCATTGATGACGGTTCGGGCCCAAGTGTGATGTCGAAGATTATTATGGAAGAGCTAGGCTTGTCTTGTACAAATGAAAATGCCAGAAGCATGCTCTCCTGTAATATCCTACAACAAACAACCATAGGTGATATTAAAGATGTAACCTTATTTTTGTGCGCACAGCCTGAAATAAGGACAACCCTTAGTATTCAGGTAATCGATATGCCTGTAAGCAATTACTCAATTATCTTGGGAAGAGATTGGAAAGCCTTAACAGGTGGATACCTCTCACTCAACGGGACACATTTATCCGTTCCTCGGAATGGTAAGAATATTATAGTTCTTAGAGAGGGAAGGATTTCACCCTACATAGAGAGTGTTCCACAACCTAGTGTAAACCTTATCGAGGAAGACCTAGGAGTATATTCCATATTTGTTGAGGAGGATAATATTCCTTTGGAACAGATCAATTTAGATGATGATATGTGGCACATGCACTTTGATGGTTTACGCTCCAATGAAGGTAATGGGGCTGGCATTATCTTGGTTTCCCCTGTAGGGAAAATTCATAATTTGTCTTACAGGTTAGAGTTTGCTTGTACAAACAATGTCACTGAATTCAAAGATTTGTTATTAGGCATTGAAAACACCTATAATCTCGGTTGTGGTCACCTTCCAGTTTTTGGAGATTCTAAGCTTATTGTGAACCTGGTACGTAAAATTTACTCTCCTAGCAACAAGTTGATGGAACAATATACCCAAATTGTTTGGGCACTTATCTCGAATCTATTATCTTTCAACATCACTCATGTTAAGAGGGAGTTAAATTCAATGGCTGATCGGATGGCTATCTTTGCAGCTTCTCCTAATCAACAACCTTTGCCTCACAGGCTTGATTGTTCTTTTCAATCTCTATATTGTCCACATATCCCTGACGATGTAGAATCTTGGCAGACCCTCCCTAACGATGAGAGCGGTTGTGCTTTCATTCAAGATGAACCTCTTAAGCCCTTGGAAATTATATCCATAGAAGACGATAAGAATCCTAAGGGCTTGACTCCTTTTGAGAGTTCGTCTTCATTGAGTGGTGTAGGCAATAAAGAAGGACAAAAAGAAGAGGAGTTACGAAGGAAGGTGGGTGAAACCATCTCCTTGAACATTGGGGCACTCGAATCTTCAAAGAATGTTAAAATAGGTGCTAAATGTTCTGATAAAGAAGAAATGAGGTTTTCCAAACTACTTGGTGGATTTCAAGATGTTTTTGCTTAGTCTTATGAGGATATTCATGGTTTTGATCCTGGTCTTACACAACATGCTATTCACATCAAGGAAGGCATGAAATCAGATAGGCAAAAACAAAGACTTATTAACTCTACATTTAAAGCAAATTTTCAAAGGCAGTTGGAAAATTTCTTAAAAGCTGGGATTATTTTTCCAGTCTACTCTGAATGGGTTTCCAATTGGGTACCTGTTTTGAAGACCATTGATCGTATTAGAACCTGCATTAGTTTTCGCACTTTCAGTCAAGCTATTATGAGAAATACTTTTCCTCCCCTCGATATGGAAATGATTTTGCAACAGTTTGTAATGTCACATATGAGGCCCTTGCTTGACAAAAAATTGGGTTACAGTAAAATCAAGGGAAAAGGGGCAGATGTTCACAAAACCACTCTTATCACAAATTCGGGTACCATGACTTATAAATGCATGTTTTCTAGTTTACCTAATGCAAGTGTTGCTTTTAAAAGACATATACACACAACTCTTGATGAATTAATCAATACCCATATTTACCTTGATGATCTAATCATGTATGTTAAGGGCTTGATGATCACTTCGGAGTTCCAAGTGTTATTTCTTGGTCCTTTCAAAATTGCTTTTGTCCTGGACACTAACTTTTACATTCCAAAGGATTTATAGGAGCAATTGTTTTCCTGCAGCACTAACGGTTCTCATTTGAAACATTATGAGGGACCGATGTGAAAAGTTCTAATGTTGTTCGGATTTTTTGTATACTAGTAGCCTAGCTCTGCTTTCAATTTTGTGCTTCTCTTTTATGCTTTACAGTAGTTGACTTTTGCCTTCTGTGTTAAAACATTTCTTGTTGCTTTTTCATTTCTGTCTTTTTATTGTTGTTGTTTTAAACTTACAATTTTTCTTCTGTCATGTTTTGGTTTCTTACAATCTTTTAGTTAATTTGGTCAAAATAAGGTGTTGGATCAGTTCTACCACAGTGACACTCCTGCAATATTTTGTTGGTCATTAACAGTCAAGCTTACACGGCTGTTACGATGTTTCCCCTAAGAACACACTTGGATTTGTTATCTGCTTTCACTGCTGCTTTATAAAGATATTGGTTATCTCCTGCTTCTGCTTTTCATTTCTTCATCCATTTGAGAAATAAAGAGAAAGTCCATTAATTTCTCTCTTTGAAGTAAAGAGTAAAATATGGTTGAATGATCATGCATACAAGGATAAACCCCCTCATACTTAACACTTTTCATGATTTATTCCCAAATTCCCAGTCATTTTGCCATTAAATCTGTTCACTTCCCCCTGTTACATGATCACTTTGGTTATATCTCCTTGACCTGTTGTTCTTGGTCTGCGAGACCATGAGTTTTGAGTTTTAAATATGTTGAAAACAAATTTTCCTGTGGAGTTGCCAGTTTGTTGATGATTAAAATCGCAACGAGGTTTTTTTGCCTGCAAAGTATTGCTAAAGCCTATTATCATAAGCTAACAATATAAATAATACTAGTAGGTGGGACCCCCTTGTAGATTAAGAGATCAGGTCTAGTTCTTATTTCATGGTTATGATGTTGTTCGACATTGCTTACATCATTGATGAAATATGAGTTTTATTGGAAATGAATAAGGCATGTTATGTGTGGGTTCTAATTGCGACAATTGGATGATGGATAAGGCATGATATGCATTTTTTTTCTGCTGCTCTAGGCTTGAATTTTATGTTACCACGGCCTATGTTATCCTTTGTTATCATTGCTATCTGTTCTTGGATCCATTACTGGGACACCTACACAAGAGACATGTTAGTAATAATATATACGAGCAGAGGAAAAAAAATAAAAGCAATGTAACACAATGCAAAAGGAAGGAATTAAACTGTGCTAATATACCACTCTACATGCATTGAAATTGAAATGATCATAGTTAATCCTAGCTAACAAGTTAATAGCTATGCGATTTGATTGAGTTATATGAAACATGGTTAATTTATGTTATGGCATAAGTTGGAAATGGATAAATGTGATATGGATCGCGCTATTGGCAATTAGTGGGTGATGGTTTTGATACATGGTTTAATTGAATGAGTTAGTGGGAAGCTGGCTGGTGTGTATTGAGGAATTAATTGATTGGGGGTGGAGGCAACATGCATTTACTGCACGTCACCCTTACTCTTTCCACTGGCCACCACCCTAGTCGGGCTATTGTTCAACTGTGTTTGTTGTGGTTAGGCTCCGACTTTCAAGAAGAGGAAGAACCGCTTGGCTAACTCACGTTTTTAAGGTGCTCTTGGTTACATGTATGTCTTTTTTCCATCCATAAATTTGCTCTGGTTATGGAATAGATAGTGGCTCAATATGTATGGGTTTGTGATTTCCTTAAGTTTGGCAACTGTGTAAATTGGTGATATTTTTCTGGAATGGATGGTTGGTGTGGGTTTCATTGCAGTAATGTTGGAGTCACGGTTTTATTGATCATTCTGGGTGTTAGGATCCATGGAGGCCCTCTGTCATCCTTGTTGGTCTTGGTTAAAAGTTTTTTTTGTTCGGTCTAGATTGGCTGGTCGTCTCCACACTTTCTTATCACCTTACCCAGTCGTTTGTTGTTATGGGGTTTACTGGGTTTGAAACGCCTTGTGTCACTGTGCTTTGCTTCACTTGGGTATGAGTTCGTTCATGTTACTAATGTTGCGCAGTGGGTTGTGATGGTTTTTTTGCCAAAGGGCTTGCCTAAGGTGACTGTTATTCCTTGGCATGTCCTATCTCAGCATTCTCGGGTTGATTGGGAAAACCACGAGGGTTTTACCTTGTGTGTTCTAAGTGTTGTTACATAACCAGAATGAAGCCTTACCCCTCTGTCGTAGTCTCTCATATCACATGAATTATCACCCTGTCTGCGAAGTTAATTGTGGTATACCATGTGTGTGCCCCATTGGCCTCGGAGGTTCTCACCCGATGATGAGAGTCGACTCCATGTCTCCCTGTATTGGTCCACAGAGCAAACCCTCGTTTTCTCAAGCCCGGGTTTTGATAGAGGAAGCCGTTATGGCCGTCGGGTAGACTGTTGGTTGTTATGAGTTGTTGGTGTATTGTCGACAATGCTCATTTTTCTGGCTTGTCTCTATTGATTATGTTGACCGTGGTGTTGGTTTTGGTATTTAGTCATTGCGTTGGTTATTACGACAATCAAATGATAAACTCGGCATGGTAATTGGTCGATTGGAGAATTGGTTTGAATGCACAATCGTTGTCTCTTACATTACAATTGTTGAATGGTTAACCCAACATTAGTTTACAATTGGTTAATGCACATCGATGCTCGTGCGTGATGCTTGGGTATGTGTGGCATTCCTACAACATGAGTCAATGATTGTTATGACTGTGTGTTTTTAATTGCCAAATGGAGTGTTGCAATCGTGGTAATTATGGCACGACCATCCACTGTATTTGTTATCGATATTATTTGATTGCGCCATTGGAGAGGGTCATGAGTTTTTAAACAATTTTTTTTTGTTGCAATTTGATCAATTTATGGGATGAGATTAGGCTTATTGTTGCTACCTCGTTATATTTATTGACAACCCAACATTATGGTTGTTTAGATTCAGAGTAGTTGGACCTGTGCAGTCACAGAAGTGCTCTTGCATTTTGTCGAATGTCTGTGTGTTCCACGACATAGTATGTGTTAAATGGTGATGGCTATCCGTGAGTTTAAATGACAAGTCAAGGTCTTTGCATTTAAAATATTGATGGATGCATGTGGCTGTCTGTTATGTGTATTGATGAATATCATGTTTCCTAGCAAAGATAAGCACAAGATCTCTGACAATATGATTTCATTACAATCTAATTATTAAATGAATTAGAGGACGAGATCGGGCATGATTTTTGTGTCTGTATTTGATGATTGAAATAATTGTTGGCAGTGGTTGATGAGTTGGTGATGAACAAAGTGGAAATAATTGACTGTGTATTCATTTGGGAATTGTTTAAAAATGTTAAATGGATAAATGAGAAGAGCAGAGCTCCTCTACAGGTTGTTATGGAATGCATACTATCTTGTTTTGATGACATTGTGTTACAGATGGATTACGAACAATGAGCAAGTTAATACACAAAATTGTTTAAATTTTACACAGTAGTTGTGCTTTTGGCATAGTGATCATTTGGTTGGTGTTGATCTTTTACATTGATTTGGAATGATTGTATGGATTACTTAATTAATTTTATGAGCAGTACCTGCTCTCTTTCCCTACCATTATTTTGCTTTCCGCTAATTACAACCCCCTCACCTTCCCACATTCTTTTTTCACTCCATGTTCTAAAATTTAATTACAGTCAAGAGGAATTTTGTATTGAAGCAGTTTGAAGTCACAATTTCTTGGTTGGATCACAATGATATTTTTTTCGATTTGCGTTACCGTTGATTGTTGTTGTCTTTGAGCAGTAACCATGTTCTTCCTCCTCATTTTGTGATTTTTCGATCAATACAAACCCCTTGTATATCCCAGAACCTTTGTTCACCCACTGCTCATCGACAACAATTAAACAATTTGTATGGATAGGATTCCATGAGTATGATATGTTGCTAAGCCAAAATCTATTTCATATTTTTAAGGAGTTGTCATGTATGGTTGTAAAGGGACTATTTGCTAATCAATCATGCATGCAAGAATGAGTTTCTTCAGCCGAGGTAGCCATGGCAGAGGCAACCGAGGGAGAGGTAATTGGAACATAGGCCCAAGAAGGCCAAGATTCTCCATACACTTTGACGCTGACTCACAAGAGTTGGGCCAATTGTTTCAGGCCGATTTTTTCAATTGGATTGGGCAAGGAATGGTCCAATCTAGGCCTGAAAGGCCTCCTTTCCAAGCTCCACAAGCCCCTGGTATTCCCATGCCCCCTCATGTCTCATTGCAACCCAAGGTTCCCGAAAACGACGGATGGCAAGAGATTGTCCACCCGACAGTCTCCCAACATCGTGGGTGGCCCAATTTGTCCTTACCCGCTCCCCCGCCTATTAACCAGATTGTCCAAGCTGCACCTGTCCAATCTCCATCTCAGTCCTCTCATGCTAGGAAAAGGTTGAAAACCGAGGCCCACCATGCCCTCGACAAAGGAAAAGCCACTGCTACCCCTTCCTTACCCTCCAATGGCTCTGATAAATCCATGTCTTCCCGGATGCATTTGAGGGATGATTGTTCTCACGTGATCAATGAGATTAGGCCTAAAGGCTCAGTGCAACAAAATGCAAATTCATGGAAATCAAAGGGTGACAACAACAATTAGGGAAAGATTACATCTCAGAGTGGAAAATATGGTTTTTGAGTTTTATTTTATTTATTGTTGATGATAGTTGACTTCAAAAGTTTTGGACAACATGTTTTCTTTGGATATATGAGTAATATATTTTTTGAAAATAATTTCAAATATCAATGAGATAATTTGTCAAATGTGAATGTGATGATGGAAGTCACAAGGAGGGGTGTTTTGTTTAATTAAATAGTTATGTTATGATTGTTAAGAACTAAAGGGAGTCACAAGGGGTCCCACCTAATAGTTATTATTTATTTATAACCCTTATTATGATTATTACTTTCCCCCCTAACTAAAAAGTTGGTTGAGTCTTTAGTTAACTTAACTAATGAGGTAGTTCAACTACTTCGATTGATTCTAATTTGCTTAAAGACAAAATGAAAGGGAGGAACAAAGAAAGATAGAAGGAGAAGCATACTAAGGTTTGCTCTTTGAGTTATGCTGAGATAGTTCAGTTTTCAGTCATTCCTTAATTTATCACAAGCCTAATTATTTTTTATGATAGCAGGGTCTTATTGTAGACAACAAGATTCAGGGCTAAATTACAACATTCAGACACTTGTTTTTCAGAAGTGTTGATCTATCTTTGATAGTCTGTGTAGACTTGTCTGTTTGTGAATTAGTTTTCATGACTGACAAAGGCTATTGTGCAGAGTCGAGTGGGCAACAATCTGTGGCAAGCTGATCCAACTTTTAAAGTTCAGTTTTTTATTTTCTGTCAAAGGTCCTTTTGTATGTTCCATCGGGGATATCTAAGTTTGACTTTGGTGTGAAATTTTTGCATGAAATTTTGTAAAAAGAATGACTCTTTGGTGAATTGGAATGAAACAAAGGATTGCTTTATGTCTCATCTGTTTTGATTATCATCTTGGTGTCTTTACTTCTGTCTCTATATTTATTTCAGCAACTGTTATATTCAGAAAATCATATTAAAATGAATTTTCCAGCAAGCTTTTAATTATGGAAACACTAGCCTAATAAGCACTTGTAATCAATACTTGTGATTTAGGATTTTATTTTTTATGGCTATAAACATAGGGTGATATTCCCTTCTATTTTGCTTTAGCGAAGCATAATCTGAAAATACTTGAGTAAGATCATTTCATATCTTTTCCTCAACAAGTTTATCATCATCTATTGGCTGACTCTCAGTCTGTCGTTAAGTCATGCATTTGTTCACATGAACAAAAAACTGAAATTGCTCGAGCTTATGAAGCTCACAACTTTAGAATCTAATTAGTAGTACTTTTACTTTTGTGAATTTAAAGTTAAACTTTAGACTATGTAATAAGACTTTAAGTTTAACTGTAGAAACAAGTTTTGGACCTGCGAAGTGTATGTTTATTTTTGAGTCATAGCAATGGACAAATGATAATGATGGTTAGACAATGTATGTTTATTTTTGAGTCCTAGTAATGAACAAATGATAATGATGGTTAGACAATGTATGTTTATTTTTGAGTCCTAACAATGGACAAATGCCAATTATGATTAGACAATGTGTATTATGTGCGGTTCTCTGGTGTCCGTCCCCAAAGCCAATGCAACATAAGAAGTCTCATACACCAATTTGATGTCTGGTTTAGCCGTAACCTTAAAAATAGATTATTATTATAGTTTAGATCCTATTTTACCTTTTTTTTAATACATAATTTTTGTTTTGTTTTTTAAATTCCCAGTAAAATATCCGGGCTCGAATTTGGGAATCACTTTCACCTGTTAATTTGAGAATTTTGATGGAAATGAAAATTGTTTTGACCATGAAATTAGCGTTAAATATTTTACAGTATTTATCGCCAAATTACCCTTTGGGCGTGAATTTCCCCAATTAAACTTACATTTAGTATGAAATTAATTAATTGACCCGCCAACTCGAAATGTCAAAAAGACAGATACGTATTTTTATTTATTCGCGAACACTCAACTTTCTCGCCACCATCACATCACACGAAAGAAAGAAGTGGGGAAGAGGGGTAGGTCCATTACCCTTATTTTTGCCGTCTGGAGGGAAAATTCATTGTTCAAATACCATTTTTCCTACAAATTAACTTAAGAATCATTTCAATTTAGAAAACGAATTTTATTAATGTCAGGACAGATTGAATGAGAATGAAATTTAATGTTGCATGAGCTGCAGAGCCATGGAATCCCTTTCGATTCGTGGTTGAATCGATCCATGCGTCCGAAGGCACCTGGGCCGATCCCATTGATCATCACATAAATACCCACCTGTTGAAGAAAGGGAAATTGAATAAATAAAATCGATCGAGCGAGTTGCGGTGCACAATGGGAAATAGTTCGGATTTCGAGCTGCCAGAGGAGATCCTGAGGGTGCTACCCACAGACCCATATGACCAGCTGGACTTGGCCAGGAAGATCACCTCCATCGCCATTGCCTCCCGCGTTTCAAAGCTCGAGGCAGACAATGGTAAGCTCAGGAACAAGCTGACGGAGAAGGATCAGCTCATCTACGAGCTCCACGAGAAGATTACACAGCTTGAATATGCACTGCAGGAAGCTAGTGACCACTTCGCCCGGGCACTCGATGAGCAGGTCGGTATTTATGGATTGAGTGATCCGATAATTGATTTGCATCTCTTTTGGGTTTTCAAGAATTTGGTTGGAAATTCAGAACCTTGATTTTTTTTTTTTTTTAGGGGGGGGGGGGGGGGNTGGGATGCCTTCCCATATATTGGAGAAGTGGCCCTGGGCTCGGTGTTCACTTTACAGTTCATTTACTGACTATTGCTTTAAATTGTATTTGTTATAATAGATAGCCGGACAATTTGTTCTGTTTTCATTGCATTACATTGTCTGAAAATCTTTTTCAGATGAGGGCCATAAATTGCCAGGTTAACAGATTATTTTAAGATGAATGCTCGCAGTTGTTTATCTGTTTCTTAAAATAGATTCTGACCTATGCTGCCTGGAATTGTCCATCTTTTTTATATCCAAATTCTTATGCATATATTATGTTTCTGAAATCCTGTTTACATTATATTTCTCAGTTTTTCATGTAATGGACGTAGAATGTATTTATAGGCAAAATTCATACTCTTACCCAAAATTTTTCAAGCCGTTGTATGAAAATATGCAAAAGTTCCCTTTCCATTGCAATGATGTGTAGCTGGCTTATAATAGGAAGATCCAACATTCTTTATGTTTGAAAGCACTTCTGCTGAGAGTATGGAAAATTTTATAGGCTAAATTTTGCCATTTATCTACTTCTCTATCTTTTTAAAAAAATGAATAGCCAATTTCCAATTCTGTTTCTAAAAATGATTTTTCCATAATAAAATGATTTTTCTTAAAAAATATTAAATGTAAAATTCATAAAAATTTGAATATTTTTACAAAAATTCATTACCAAACATTTTATAATGACATTTTAAGAATTAGTAAGATTAGCCAAGTTTCACTACACTTAAATATGAATCCTTAACATTTTCCTTTGAGATTTTGTGATTGGGAGTATCTGGTCCACCAAATTTTACTTAGAACTTGCACCTGCCCCATCTGCAAGAAATGGCCCATTTGCACAGGCAAGACTGCTTACAAGTGATGGTGAAAATGACTAGGGGGGATTTGAACTGAACACCCCGCTCTACCTTTGTACCAAGGCCTGATGACAACTTTGGACACAATTTGAACTCTTAAATGGCTAGAACATGTAGTCCTTCACACCTGGATTGACCTCTGGAACTTTGGATTTGCAAACTTTAAATGTTTCGGGGTGGGATTTTAACAAACCCTGATTTGTGGGTGATTTTTCAAAAGCTAAACGTCTTATTTATGGTAGCACAGTTTTCATTTACGTAAACATAAGATAGTGGGCATGGTTTATGTACAAGTTTGATTACCCTAAACAGAGTTTAACTATAATTTAAAAAGCCTAATATAAAAGTTTGAAATATACCGCTTTTGAATTTGAATATTTTGAACAATGCTGTCTAGTTATTTTAGAAATAATTTTACACTGAACACATTTCTATGTGAGGAGATTCCATATTGCTTAAAGGATTTGATATGCCACGGTCGATAAGAGGTTAAAACCTACATTGATTCATCATTGGTATAATCTTGTAAATGAATTTTGTTTAAAGTTTTATAATAAATAACCTGTCTTTTATTTCAAATCTAGGGTTAAAAACTTGAATGATACCCTAAACAGTTTAATTAGAATTCAAATTTAAAACGGAATATACTTTTGAAGTTTGAATACTCTGCTTTTGAATTTGAATATTTTGAATGATGCTGTCTACTTTAAACGTTACTATGTTAGGAGATTCCATATTTCCTAAAGGCTTTGCTATTCCACGGTGTCAATCATTGGTATGACCTTGTAGATGAGCTTTGTTTAATGATCTATAAGAAATAACCTTTATTTTTTTTCAAATATAGGGTTAAAAACTTGAATAATTGCATATCTTGAGTTTGAACTTTGAATGACATCAGTATTTGTTAGAATTGTAACACCCTAAGTGAATTCTATCCTTTTCTGAAAAGTTATCATTGGTTTTCATTCTGATGATCTGTTCAATTATATGCAGAGAAAACTTGCAAATGAGAGAAATGCATTAGCGTCAACTGTCAAGAAGCTTAATCGAGATGTCGCAAAGGTAAGTGTTACATCTCTATTATTAGAGATATGTAACTGACAAGTTTGTTTCTGAAGATTTTTTGTGTGAGGTTTGATGCTTCGTTGCCAAGTTTACTTATTCAGTGCATGGATCTAGCAATTATATCCACATGGAACAAATTTGCTGATGCTTTATTGAAAAGCAGTATGGCAAGTACTTATTTTTGCAGATTGTTTTAGGCAACTGTAAATAGACAAAAATAAAAATGGAAGAACAACATATCTTTTGAAACTTCAAAGTGCAAATTATTGCAGAACAAATCTCAGACGTTTAGTGTTTGCAAATAAATGAAATTGTTTTCGTCCTCCAGCACAAACCTTTTCTTTTTACAAGCAACTTTTTTCCATGTCTTAAGTGCAGAATAGAACCCACCGTATTTACTTATGGTCCCCGTCTTAATCAAAACACTCTAATAATTGGAATAATTCTTTCAACTATGAAAACAACCAAGGGTGTTTATTTGTTTTTTTTTTCAAATTTGAAAATGGCCAAGGTGTGCATTCCAGAATTGAGTTGTCATCTTTGTCCTTGCCTTTCCAAAATTTTCACTTGTCATCTAAATTTTGTTACTTGGATGGATTTCTTGCAATATGTACCATGTTCACCTTTAGCTGGTTTTAAAATTCTTTTTTCTTCTTGGTTTGTTCCACATTAGATATTGTCTGCAGTCTTAGTTGAATACTGCAAGCCTTAACTGTAATTCCATGCCAGTTATAGGCAGTAAAATTTAATTGTAGACATGAGTTCCATGCTCATATGAAACTAGCTCTTCCAGGAATAGTGGATCCTATTGTCATGGTGGCTCTGTACTATTGAACTGATACATGATGGATGCTATCTCTGTTGCTACTTCTTGTCAGATATGGTGTCTTAGGTTATAGGCTCCTGCTACGGATGAAATTTTGAATACTTGTATTGAGCAGGATATGCAAATTTTCTTGGATACTTGAGTCATATGTCCAGGCCAAAGGAATTTAAATATTTACAAGGTTCATCCTAGGTGATATAACAGATGCTGAAAGAAGTACCCCTCATTAGACAATTATTTACTTTCACAAAAGAAATGTTGGTAATCATGGCCTAATTCATGTTTTAATTTTCTACTTTCTATATCAGGGTAGGTGTCTGTGTGTATGTGCTCCATTTGTATGTAATAGCTGCCATTATATTCAGCTAATTGCACTCAAACATATGCACAATTCTTGGATTTGTATTCCTTAGATGCTAACTACCATGATAGCAAGTTTAATCTCCCTTTTGCAAGGGAAATTCATGGGTGGTGTATTCCAAACCCTTTCTCATTGATATGCTAGCCATGCTTTTTACTTAATGGCTTGACTAATACGTGTGCCCAAGGAACTATGTTAGCAACTAAATGGGTTGCTTTGTAATGTCCCCAAAGGGAATATGCTAGATTTGCTTGTCAAATATAGTTCTGGTTATATTCTTTATATGTTATTAAACTGATTGAGGACTTTCCACAAACATATTGCACATAACCCATAGATAGGCATTTTGACAAACATGTTGCATACATCAGAAATTAGAAGAGATAATATGGCACTTAATTAATGATGGAATTTTAACCACCCAATACAATGACTAGGGCTGCAGCAGCAGCTGTGTCAAAACAACAAACAACAAACTGAAAACTAAAACCTAGTCTAGTGCCCTGATCTCCCCTAGTAGATGGCTTCCCCAATCTGCAGAAGGCTAACTCTAAATCTCCAATCCTCCTCCAAGAATGATGCAATCAGCCTGTAAACCTCTTCTGAGGACAATGATGCGCCACTCCAACAACACTGGCTGCAGTAATCTGGTCGCCCGTACTCGAAACAACTCTGGAACTCAGATCGCAGAGGGCCTCGCGAGACACAACCGATCGTTTAGTGGGGCCTTGCAGGACACCCTTTACTCGACCCGTGGGGATGCCTTCAACCCTGGTTTCTTCGAAACCCTCCTAAAACTTGCAAATGTCTGGGGTCGGCCTCGTCCAAAAAGTTTCGTAATCCTTTTGCGCACTTCGGTATCCCTCCAACTGTAAGCAAAACTCCCAAGTGAAGCTCCAATGGAAATCCTGGATGGATTCCCCTCTCGTCTAGGTTCCAATGGAAATCCTGGATGGATTCCCCTCTCGTCTAGGCTATAATGGAAATCCTGGATGGATTCCCCTCTTGTCTAGCTAGGGTGGATATTGCACCACCGAAACCAAACCAATAGTGGAAGGGTTTTGCTAAACCCTAACGAAACAATTGTTAAATTATCAAGCTTGATTTAATATGCGGATTATTTCTTTAGTTCTTCAACACTTCGAACAAAATTTGATTTATCAACCAGCAAAATGGATACTCGAAATGATGAACAGAAGTAGAAGATGTACTCAAATAGAATTTCACACATGCACAATAATTTACCCTGGAGAAACCCAAAAGGGGAGAAAACTCCAGCAAATAATTTTCCTTTAATTGCAAATAGTATGTAAGATCAAGTACAATAATCCACCATGAAAATACCTGACTGTATGACCAGCAAACAAAGGAAAAGGTTCGCTGTCCTATACTGCTGTTATAAATCAACACTTCTAGCAAAAACCGTTGCTGCCCTTTTACGCAGAAAATTCCCTTTGCAACTGTGTATATCAGCTGACAGTAAATTAACTCAAACGCTGCCCTTAGACAGCAGACTCATATGCTGTCCTTTCTCATTGTGTAGACAGCAGACTCATATGCTTGCTACCCACTCTCAATCACCTGCTGACAGACTCCTTTCCTTCACTCTTGCGCTGCATAACAATGTGAATGAGGAAGAGGGTCGAACTCTGTATATAAAGGCACAGGGAGGAAAATAAGAGTGAGTTCAAATTAGTAATAGCCAGCATGCCTTTACAACTCGAATTGTCGCTTGACTTGACTGACCTTTGCATGAGAACTCGCCCTTGAGACTTGGCTTATGCATGGCATGCCAACTCAACTTGCAACTAAACATGCATGCAATGCAACTCAACATACAACTTGACATGCATGCAACTCGACATGCAACACCCATGCATGCAACATGCAACATGCAACTCGACATGCAACACCCATGCATGCAACATGCAACATGCAACTCAACTTGTCAACTTGACTTTGACCACTCGAACTAGACATACAACTTGAGTTTGACAACTAGACTAAACATACAATTCGACTTTTACAATTGAGTTAGGCAACTCAAAATTCTTTTCATTGTGGATAATGTTACACGTGCCAACGCACTAGATCAATACATTTACATTATTTGCATAAGGAAGATTGTTTGTTTCTAGCTCATAGGAATTGTACATTCAACCTAACTTTTGTTAGATGCCTTGACTTTTGCTCATGGCTCACAAGCAAAGGTTGTACGTTCCCCTTGACTTTTGCACTAGTCTGTCTATGCTCACAGAGGTTGTATGTTCCCCCTGACTTTTGCATTAGACTTACATCTTGACTTTTGTCTTAGACTTACAAGACTTCTTCCTTTGCCTTGGCTAGACTCACAAGATCATACAGCATCTCGTTCCTCCTGACTTTTGGTTTGACTCACAGAGGTTCTACATTCCCTCTGGCTTTTGTCAATACCTCACAAGACTGGTTGATTCTCCAAATCTCCCTGGCTAGCCTCAGGGTGGCCCACATGGCCTCTCATTGGAGAATGATTGCGGATGATGCCAAATTTAACAACAATGGCTCCAAGAGCACTTCCAAAATGAGAGATCAAATCATAATGCCAAAGTGAGGCTTTACCCCTCCTTTTATCCTTTCTCCATGCCTTCTAGAACTTTCCCTTTTTTGACCAAATCAAATGTAACCCTTGTTCCCTTTTTGACTAAATCAAATATGACCCTTATCCCCTTTTTCTTTCACTTTAGGATTAAAAGTCACTTTTAATAATAGATAAGTAACTTATTAATCTAATGTCATTTTAAATACATAACATCTTCTAACCGAGTGACATTAAATAACCCCTTTTGACTCTCTTTTTCTTCACTAACAAGCCACGAAAGTCATTTCCACTGTCGAATAGGGGAATCCAAAAAATGGGGACATGACAAATCCTCCCTTCCCAATTATTGCTTGTCCTCAAGCAATTCCATCACGACTTGATGCTCCATTGACTGATCCAGACTGAAACTAAAAATAATACTAGGATCCCAAACCAACCTGTAAAATGTGAAGCATCCTCTACTCAAGGCGTGGTTCGGTAATGTACTGACATAAGAGGTCTCTTGAAAACCGCTCACAAGTAGGGCCACTCGGTGCTGCAACAACTCGATCAACCCATCAAGTAACTGCTCTGCTAGGGAACTAGTCTCATGAAGGAAAAAATTGGCTCTTGCTTTTGTGTCAACTGTCGCACTGTCTCCTATTGAAATCCTAGGGTCCCAAGCTATCCTTAGAAAGAAACCACCACGTTGATGCTGCGCCACTCTGATCATAGTCGTTCGACCATCGTGTCCACTCTGCATCCCCCTCTCCTGTAACTCCCTGCTGACATACCTGTAAGGGCTGAACCTACTATCACGAATAGTAGCTGGCATAGGCATCCATGTGAAGTCACGATCTGTAAATCCACTGTCATAACCGATCCTGAATATCGGAAAAGGAAGTCTATCCAAGTCACTGACAATGACTCTGGGTTGCTCATGGACTCTAGAGATCCCTCCACTAGATAGCTCTGTCATCTGCACTGCCCCATACTTAGAAGATATCGCTGGAAAGTGCGTGAATTGGTCAATTACTAGAGACCTACTATCGGTCCACTATATCCTCGGTAACTTTGTGGTGTAATTTGTCCACCTGCTCTCCCACTCTCGCCCAGAAATGGCTAAAGACTGCATTCATCCTGTGGAATGAGTGCCTCCACCTGCTCTGCTGACAAGTTGTATAGTCCCCTACATTGTCCGTGAAGCCTCTCCATGCGAACCTCTCTTGGATTTGCCTGAAGCGCTCTCTGCTCCTAGTACTAATCTGCAAGGTGCTGATACAAGAACCTACCTGCTTGTCCCTGATAAGCCAGGCTATCATAAGTTGCATAAACTTGGTCAACTCCTCGAAAGACCACTCCTCCAAGCAACCACTCCTAAGCCTCCTAAAGATAAGCTTCGGAATGTCAAAATCGGCGCTCACATCTATAATATTTATTGAACTTTCAAGCAATGTAATACCAAGGTCCCAAACTAATTCGAGAAAGGTACCACCATGTTGACGCTGCACTACTCTGATCATCACCGTCAGACCAACGTGCCCAGTTTGCATCCTCCTTTCCTGGAACCCCAAGCTGAACTCCCTAATGGGATTGAAACCCCTGTCCTGAATCTTCCCCTGCCAAGGTATCTCAGTGACATCTAAGCCTGCAAATCCATGATTGGCCTCGAGTCTATCTTGCCATATAGAGTAAGTCTCGACCTCCCCTCTACTGACATCCCAAAAATAAAGCAAACCAATCATTGTCACGACTCTGTCGATCATCATCATATGAATCAATCTATCAATCAGATGAATTCCCAAATCCCACCACCAAATTGGAAGTCCACCACTTCCAATACTTGCCAGCTGCTGTTGTGCTATATTGGTAACTATCAGAGTCAAAATGAGCCAAGTCCCTGGAATGCCATCATTTGGTGGAAACCTAGTACTAGGAATCAACTCCGTGCCTCCTAATCTATTCGGCTCTTGCCAAACTGCACCGGGAAATATGCTATCTCGATCACCGTCAATGTCCCCAAGTAATTCGTGGAGTCTAAACACCTCCTTGGAAAATAGTGCTGTCACTTGCGATACCTCATACTCATGTGAGTACCCAAAATGCCCTGTCAACGGTGAATCACACATAGTCCTTATAATCCTCTTCCTAAGTGTGGTCTTAGGGACTACATGTGTGCGATCTCCATAATGGATAATGCCATCCACCACTTTGTCAACTGAAATCTCTGTGAACTGATCCAATACAATCTGGATCTCCTCCTGTGCTCTGACCACATAGCCCAAATGAAAGAACTTTGACATGGCTATAATCCTACTTGCCTCACCCAACTGAATCAGGTGAATCCTCCATGTCCTGCTGAGTATACTGCTAACATTAGAAAATAACGCTAGATTCCACTGCCACTGCTTACAAGACTGGAAAATGTTAGGTGCGTTGGTCAATCCCAATGGTATGACCAAGGACTCAAGGTAACATTTGAGAGCGATCTTGCGGTTATCCTTCTCTCTGTCCCTGCTCTGGTGATATCCCAATTGAAGATCAATCTTTGAGGAATATTCCTCTCCATGAAGCTCGTCCATCCACTCATCGATCCTGGGTGAACCAAACTTAATGATATGTTTGAAATCCTTGTTTGGGGATCTCCCCAGGGGAAAAGTCCCACGACCCCATTGTAAACCATCGTACATCGTTATATACTGCTGTATACTACTGCATACCATAGTATCATCATATATCACCTTGTATCCTATATGTGCCACTGTATCAATCACTCCACTAATATCAACTGGACCTGGATCCCATAGTGATGTATCCACATTTGTCCTATACTCAATCCCCCAATCAATTGGTGCATATACTTCCTTGCTGGTTGGTCCACAAGGAATGTGCTCAACTACCTCCTCTGTAGCTAAGCCTTGAGCCAAAATAAACGACTCATGATCCTTGCAATGCACAACAGGCGCACGGGTAAAACCCTTGGTGACAAACTTCTCCTCATACACCTGCAACCTTGGATACTCCCCGTGTAGAATCGTCATAAGAGGCTCCTCGCTCAGATCATGAGTGCCACTCACGCCTTCATGTGTTACTGTTGTTGTCAATGAAGAGCGTGCCAAACTAAGATGGTAGCAAAGCTTTTCAATCTCCTTTCCTTGTCTTCAACAGACTTAAGAGCAAGGTCCCCGTCCATGAACAATTGCAAGTAATCAGATTTCATCTGCTCTAGTGCTTCTTTGATAATGCGTAATTGAGCACTAGTGATCCCATCTACACCTCCTTTTTGTCTCTTCCGCATCTAAGCTTTCCACATAAGATCTTGAATAAACTTATGAACACCATCTGCCCTTGTCAACGCCTGCACAACTTGTTCCTCCTTGACCAATAATTGGTCCTCCAATTCTTGCAATGCTAAGGGCTTTTGTTCAATTTCATCCCCATGTTGAGGTACAATCACGTCCTCATCATTATAGACATCATAAATGAGATATGGTGCTGAATCCTCATCATGCATAGGTGCTATCACGCTTGAACTACCCTCATCATAAGCATCGTACATAGTGGAAGATGTTGGACCCTCAACATCAGTTGATTGGAACATCTCTTCATAGTCATCATGAGACGTTGCATCCTCATCCTTTGTTGATTCATTAGAGGTATACCCATCCAACACACTGGTGTCCTCGGCTTCATTGGTTAGCTTCGATCATGTATCATAGGCTGTTGTTTGGTCCTCTTCTATGCATACATCCTCAACATGGCTAGATGCATGCTCCTTCACCTGTCCTTTATGCTCATCTTTCTGCCTTGTGCCTTTAAAGGAATCCTCGTCCACATTCTTGGGACAACATTCGTAGTTGAGGGTGAAATAGCTTTTAAAAGGCAAAGCTGCGTGGATCTCCTCACCCAATGTTAGATACTTCTGGTAGTGATAAGGCACGTTTTTAATTGCTACTAGTGTCCTTGAGATTTCAAACACATGCTTTGGATCTTCCTCCATTTGGCTTAACCACCTGAGTGCAAAATCTACTCCCATCCTTTCTTACACCTTTTCCTTAGTTTGATAGCCAAGCTTGTATACCCTCACAGGCTGGGAGGATCACAAGCTCTGATACCATTGTAATGTCCCCAAAGGGAATATGCTAGATTTGCTTGTCAAATATAGTTCTGGTTATATTCTTTATATGTTATTAAACTGATTGAGGACTTTCCACAAACGTATTGCACATAACCCATAGATAGGCATTTTGACAAACATGTTGCATACAATAGAAATTAGAAGAGATAATATGGCACTTTATTAATGATGGAATTTTGACCACCCAATACAATGACTAGCGCTGCAACAACAACTATGTCAAAACAACAAACAACAAACTGAAAACCGAAACTTGGTGTAGTGCCCTGATCTCCCATAGTAGATGGCTTCCCCAATCTGTAAAAGGCTAACTCCAAATCTTCAATCTGTTGAAATAATGTAACTGCAAAGAGCATTCTTATTATTATTGTTATTTTATTATTAGGATTAATCCCCATTGTGGATTAATCATGTCGATAATTGTATTAGGACCAAATCCCCTTTTGCGGATTGGTCATTGGACAATTATAATGGGCAGAATAAGAAGTTGGTCCCAACAGTTATTATTGAGACCCAGAATTAATTTAAAGGTGGGTTTACCCACCCAGAGTGAGAGGTCGGCCCTGCCAGTGAAACCCTTTCACACGTGCCAGTCTTGTATATATAGGAGGTTAGCGCCTCACTTTAACACACAACTCACTTGCTCATTATCTTATGAGGCAAGCTGCAATTACCAGTTAGAGAGAGGAGAAGAAGAGTGGCACATCTCTTGGGGAGGACTATCTGTATTGGTTTGAGTTATCTCTTGAACATTGTATAAGCTATTTATGATAAGGAAGGTTTTGCTGGGTTTTCTTCCCCTAGAGGGTTTCCCCGGATAAATGCCGTGTCTCTTGTGAAAGTGTATTTCTCAGTGATCTTGTTCTTATGATGCTCTTATCTATTGAAATGCAAAGAACTATAATAATGGCATAAACATTAACATGGTATCAGAGCCAACCTGGAGGAAGCATATTTCGCAAGAGAAAAACGTCACTGTTGCAGTACCTGAAAATTAGGGTTTTGCAAAAGTGAATCTTTTCAGCCCTAAAACCACCTAGAAAGTTGCGCCCTCCCCCAAGGATCATTTTGGCACTTAGAGCGCACCTTTTCAGTGGCTAGATCTTTCGGAAAGTGAAACCCTAGTTTCACAAAGTACCATAAAACCAGAAAACCAGAGTACCAGAAGTACCAGAAAACCAGAAGCACCAGTCCAGAAATCCGCAGATCAAGTTTGAGGGGGTAAAAGTTGGATTTTCGAAATTCCGACTGCACCAGCTAACTCGCCTCAGCTCAATGCATCTATATCCCCTGGATCAGAATTTCAAAATTCAAAGTTTGAAAAATTAGGGTTTTCTCATAAAACCCTAAGCTGCAGTTGTAGTTGCAGTTTCAAAACCAGTTGCAGTTGCAGCATTAGTTGCAGTTGTAGCCGTAGAAC
>ML780325.1:102108-125568 GCA_009831015.1 Picea engelmannii | reverse complement strand
AGGAGAAGAAGAGTGGCGCATCTCTTGGGGAGGACTATCTGTATTGGTTTGAGTTATCTCTTGAACATTGTATAAGCTATTTATGATAAGGAAGTTTTTGCTGGGTTTTCTTCCCCTAGAGGGTTTCCCAGGATAAATGCCGTCTCTTGTGAAAGTGTATTTCTCAGTGATCTTGTTCTTATGATGCTCTTATCTATTGAAATGCAAAGAACTATAATAATGGCATAAACATTAACACAATCCTCCTCCAAGAATGATGCAATCAGCCTGTAAACCTCTTTTGAAGACAATGACACACCACTCCAACAACACCGGCTGCAGTAATCCGTTCGCCTGTACCCGAAACAACTCTGCAACTTAGATAGCATAGGGCCTCACAGGACACAACCGGTCGTCTAGCGGGGTCTCGCGAGATACCTTTTACTCGACCCACGGGGATGCCTTCAACCCTGGTTTCTTTGAAACCCTCCTGAAACCTGCAAATGTCTGGGCTTAGCCTCATCTAGAAAGTTTCGTAATCCTCCTGTGCACTTCGGTATCCCTCCAACTGTAGTCAAAACTCTCAAGTGAAGCTCCAATGGAAATCCTGGATGGATTCCCCTCTCGTCTAGGCACCAATGGAAATCTTGGATGGATTCCCCTCTTGTCTAGCTAGGGTGGATATTGCACCATTGAAACCAAACCAATAGTGGAAGGGTTTTGCTAAACCCTAACAAAACAATGGTTCCAAGAGCACTTCCAAAATGAGAGATCAAATCATAATGCCAAAGTGAGGCTCTACCCCTCCTTTTATCCTTTCTCCATGCCTTCTAGAACTTTCCCTTTTTTGAACAAATCAAATGTAACCGTTATCCCCTTTTTGCCTAAATCAAATGTGACCCTTATCCCCTTTTTCTTTCACTTTAGGATTAAAAATCACTTTTAATAATAGACAAGTAACTTATTAATCTAATGTCACTTTAAATACATAACATCTCCTAGCTGAGTGACATTAATAACCCCTTTTGACTCTCTTTTTCTTCACTGACAAGCCACGAAAGTCATTTCCACTGTTGAACAGGGGAATCCAAAAAATGGGGACATGACATGTTTGTACAAATACTCGTGCGTCATCATCTCTAGAATGCTATGCACACTCATGGCATCCTTGGTCCTTTTGGACTTCGTGGCATTGTTAGTGCACTTGAAGCCTTTAAGAGTTTTGGATCCAACATTGTTAAGAGAATTTGGCAAGCATGGAAGCTAGTGTCCAAGCATATCCTAGTGACAACTTAATTGGTCTCATTGGCTTCAAGCTATTGATTGTCTTGCCTTTATAGCATTATGCCATTTAATAATAGAAAACTATTAGTTTACATTAAATATGGATGTTCATGGGTTCATTTGGAAGGATTGGCTATGGTTGGACCGTCGACGGCTTTTTATGGGTTATTGAACAAAGACACTTTGCTAAGGTTTGATCATTTGGTTTGATAATAGAGTGTTTAAATATAAAATGGACTCTCGATGAATTTTGATGATTAGTGGAACAAGAGTGTCAAGGCATATTGAGCTCTTATTCTTCCTTTAAGGCACATGTTGGGGTGGTCGATTCTCCATAATAGTTTTGCAATTAAGGATCGAATATATCATCGTGGTTTTATTTATTGATGTTGTGTGGAGTAGCACAACTGCACAACAATTAAGCATTTGTTGTGGAGTTGTTTAGTTGTCGAAACATTTTGAGCTTGGATAGCTTAATATAGTATGCTATTTGTAGCTATTCATTGGAAGGGAGTTTTTCTAGAGACAAGTGGATGATTTGACAAATTGATTGGAGCATGTGGGATGTGATCAGATTGATGGGGTTATTTTTTCTTTTGGTGATATCGATGTTGTGTAACATTTCATGAGTTGCCATGCTCATTCAATTTGAGAGAAGTTTCTACAATCCAATTGGATTTGGCTCTTTAGGTTTCAATTCGAATTGGCATGTTTAGGAAAGTATATATATTCTTTGTTGCTTAGAGTGAAAGTATATATGTTGGTGCTCTTGGCCTATATAAGGTATCTTGATTTAAAGGTACATGTTTATTGATGTCTAATGAAATATGTGATGCCTTTTTGACGAAAAAAGAAAGAAAGATATATGTCGACACTCTTGGCGCATGTAGGTTGGGGATTTTTCTATGCCTGACTATTTGGCTTTTGGATATTTTGATCTTAATGTACATGTTTATTGATTTTTAATGAAATATATAATGCCTTGTCCATGACAAAAAGCAAGATGTTCAATAGCACCAAAACTATGGTAGTACAAAAATCACATCCAATTAAAGTTTCAATGTAATAAAATTTTTAAATTCTAAATTGTAACATTGTCACAAAACAATATAATAATTGACTAAAAGTCAAGGAACTAAGTGTTGTATACAAGAAGTTGAGGGAGATAGGCATGTGATGAACCCTATATATGGTGACACTAGCTCTCATGGATGTAACTTGGTGCCATGGGTAAAGAACTACTAGTCTTATTCTTAATCTAGAGTTTTTATGATTGAAAGATTATGTTGAACCAAAATATCATTAGTAGAAATAAAAATGAAGCAATGAGATGCAAAGAGAAACAAGGATGTGATACGATTAAATGTATGCACTTGGAATGCAGTATGGGTATCCTCTGTAAAATGAAGGGTGTTGAAGCCTCCAACCAAAATCTATGCAATCGAGCCATCGTGAGAGTAGACCTCCAAGTTGAAATCACTTGTCAACAAAGGAACAAGCCTAGCATAATATGTGTGGTGCATGAGAGAAATGGGGTTCATCACTAAAGGAAAAATCCTAACGAGACAAAAGGAAAAAGGGAATTGGTGATATTGTGTAGACTTGTCCTTGTGCCATTGTTCACAAAGTGATGCCTAAAGCATAGACTTGTCAACAAAGGAACAAGTCTAACACAATATGTGTGGTGCATGGGAGAAATGGAGTTAAAGACAAAGGACTTCGAAGGGCAAGGGGTGGCATGGCCATTGACATAGATTTCTAATTAACTAAACTACCCTAGCAAATAAGTAGTGAGGCCAACAATGTAAAGGTTTCTCATTTCAAGGACTAAGTTGTGAGGATGGAAAAATTATGCAGAAAGGAAATTACAAGAAAGAGCAAAGGGGGCTTAAAACAATCCCATTTGTCACTTGTATAGAAATGTACCCACAATTTACTCAAACAACAAAGTGATGCCTAGCAATTGGCCTAAGTTACATGTGGGACTCCACATAATGCTTGCATGAGGTTGAAATAATCATACACTATGAGAATGCCACCATATTGTTGCACACAAGTGACAATACATATGCATGGTGCAAGTAATGTGATTAGGGGCAACGAGAGGAATGCATGCGTGGAAGTTGGATATAATGGGAATGCAGTGGTTGATTATAAGAAAGTTTCTAGATGAAGTTGTGAAGGTTAGATTGGCTAATTGGGAGGAAACTAAAAGGGTAAGGGTGCAAGTAAGGTAATAATTTAACACCGGGAAGCTTTAAGATGGGAAGCATTAATGGAATGTGTATGTTTCCCACCTAATGATGAAGAATGATCTACACCATTTTGTAAGCCTTCTATGATGGCATAGGGACCAAGCCAAATAATGTTGGATTTTGAGTAGCTTCGGAAGATATTCTTATCGTACCTGACCAAGACAAAACCCTAAAGAATATCATTATATTATATTTGTTAAGACAACCCTATTGTGCCTTTGTAAAAGTCGGTCCTATTGTGCACTGACAAGTAAACTGTAAATTAAAAGGATGAAGTGACAGGTTGGCCCAGACCTAATTTAGGCAGGCCAAACTACTATTTATAAGGAAGGCCAATGCCTCATTTGAACACACTCACAACACAAGTTCTGTGGCTAAAGAAGAGAAGTGCGCACGTCTTAGAGGGAGAAGCTACTGCAGCTAGGAGGTGACGTTGTGGAGGTTCTTGGTTTATCTCTTGAGTATATCTTGGTTAAGTGGTGTGTTACTCTTCCCTAGTTAAGGGTTTGAGGAGGATCTTCTGCTTTGTTAGCTCTCTCTTGGAGAGAGGCATTGTTCTTGGTTGGTGAATCTATATTGAGGGAGTTTGTTGGGTTTAACCCCCTAGGGGGTTTTCCCAGGGTAACTCTTGTGTATGCTGTGAATGTTATTCTTTCAGTGATCCTTTATATGCAGTTATTGTGCTAATGGTTTAAAAGTAAAAGAACACTAATCTAGTTAACTGCTTAAGACGGAAAATCAACATGTTATTAGAGCGGGCCTGAAAGAAGGCATTTTCCTAGCACAAAAGAACTTGTCGAAGAAGCTAAGAGCTTAGGAAGACTCTCCTAACCCTAGCGCACCTCTTCCTGTGCATAAACTCTTAGTTTGACGAAATTTTGTAAACTGCAACTGCCTGCAACTGCATAAACCCTATGTGTGACGTTTTCCCTGTTTAAGGAGGACGCTGGAGAAAGTAAGCACACCTAGGAACTTGCCTAGGCAGGGCGAATCTATTCCCTGGACCAGAGCTCAAAATTTTACAAGTTAAAAAATTAGGGTTTCCTCATAAACCCTAGGACTGGTTGCAGCCACTATAGGTTTTGTGACAAAATTCATCTTTAACTCAACAATCTCTTTGGCAAGGTCTAAGATCCTCATCTTGAAAAGTTATTTGTTATTTTACTTGTTCTGAGCAGGATGACTACCGGTACCAAGCTTGACGAAAAGATTTAATGAGCCTATGACTTCCGAGCATGGAAGTACAGAGTAATGCTCATTCTAGAAGAGAATGACCTTGTAAGTTTTGTTGAAAAAGATATTGAAGAGGCAGAGGGAGATGAGGCCAAAGCCAAATATAAGAAGGATCTGATCAAGGCAAAGAGGATCATTGCCGACTCCATCAAGAACCACTTGATTCCTCATGTTTCAACATTAAAAACCCCAAAGCAAATGATGGATGCCTTATCCCGTCTGTTTGATGTCAAGAACATCAATCAGAAAATGACCTTGAGGACACAACTCAAGAATGTGAAGATGCAAAATTCAGAAACCATACAATCTTACTTCACAAGAGTGTCCTAGATTAAAGAACAACTTGAAGCTATTGTAGGCTTAGTTGAAGAAGATGAGTTAACGATGACCACATTGAATGGTCTCACAAATTCTTGGGAATCCTTCATCCAAGGAATCTGCTCTAGAAGAAAGTTAACTAAGTTCAACAGATTGTGGGAAGACTGTACTCGAGAAGAAGCCATATTAAAGGCAAGAAAAGAAAAGATAGAAAGCAATGAAGATCAAGCGCTAACAACTCATGCAAGAAAAGGAAAGAACAAGAAAGAAATTCACTCTCACAAAAGGTTTCAGAAGCCTCATAAAGGATAAGATTCTCATAAAGATCTCTTAAGCTTCAGAAGCTTCATTTGCCAGAAGATGGGACATATTGCAAGAAATTGTCCCCAAGCAAAAGACCAGATTAGAAACAGGAAGTTTAAAAGACTATTATCACGCAATTTGTACTTGCCTAAAGCCAAAGGCAAGTGAACACTAAATTGGCGTAACAAGGAGGTTGTCCTACCATTGTCACCTAAACAAGACACCTCTTTCTATTTAGGAGTAGCTCCCTAGGGGAGACGTCTCCAGTGACCTGGGGGTTTGAGAAGGCTAAGGCAAGAGTATCAAGAAAGTCCCACCCCTCTCACAGGTCACTCCGATCAAAAGTTCCAAAGGTTTTAATGAGATGAAGCAAAGTAATATTTAAGTGTACTTGCCCAGAACAAGACAACAAGAAAAATACTATTTGCAAGTACCATATGATGTTAGTGCTTCATAAAACCATAGACTTTGATAAAAAGAACAAGCTGATATAAAAGCTGAAGCAACAGAAGTATTTATAACAGCAATGTATATATAGCAATAACTTCACAATTATGCCTCTAAAGCTTAAAAAATGACTAGAAATGATATCATAAACTTGACAAAATGATAGTAATTGTCAGAAGCAATGATGGCAATGTATAATCAGCTTTAAAATTTGTTTTTAAGATGATTTTGCTGCTGTTATAGATGGCTGTAGCAATCTTTTGCAACAACAACAAATTAGTTAGTAGGTTAGTCTAATCTAAAGTTAGAAATAGTTAGTAAAGGTCTTAAGGTAGATGGTTTAAGGGTTGTTTTAATCAATCAATCACTTGCAAGGTATGAACTAGTGCCTTTTAGGGTAAATGGAGTCAATGTTGCAGCGACGATTCTTAGAGGGAAACAACAAATGATAATAGGTGAGCTAAAGGAAAAGGGAGGATGATTGAGGTGCTAGTAACCTAAGGCCTCAATATCCAAAACCCTAGAAGGAAAAGATGCTAGGAAGTAGGTAACCCCAGGCCCTAGCGATTTCCTTCTCCTTTAGGTCAAGCTTGAAATAAATGTATGAAGCTTAATGAAGTAATGATACTAGAGTGCTACTAAGGTAGGGCTCTAGTATATCCTTCAAGGGAGGTGTCTTCTAACAAAATCAAGTAGGTGAAGAGTTATAAAGAAAAGATCAATAACATGTGCTTTTCTCCTAGGGTTTCACAATAGCAATTTCATAATCTTAGAAATGAACAAGTAAAAGCACCATAACCCTTCAAAATAAAGAAGGATTGCAAATTTCTGCTTACTTCATCGAGAATAATCTAGCCACAAACCCTAGTTGAAGACTTTCCACCATGAAAATGCAAAAATACAACAAAAGAAGCCTCCTCCAAGAGTTGTGCACCACTTAACTTCAACCAATAAGCCTTAAAAGGGGCCAAATTTTAGACCTCACACTTGTGTGAATGAAAGATGATGAAAAAATGAGTCTTAACTCTTTATTTATAAAATACAAGTGACTTTTAATTACATTTTAGGTCAAAAAGGTCGACATAGCCAGTTTACATCAAAAATCCAGTTTTACATAAAAATGACAATTAAAACCCTAATTTTGCCTTTTAGGGATGATGTCATGCCCCTCCTAGGGTGACGTTAGGCCCCTTCTTGGAACGCTAGGTCTCCAAAGTGAAATGTTAGGCCTCCAAAGGTCTCAGAAGATACCACACGTGCCAACCAAGCCGTCCTCATGCCAAAACCCTAACTGGATGATGTCAAGGCTCCATATGATGATGTCAGGGGCCTTCAAGGGCGAATGTCATGGTGGGAGGGCAAGACCCCCCTAGGTCCAGGCCTGCCAAAGTGTCTCTGGTGGAATGTCCTCCCTTTTCTTCGGTGCAAGCCTCTGGTATCCCTTTGCCCCTAGTTAGGGTCACAACATCCATCTGGTGGGCTTTTAGCCCTATTGAGGTTCGAACTAATCATCTCCCCATATGTACCTGTCCGTCGAGCATGGTCCTACAACAACAACAAGTACACCCTCCATGGGCTCATAAGTCACATGGATCATAGTATTGTCAATCACATCTAATAATCAAGTTACCCAAACATGTGCATCAAACCCCCTTTTACCCAGACAAATGCTCAAAGATGTTATGCTATTTAACAAGCCAGGTTTGGAGAGGGTCTTAGGATGTCCTATTGGGCTAATCCTCCTCAGGTGTGGGGTGTTTCCAGGTGAAGACCAATCTAGGTCATGTAAATGCATGAGATGGTGTAGGGGATGTTTGGGCAAGGGGTGCATTGATAACAGGGAAATGTAGGTCTTACCTGTGGGTGCCTCTGTAGAGGGCAAGCTGCACCTTGTCATGGATGCCATTGTTTCCTAGCCCATTCGATGCCTTTTTACTCTTTGTCTTATTGCTTTTTTCTTTCAAGAGAATAGTTGGAGGACACTGCCTTGGTGTGGTGACCAGTGGTGACAGCGTTACCCACAAGCATTTCACGGAAATGAGAAGGCTGGCTCGTGATGAGACTCTCTTTCTCCTGGCTTTGCCACCAAGAACCACTACCTTGGTTTGGTGACCAAATGAATAGTAGTGTCACACCGCTACATTCGCATGGACCTAATAGGCCGACTCATGATGAGACCTCCTATCCACCAACTAGGCCTTGAGTTTTATTTTATTTTACAGGTCCCCTTTTCTTGCTGAGAAGCCTTTTATTGCTTTCTTGGGAATCCTTGAGCGAAGCATCTCAAGGTTTCATCTTGGCTTTTAACTTTTGCCAACTACTTTTACCCTTTGGGCCTTTAGCTCCTTCTTCCCACAAGGCAAGGTACAACCCTTACTAGCTTGGCAAACCCAATTGCCGAACCAATGTAGGGGATAGATGAGAGGGATAATGAAGAAGTATCATTATTCATCCAGACATCGTACAGACCAAGCAAGCAGTCTGACAATGCACGCTCGAGGTATGCACCCTTCATAATTGATTTCAGTTTTTTACATTAGACTTTATGCATTTTTATCTTAGCATGTTGGATCATTATCCCTCGTACCAGAATCCAACAAGGTCTCATTTAAAATCAAGAAATAATTTCTGTGCTCGGGGGTGGCATGTGTGCCTATGGTTGGGTGACAATAATGTAATATTGTCTATGGTGAAACGAGCACATTAAAATTTAAATGTCCCTGGTATGGGAGCTCATCAGTGTCATGCATCAACATCATGTATGGCTCACAGTGTCCTGCAGTTTCTCGATGAGAAGACCTGGTCAGTGGACAGTGAGGCCACCTTGACAGGAAGCATAATTTGTTTGAAGTTTGACTCAATTTTTCATATTAAGTCTTGGTAACAAACACCAAGTATATCTTGTAGAGACTCTGAGGATATTGTAGACTTAGAGGAAGTCAAGGCTCAAAGAGAGCCAATTTGCTCATGCAGGGAACAAACACCTCTAGAACGGATAATACCAAAAATCAAAGAAATAGTTTCGGTGCTCGTGAATACAGCCAGTTAGATCAACTATAAAACAACCACGATCCATTAAAAGACGGCGATACAGTATGAGATTCAGAGGGAGCAAGTATGATAGTCCCTGTATTTGAGATTGAGTTGCCTCCAGTGCCAGTTGGTGCAGTACATGAGTCGGGCCATGGAGACATGACTCTAGTAGAAAATTGAGTTACCTCCAAAGAAAGAGGATAAGCTACCTTCAGTGTCAGTTATTGAGCCACTCTTAGAGTTCAACAACTACAATGAGAATGGAGCAGTCATTCTCCACTTCAGAAAGAGCAGCTGTAGGTGTAGAGTCCCAGTCCCTGTAGGAACAGTTGCAGAGAGAGTAGAGGACATACTCTCAGGCAGTGAGACAGATAGTGCTTTGTAGAAAGCACATAGAGTCAACACATGATTGTGCAGATTGAGTTGCAGCTAAGCAAGTGTACTAGTTTGGTACAATGTGATGTGAAAATTTGGTTCGTTGATATATTTGAAGAACACGAGGACATATATATGTTTTGCGGTGAACACATTGAGTCAGTACATGATTGAGCCTAGACATGTTCACCTAAAGGGTACAAGCGATTATGGACTTAGATATATCTCGGATCATGAGATAAGATTGCAGGGCTACATAGATTCAGATTGGGCAGGCAATGTCATAGACCAGAAAAGTACATCCAGATGTTGCTTTAGTATGGGATCAACTGTGATCTTGTGGCTTAGTGAGAAGTAGACCTGTATGGCACTCAGTTTCGCAAAGACAGAGTATGTGGCAACATGGTTAGCTTGTGGCGAAGCAGTGTGGCTTTGGAAGTTGATTGCATAATTGTTTGATCGAGTTGGAGGAAATCTGTATCTTTTATGACAACCAAAGTTGCATAAAGTTGTCAGTGAACCCAGTGTGTCATGACAAGTCCAAGCATATCGAGATCAAGTACCATTATATTCGAGAGATGATATAGAAGGTAGCAGTAAAGCTCTAGTATGTTCCTACCGACGAGTAGGTAGCAGACGTGTTGACTAAGCCTTTGTCGAGAGTGTAGTTCGAATACTTCAGAGACAAGTTTGGTGTGTTTTAGAAGGATTTTCCCTCATGAGAGGGAGTGATGTGTTCCCTTGTAGCAGGAAGTGATGTGTTCTCTAGTAGAGGGAAGTGATGAGATCCCCAGTAGTGGGAGCTACTCCAATGCAGGTTGGTACTCCAACGGAGGCTGGTATGCTACCCCAGCGCAGGTTCGTACTCCAACGTAGGTTGGTATGCTACCCTAGCGCAGGTTGGTACTCCAACACAGGCTGGTATGCTACCCCAATGTAGGTTGGTACTCCAACGCAGGTTGGTATGCTACCCCAACGCAATGACACAATAGGTACCTTGGAAACCCCTGTGTGGGGAAAACCAGCTAAGAGGGGAGCTTTATCTCAGAAAGTACAATAACAAATAATAATCAGAAAGTTCTTACAGTACAGTAGAAGGATTATGCTCAGATTTTGGCCAGCAAAACAAGTGTTGTTCAACCCAACTTCCTCCAACATGTAAGGCCTCCTTCTGGCTGTCTTGTACAACTTGTTATGGCCTCTTTTGATGGCTGTCCCAGGCTGCTGTGTGCAGCCCCAAACTGCTGCTCCAAAACCCTTTGGTTTCGCCTTCTTTCCTCAACTGAATATGCTCAGAAATCAACTTCACTGTTGCTGCTGTATATGGCCTTGAGTATGGGCTGTTTCTGCTACACAGGATGGCATGTAGATGGCCTCCATTGAGTGCCCTAAACCAACACATAAATCTCCTTCAACAACATCTCATCTCTGCCTTCTCTCAGCCTTGCTTCCACTTTTCTCTTGCTCACCAAATGATTGAATGAGCAACCCAACACCCTCAACCTTGCTCTATACCCAACCTCCCCCCTTGCTTCCTTGGGATCAGTGCCTAGTATGGGATGAACTGTGATCTCGTGGCTCAGTGAGAAGTAGACCTGTATGGCACTCAGTTTCACAAAGGCAAAGTATGTGGCAGCATGGTCAGCTTGTGGCGAAGCAGTGTGGCTTCGAAAGTTGATTGCATAATTGTTTGATCTCGAGTTGGAGGAAATCTGTATCTTTTATGACAACCAGAGTTGCATAAAGTTGTCAGTGAACCCAGTGTGTCATGACAAGTCCAAGCATATCGAGATCAAGTACCATTATATCCGAGAGATGATACAAGGGAGCAATAAAGCTCTAGTATGTTCCTACCGACGAGCAGGTAGCATACATGTTGACTAAGCCTTTGTTGAGAGTGAAGTTCGAATACTTCAGAGACAAGTTTGGTGTGTTTCAAAAGGATTTTCCCTCATGAGAAGGAGTGATTTGTTCCCCTGTAGAGGGAAGTGATGTGTTCCCCAGTAGAGGGAAGTGATGAGATCCCCAATGGTGGGAGCTACTCCAACGGAGGCTGGTATGCTACCCCAGTGCAGGTTGGTACTCCAACGCAAGTTGGTATGCTACCCTAGCGTAGGTTGGTACTCCAACACAGGCTGGTATGCTACCCCAACGCAGGTTGATACTCCAATGCAGGCTGGTATGCTACCCCACCGCAATGACACAATAGGTACCTTGGAAACCCCAGTGTGGGGAAAACCAGCTAAGAGGGGAGCTTTATTAGGCTTTCTAAGAGAAGGCACAACAACAAATAATAATCAAAAAGTTCTTACACTACAGTAGAAGGATTATGCTTAGATTTGGGCCAGCAAAACAAGTGTTGTTCAGCCTGGCTTCCTCCAGCCTGTAAGGCCTCCTTTTGGATGTCTTGTACAACATGCTATGGCCTCTTTTGATGGCTGTCTCAGGCTGTTGTGTGCAACCCCAAACTGTTGCTCCAAAACCCTTTGGTTCCGCCTTCTTTCCTTAGTTGAATATGCTTAGAAATCAACTTCACTGTTGCTGCTGTATATGGCCTTGAGTATGGGCTATTTCTGTTACACAGGAAGGCCTGTAGATGGCCTCCATTGAGTGCCCTAAACCAACACATAAATCTCCTTCAACAACAACTCCTCTCTGCCTTCTCTCAACCTTGCTCCCACTTTTCTCTTGCTCACCAAATGACTGAATGAGCGACCCAACACCCTCAGCCTTGCTCTATACCCAGCCTCCCCCCTTGCTTCCTTGGGATTAGTGCCCAACAAAAGCTTCAAGGGTCCAGATTGAGGTGCCTCCTCTCTCTGGACCCCACACAACACTAAAGGGGTTCATTGCCCAAGGCAAGGCCCCACTCAGCACTAAGGCTGAGTGCCCCCCCTTGACAGGGCCCCACAATCAACTAACAACAAAATTTTGGCTGAATTTCCTAAGTAAAACTTAGGTTAATTGTTAAGGTTGATATGGGTCAAATTAAAGTCCCATGCATGCCTTTGGGCACTAGGCATGTGGGAACACCTTCTACTGCTACAAAAAAATTAACACTCCCTCTTAGCGAGGAGGGTGTTTTGCACAACCCCTAATTTGTCCTTGAAGTAGACAAATTTTCCTTTCACCAAAGGCTTCATGAGTATGTTTGCAATTTGTGTACTGTCCCTAGCCACCCAGGCTGGGCCATGCCACACAAATCTCAACTTCTCGCGTTCTGATACCAAATTGTAACGTACCTCGTTACTCTTGATTTTTCTATTTCCCAGATATGATAATTATTGCCCTACGATTTTCAAACAGATTTTAATACCACTGTTATCATAGATTAATTACACATTGAAAATTTCAACTGAAATAAACTGCAGCAGAAATAACAGAATCATAGAGAGATAGCCATGCACAATAGACACAAGATTTATCTTGGGAAAACCTGAACTTAGGAGAAAAAACCCAACAACTTTTCTATAGAAGAATTCAGTCCAAGATATTGTTGAGATTTTGGTACCTTGGAAAGTGGTCTCCCTGTGTTTGTGAGTCTCTAATAAACACAAAGGGGGAGACTATTACCCCAATTACTTCACTTTATGTTCTAATTTCATGTTGACTTAGGAGTTTAAGTAAGAAGTGAAATATGTCACTTAAATTATTAAAGTGACATTTAATTCACTTTGTGGGTGAATTAAAGGACACGAGGCAAACTAAGGAAACTTGGGAAAGTGGGTTTCCTAAGTGAGATTTTTGGATTAAATCTCACCCATTGATTAGACATGGCTAGATTGGATCTAGGCCATTGATCTTTTAGGGTTTTTCCAAAGAGAGGCTAAAGGAGGGAAAAGGGTAAGGAAGAGATTAATTATTCACTTGCTCACTTGAGAGACTTGGGTGAGGAGGAGTGAAGAGAAGGAGAGGATGAGGGTTTGGAGCTCTTGGGTGCATTCTTGAGGAGAGGAGGGCGCACAAGGGAGAAGGGCATTGCTACTCGAGCTTGGAGGGCGCATTGCTTGTGAGGAGGGTGCTTCCATGGTGTTGGGCGCATTCTCAAGAGGAAGGGCGCATTCTAGGTGAAGGGATGCACTTGGAGGAAGGAGGGCGCAAGGCTTCAAGGAGGGTGCACCATATTTCATGAGAGCTATCATGGAGGAGGAGGGGCACACTATCTTGAGGGAGCCTTAGTGAGAAGCTAAGGGCGCACAACCTTTTGTGGGAGCTATTGCTAGAGGAGGGGCGCACTAGAGCTTAGTGCGCACAAAGCCAAGGAGGGAGGCGCACTTGTGTAGAGGGTTCCAATTTCAAGGCAAGGGAAAAAGCAAAGGCAAGATTCAAGTGGGCAAAGGCAAAGGCAAAGGCATCTCAAGGCAAAGGCAAAGGGCTAAAGGCTTAGCAAGGGAAGAAGGGCGCACCAAGGATCCAAAGCATCCAAGATTGGTTGCTATTGTACCGGGTTCACTTGTTGTAGTTTTCCTTGTTGTACTTATGCTTTGAGATCTCCAAATATATACATCTAGCTCCAAATTGGTTTTCCTCCGGGGTTTTTTTATCTAGGGTCATGTTGACCAAAAATACATGTGTCCATTCTCATGTATGCTTAGTCTTTAGATCAACATTTAAGAGTTGTAAAGATCTAGAGGAGTGTTTTTTGTTTTGAGTATATTGCACGTGCTAACCACCGGTTTCAAAACACTTGCAAGGGCACCTCAAAGAACACTTAACCATCAAAATTATGAGCAAAAAAGTACTTGACTGTTTGCTGTCCTAAAACAATAACAAAGGACAATTTTGGAGACTAAACTTAGAGCCCAACAAGAGGTCAAAGACAAACCTGTTGGACAGCCTCATAGTACCTCAGTTTCTTCAGATATTAACGGTACATCACCATCAATAGCCAAAATGCCATGCAAGAAGTATCTCCCCAAATTCAAGTGTCTTCAAGAGCTAGCGTCTCAATAAGATAGCCAAGATATAATCAAGAGAAGGCTTCTTCAAGCCTAGCGCCTCTCCAAGTCTAGCGCATACACCAAGAGAACAAGAACTCCAAAAGATAACGGAAATCTCACTACTGCAACTGACAGTTGGCAAGTGCGCCCTTGAGGAGAAGAGCTGTATGTATCAAAATGAAATGACTCTGCCTCTATTTATACTTGTCCAAGTGCCTTCTTTTCACTGGTGGGGCCGACTTCTTCTTTTGGTCTTCAATATGCTTTCTGGGGCTTCTGCAATGGTGTAGATGGGTCTTCTTGTACTTCTTGGTATTTCTTCTCTTCTAGAAAAGTTGTCCTCGAGCCTGGTTGATGTTATCTTCTCCGGCATGCACCCAGTTGATGTATACTTCTCCGACATAGCACCTGGAGTCTATGTTAGTCCTTGTCAAGTCACATGATCAAGGATAGAGACTACACCTGGGCAATTCTCCTTATCCAAGTCACATGGCCATTTGAGGGGAGAATGCACGCCCAACGCTAATACATGGAGAACATCAACACCTTGGGCCATTCTCCTTAGCCAAGTTACATGGCCATCTAAGGAGAATATCTTCCTGATGCATATGTACCTTGAGTCTTTGTCGGTCCTTGTCACGTCACATGGTCAAGGATAAAGACTATGCATGTGTCATTCTCCGTAGCCAAGTCACGTGGCCAACTTGAGGAGAATGTCTGCCCGTTGCTGCCCAAACACCAACACTCCCTCTCAGCGAGGGAGACATTCTGCATCGGGCCAAGCTTGTCTTTGTTGTACCTCGAGTCTTTATCAGTCCTTGTCAAGTCAACATGACCAAGGAAAAGACTACGCCTGTGCCATTTTCCTTAACCAAGTTAGCATGGCCACTTTGGGAGAATGTCTGCCTGATGCTACTCATCTGTCCATCGCCTTGGATAGAGGTTTGTTGAGAATGTTTGCAATTTGCTCATTTGTGGGTGTGTATTGGAGCTTCATTGCTCCCTTCTGTTCCATGTCTCGGATGATCTGCAATCTGCTCATTTGTGGATATGTACTGGAGCTTCATTGCTTCCTTGTGTACCATGTCTTGGATGAAATGATATTTGATCTCAAGCTCCTAATCAAATAGTCTTGCAAGAAGTGTCTGAAACCCCACTGCTTCACAACTTGCGACATTTGCTGTGATATACTCTGTCTTTGCTGTACTGAGTGCTACAAAAACCTGCTTCTTGCTTGTCCCGGAAATCGTAATTGATCCCAAGCTAGAGCAGCACCCCGAGGTACTCAATCTGTCTATTGTAGTCCTTGCCTAATTGGAATCTGTATATCTCTGCAGCCTCACTTCACCACCCGAGACAGATCATATTCAATTGTACCATGTTGGTACCTCAGCACATGCTTCGCTGCAACCCAAGGGAACTGCCTTGGCTTCAACCAAATACTGGCTTAGAGTGCTCTCTTCAAAGCAAATATTTGGCTTGGTATTAACCAGGTACATCAAGGATCCAATCCACTGCCTGTACATTGTGGGATCCACCAAATCTGAATCTGAAGCAGAATCACTCAACTTCTTCAGATTTGTCTCCATAGGTGTAGCCATGGACTTGCAGTCCATCATATCGAACCTCATCAATATCCCTTGATTGAGGAAGATCTCATCTAATTTATGTCACACCTCTAATCTCAAGATATAGTACATCTGGCCAGGATCCTCCACCTCGAACTAGGTCAACTCCCTCTGTCACTGAAGCAAAATCTACTGAAACAAGGGAATCCTCCCAGGAGGTCTCACATCTCCTAGAAGTCTCCTGTCTCTGAAGTTTCTGTCTGGCCTCCTCAACTCATGACATTTGTCTGTCAGTCCTGGAAGATGTCTCTCTTCCCGTGAACCTGAGGGGGAACTCCATCTCAATGATCGACTCTCCCTCTGAGGCAACTGACTCTCTCTAAGATCAGGCTCACTTCGAGTCTGCATGCTCCCTATGAAACTTGACTCCCTCTGAGTTTGTACAATCTCTGGAGCCATCTGCTCCCTTTGCATCTGTTGACCTCCTCTAAAGTCTGATCTCCTATGAACTGTCTTGGAAGGCTCCTCCTCCCTAATGGATCTTGAGGGTTGAATCCCTTTGAACTCTGGCTCCCTTTGAGCTGGTACTTGGTGGGGCCACCTGCCTCACCACTAGTGGAGCCACCTGCTCCTCCTCACAATTGGAAGGTTTGGAATCAATGATGTGACTGATCAATGCCATATAACTCGAGAACCTCTGAGGTCGTTTGCACTCCCTGAAAGTACCATTGGGAGCTACATGCCTCTTTGCATCCTGCAAAGTGTCACGAAGCCATGCTGGCCTCTTCCTAGTTATAACAACATCTCTAGGTAGATCCACTGGCTCTGTTGGCTCTACTGACTCTTTCTGATATTTCGAAGGATGAAGAACTGGACTAGAGGGATCTGTACCTTCATCCTTCAGAGCCTCCTGCTCCTCGCTATCAATCTCCCTATGAGACTCTCGATATCCCACAAAAGGTACGCTTCTTACCAGAAGGTTCTAACTTCGTCCTCTTCTCTTTCGGTGCATGGATGTATATTGTCATGTCTGGACAGTCTGCTCCATATCTCAAACCAGAGACCATCTGACCTGTTGCCACCTGCAACCGTCACTATATCTCCCTCTTAGAGCTACCACCTGTGACCTGCCCAGAACAATAACAAGAACAAGGACATGAATAAGAACAATCGTCATTATAGCTCCCTCTCAGAGCTATCTCTCGTGACCTACCCAGAACAAGAGCCAAAACAAAAGACAAGAACAACACTTTTCTAGTGTTGTGACCAATTATTCCTCCACGGTAACCTGTGCGGAACAAGAACAAAAACAAGAACATCTACATGGTAACCTCCATGATATTAAACCTTGTTCATGGGGTTACTAGGCTAGAGAAGAGATTAATTCAGCTTGGAAACAAGTGCATCATTAGTATTAAACAGTGAGCATTTACATAATGATCATCGTACCAACAATATTCAAGTGTTACTACACATTTGATAGTAAAAGTACTTGGCAGTAATAGACTTCTAATGACTGCTGTCCTAGTTACATCATTTACTTAAGATGCAACAATATAACTTATCAAACCTGACATGCAAACTTGGAGTCTTGTTGCCGCTGTTCCATTTGATTTTGAGCTGTTATACACTGTAGGAGACACCATCAATGCTGCCTCCAATCAAGAGATGCAGTGGGTGCGCTAGGGCAGGGCGACTTGCTCTTTGCCAAAATTTTCCCAACTTAGCTCAATAAATGCTCAACGAGCTTCACAAACTGTTGCTGCAACTGCTGTAGTGAGTTTGGAGTGAAATTTCAACTTTCACCAAATTACAATTTGAGAGGTGCAGTAAATGCGCTGGAGCAAGGTGAGTTGATCTGTGGTGGAGTTAGTCCCAACGACTTTACAATAAGTGCTCAACGAGCTTGTCAAGTTCAAGTTTGAGCAATGGCAAATCTCATGTGCAACGACAATTCTCAACCTGCTCTGATACCATGTTGATTTTTGTAATTTCTAGATCTGATAATTATTGCCTTATGATTTTCAAACAGATTTTAATACCGATGTTATCATAGATTAATTACACACTGAAAATTTCCACTGAAATAAATTGCATCGGAAATAACAAAATCATAGAGAGATAGCCATGCACAATAGACACAAGATTTATCCTGGGAAAACTCGAACTCGAGAGAAAAAACCCAACAACTTTTCCATAAAATAATTCAATCCAAGATATTATCAGTACATCACCATCAATAGCCAAAATACCTTGCAAGAAGTATCTCCCCAAAGCCTAGCGTTGTCAAGAGCTAGTGTCTCAATAAGATAGCCAAGATATAATCAAGAGAAGGCTTCTTCAAGCCCAATGCCTCTCCAAGTCTAGCGCGTACACCAAGAGAACAAGAACTCCAAAAGATATCGAAAATCTCACTACTGCAACTAACAAGTGGCATGCGCGCCCTTGAGGAGAAGAGCTGTATGTGTCAAAATGAAATGACTCTGCCTCTATTTATACTTGTCCAAGCAACTTCTTTTCACTGGTGGGGCCGACTTCTTCTTTTGGTCTTCAATATGCTTTATGGGGCTTCTGCAATGGTGTAGATGGGTCTTCTTGTACTTCTTGGTATTTCTTCTCTTCTAGAAAAGTTGTCCTTGAGCTTGGTTGATGTAATCTTCTCTGGCATGCACCCAGTTGATGTATACTTCTCCCACATAGCACCTGGAGTCTATGTCAATCCTTGTCAAGTCACATGATCAAGGATAGAGACTACACTTGGGCCATTTTCCTTAGCCAAGTCACATGGCCATCTAAGGAGGATGTCTACTCGACGCTAATACATGGAGAACATCAATGCCTTGGGCCATTCTCCTTAGTCAAGTCACATGGCCATCTGAGGAGAATGGCTGCTCGATGCCTATGTACCTCGAGTCTTTGTCGGTCCTTGTCAAGTCACATGATCAAGGATAAAGACTATGCCTGGGCCATTCTCCTTAGCCAAGTCACATGGCTAATCTGAGGAGAATGTCTGCCTGATGTTGCCCAAACATCAACAGTTACCGACACTTATCAAAATGCTCTGATACCACTTTGTAACATCCCCAATTTACTGCTGAGCAATGCCACTCTAAAAATTCTAGTGCGTTGATGCTACACTATAACATTGATCTGCGCAGAAATACTTGAAGTAACGCGCACGACCCCAAGCTAGTCGTGCCACACAAACTTTCCTCTTCTGACACAACTTATAACAGTGGAAGTAACACAATACCACTGTGTGTACTAGCATGTTTTGCACACAAGCATTACTGTGCGTATAATCCTCTCTGAACATGTGATCCCTACTGCGTGCACAACCCTTCTGGCGTCACACGCAAATTCTGTTTTCTTGGTGCGTGCAGACTGCTTTCCTGCGTGCACAATGAATCCAGCCTCTTGCGCGCACAAAGTAATACCTTGTGTGCATGACCATTCTAACCTTGCCCCGAAGACTCATGACCATTATTATAAGGTTAACTTAACAAGAATAACTACTAACAACTATCATACTCAGCATGTACAACTACAAATACTGAATATAAATACCACACTTTACATGTGCAAGCAACATTATGCAAAAATAACAACAATTACTCATATGCAACATCATATCGGAATTAAACCATTTCATACATAGATAATTAAGCACACAATAAATGAGACAAGCATATAAAGGACACTTATCTTTTAAGAAAAGTCATCAATTGCGTGCAAAACTCAAACGTTCCTCCCAACCATAGATTTTGTTGCTCATAAACTTTCAACAACAGGTCACCCCCGAGCTGGGGCTTAAACTCCACCAGGGAAAAAGGATTCCTATTGCCAGGCTAAGGTCTGATAAACAACATAGTTGCTCAGTCCAAAGTGCCCATTGTTGCAACTAGTCTACAGTCCCTCATTCCCCACATTCTTGTCCCACCCCAGGAAGTGTGCCCCTTCTCTGCTCAACAGTCCTTCGACTGCCCCACTTCCCTGCTAGGGCTTCAACAACAGGATAAACAACAAGTCTCAGAGCACTGCAACTAATGCCCAACGCACCAAGGAACAATTCCCAACAAATCTCTCACTTGGAGAGAATGCTCATGGGCTTGACAACCTGCTTCTTCAACAAGACACCGGCCTGACAACCCGTTTCTTTGACAACATATGGGCTTGACAACCCCCTTCGTCTATAGCTTACAGGCCTAACAACCCACTTCTTCGACAACATAGAAGTCTTCCCAAGCACAGGGTTATACGATGGCGGTAAGTTACAACAAGACACAGGTTCCTTCGCAGAGGAAAGTTCATCTCAATGGTCCAAGAATGAGAGTGATCCCCTCGAAATTCACTAAGGCTAGCAATATATATTGCATGCCTTAAACCAGACACTTGTCACTTTCATAATTAGCCTCATCCACTTGTTGACTCGTTCCCATCCCTCGGGAACTCATGGTAAATAATTATTCATAAATTACACTTTTTGAAAATATTAATAAAATATTCCCTGGGACTTAAGCCCCCTTGGCTTAGCCCCTACTTTTCCCTTTTTCGGTGGAGTTTAGCCCCCGTCTCTTTTCGTCTGATCTGTCTGCGCGCAACGATGTGATAATATTAATAACTTGAATGTGGTTACATTTTACAAAGACAGGCGCACTGGCCTATTTGCATCTCGACACACCAGCCCCATAACCCCACAGACTCTCCGACCTCAATTACATATATATATATATAACTTGGTCATCCTCGCTCACTTACTCAGGTGCGCACAACACTATGGAATGTGCGCACCCTTCCCTTGGTGTGCAATCCATATGCACTTACTCAAGTGCACGCAACACTATGGAATGCACACTCTTTTCTTTGACAAACAAAGCTCACGCACTACTTAGGTGCACGCAAAACCACAATTTGGTGCCAACGATTCATCAACCTATATGTACATTTACATTTACATTGGGTGCCAACGACTCACCAGCCTATATATACAATTACAACTGGGGTTTGGATTAGGGACATTACAATCTGCTCACTAGTTGGCACATACTGTAGCTTTATAGAACCTTTCTGCACGCAGTCCTGAATGAAGTGGTACCTTATCTTAATGTGTTTGGACCTATCATGAAACACCGAATTTTCAGAGAGCTTGATGCAACTCTGATTGTCACAGTGAATCACTGTTGTGTCCAACACTTGATCAAACAAGCCCATGAGTAGCTTTCGAAGCCAAATGGCCTCACATGATGCCAAGTTGGCTGCCATGTATTCATCCTTTGCAGAGCTCAAAGCAACCGATTTCTGCTCTCTGTTGAACTAGGAAATAACCCTTGAACCCAAGCTGAAACAACAACCTGATGTGCTCTTCCTGTTCACACTGCTACTTGCCCAATCTGCATCCGAATAACCCACAAGTTTCACTCCATCTCCTTGGATATAGCTCAATCCAAACTTGATTGCCCCACACAGATACCTCAACACATGTTGTGTTGCCACCCAGTGTACACGCTTAGGCTCTACCATGAATTGACTGAGTGTGTTGATAGTAAAACACAAGTCTGGTCTAGTGTTAACCAGATACATAAGAGAGCCAATGAGCTTCCTATAGAGAGTGGCATCCACTCCCTCTGACTTGGAAGCATCTATCTTCTTCCAGTTAGTAACTATAGGTGTTGCCATAGGCCTGCAATCTTGCATGCAAAACCGCTTCAGGATCTCCACAACATATTTCCTTTGTCCAAGGAAAATCTTAGGAGTATGACAATATATGAGTATGAACTCGAGCTTGGGAGTATGACAATAGGTGAGTATGGAAGAAGATTCTTAGAATTACCGAAATATGTCGCATTCATCAAGGATGAGCAAGTTAAAATTCAGAGGTATCTAAGTGGGCTGCCCTCATTTATCAATGATAAGATACAATATGATAACCCTAAGACATTGGAGGAAGCCTAAGGTTCATTAAATGTTTTTATGATCAACAAAAGGGAAGACCGACTTTCCAAAAGACTTGGGAAGGCAAGATGAATAGCAAGGTGGAACAGAGGAAGAAGGGGACTAAGCCACCCTTTTTCAGAAATACTGCGCAAGGACTATTGATATTATGGTAGCTGCGGGAGGTATTTACCTCCACGTGTAAACCTGATGAGAATAGAATACTCCGGGAAGCAAGAAGAAACCCTAATGAGTTGGCTAATAACCCTAGAAGACTTGTCGGCTCAAGAGGATAATTTGTATTAGGTTATTAGCCTCCAAGAGAAGAAGTCGGCCAGAAGAAATAATAATATACTGAACAGACAGATACCCAGAATGAGAAGTCGGCCCAGGCAGTTAGCCAGAATTATTATAAATACAGGAGGCCAGTCTTCATTTTGGCAGGCAGTCTTAGAATTGCAGAGCAACACTTGTGCGCATTGCAGTGCCCAGTTTTGTCCGCAGGTTTGAGGAGAGTTGCCGGTGCAGCTGCTGCAGCTAGCAATTACATTTTGGCTTGGAATATCTCTTGGCTGGGGTTTGGACTATTCGATCAGCTCTTGTTGGTACGCTATCCTTGGGGAAAAGTGTGCTACCTTTTGTTTGGCTATCTAGCCTAGGGTTTGCTTTCAGAGTGATTCTCTATCAAGGTTAAGGTGCTCGGAGGGTGGCTTCGGCCTATGGTTGGGTGACAATAGAGATATTGTCAATGGTAAAACAAACACATCCATTATATTCTAACAGGTTATGGGCCCACACCTCCTTCACTTAGTCTAACCGTTGGAAGGAAACATAGCCGTAAGGATGCTAAGCTCGTTGAAGAATTGCTGCTAGGGTTTCTAGCAGGAGCAATCACCATAGCATTGTCGCTGGGGTTACTAGCAGGTGCAGTTGCAGAAACCCTAATCCTCTCGTTGAGGCACCTTAAGTGAACGAATTGACCTAATCTTCGGATAGATCAGTGCGCCCTAGCCTAGCGCATCTCCTGGTACTCTCAGCAAGCCAAGACGTGAAGTTTGAGTTTTTGGTCAAATCTAGGGTTTGACCAAGTCAAAGCAGCCATGACTTATTCTATGAAGTCAGAGAACAAGTTAGATGGAGCTTCTAACTTCAGAGCGTGGAAGACAAGGATTGACCTCATCCTTGCCAAGAATAAAGTGCTGGATATCGTGAAAGGAAAGATCGTGGAGCCAGAGTTTGAAGAAGGAAAAGAGAAGGAACCACAGAATGTTGCAGCTATGGAGAAGTTCAAAAACGGTGACATCAATGCCATGAGTATCATAGTGGACTCTATCAAAGACCACTTGATACCCTACATCTCCCATCTTGACTCATCAAAGAAGATGTACGATGCCCTAACAAACCTCTTCTCAGTCAGAAACATTGGACAAATAATGAGTCCGAAGAATGAGCTCCGTGACATGAAGATGAATGATGATGACAGCATAACATCATACTTTGTGAGGATCTCCTAGTTAAGAGATCAACTACAAGCAATTGAAGAGAAAGATATTTCATAAATAGAATGCTTCAACTGTCGAAAGTATGGTCACTACAAGAATCATTGTCTTGAGCTAAAGAAAAGGAAGGAGAAACACGAAGCATCAGTTGTCGAAGAAAAGGAACCTACAAAGAAGACTAAGTAGGATGAAAGAGACTTCTTCTTCTGAAGGTAACAATACTCTTCTTAGTTCTTGTACATATCTTGTTTGCATCGTCTCTGTACATATCTTGTATATCTATCTCTTGGAAGAT
>ML780325.1:68440-99392 GCA_009831015.1 Picea engelmannii | reverse complement strand
TGATCTAGTCATGAGATAGTCTAGACGACTATGTTGATGCTACCGGGTGAATGGTATGTTTTGTGCTCAAGACCATTACTTGTAATACCTCCCTAGCTAGGAGGGAGTGTTGATATTATGGTAGCTGCAGGAGGTATTTACCTTCACGTGTAAACCTGACGAGAATAGAATACTCCGGGAAGTAAGAAGAAACCCTAATGAGTTGGCTAATAACCCTAGAAGACTTGTCGGCTCAAGAGGATAATTTGTATTAGGTTATTAGCTTCCAAGAGAAGAAGTCGGCCAGAAGAAATAATAATATACTGAACAGATAGATACCCAGAATGAGAAGTCGGCCAGAAGAAATAATAATATACTGAATAGACAGATACTCAGAATGAGAAGTCGGCCCAGGCAGTTAGCCAGAATTACTATAAATACAGGAGGCCAGTCTTCATTTTGGCAGGCAGTCTCAGAATTGTAGAGCAGCACTTGTGCGCACTGAAGTGCCCAGTTTTGTGCGCAGGTTTGATGAGAGCTGCCGGTGCAGTTGCTGCAACTAGCAGTTACGTTTTGGCTTGGAATATCTCTTGGCTAGGGTTTGGACTATCCGATCAGTTCTTGTTGGTGCGATATCCTTGGGGAAAGGTGCGCTACCCTTTGTGTGGCTATCTAGTCTAGGGTTTGCTTCCGGAGTGATTCTCTATCAAGGTTAAGGTGCTCGGAGGGTGGCTTCGGCCTATGGTTGGGTGACAATAGAGATATTGTCAATGGTAAAATGAGCACATCCATTATATTCTAACAAGGACAACCAACTCCCAAGGATCCCAGAATGACTGAGACAGTGGGACAAAGACCAAGGCAACAACCTATTCAATGCTGGGGTTGTGGTGGAGATCATATGTACATAGATTGCTGTCAAAGAGGTGAAAAAGCGAAGACTGCGCACAATGTACGATAAACTGCGATAGTTGAAGACATGGGCATAAATGTACTTAGGATTTATGCAGCCCTGGGTAACAAGCAAGCTGAGTTTCAGTTGCACATGATTGAAGTGGAAGGCAAGCTTGGAAAACCTTGGTTGGTGCAGTTAGCTACATGGGCAAAAAAGAAAATTAATGAGATGGTTAAGGCATGTCCAATGGATATGAATGGATTGCGCATAAAACCTGATTTGAATATCATATCTTGAGGCTTGTATGATTGCCTCATTGGTATGGATTGGATGGACCAGCATCATGCTGTTCTAGATTGTTACAATAAGGCATTTACTTGCTTGGATGGGGAAGGAAACTTAAGAACAGTTCAAGGCATTCCAAGAGCTGTAATCATCAGAGAAGTTTCATCCTTGCAATTGAAGAAAAGCTACATGAAAGGATGTCAAATATTTGCAGCGCACATGGAAGAGACACCTAAGGATAAAGTGCCAAATGTCGAAGACTACGCGATACTGAATGAATTTGAAGATGTCTTTAAAGAGATACCGATGTTGCCACCGAAAAGAGATATTGACTTCTCTATAAATGTGATGCCTAGAGTAGCTCCTGTATCCAAGACTCTTTATAAGATGAGTACAACAGAGTTTAAGAATTGCAGATGCAACTTGAAGAGCTTCTGAAGAAGGGGTATATACGCCCAAGTGTGTCACCTTGGGGTGCTCTACTACCGTTCGTGAAGAAGAAGGATGGTATGCTGCGAATTTTTATCGACTTCAAGTAGTCGAACAAAGCAACAATGAAGAACAAGTATCCTTTGCCAAGGATAGATGACCTCTTTGATTAGTTGAGGGGTGCGCAAATATTTTCAAAGATTGATCTCAGATCTAGATATCACCAAGTGAGAATAAAAGAAGAAGACATCAACAAGACTGCCTTCAGAATGGGGTACGGGCATTATGAGTTCACAGTGGTGTCGTTTGGGTTATCAAATGCACCAGCTGTCTTCATGTGTTTGATGAACGAAGTTTTCAAAAATTACTTAGATAAGTTTGTCACTGTATTTTTGGATGACATACTTATTTACTCAAAGTCGGAAGAAGAGCACGAGCAACACTTCATGATGGTGCTACAAGTATTGAGGGAGCATCAACTGTATGCAAAATTGAGCAAGTGCTCATTTTACTAGCGATAGATTCATTATTTGGGTCATATCATTTCCAAGGAAGGAACAACTGTGGATTCGAAAAAGATAAAGGCCATTGAAGAATGGCCAACACCAAGAAATGCTGCAGAGGTGAGGTCCTTCATGGGACTTGCAGGTTATTACAAAAGATTTATTGAAGGCTTATAAAAAATTGCGCACCCAATTACATCCTTGCAAAAGAAAGGTGTGCGATTTGAGTGGACTTCTGATTGTGTAAGAAGTTTTCAACACTTAAAGAGTCTATTTACTAGTGCGCCAATACTAAGGATTGTTGATCTAGATGAAGCTTCATTGTATGCACAAATGTCTGCAAAGAAGGACTCGGGGGAGTCCTTAGTCAGAATGGGCATGTGATATGTTACATATCTAGAAAGCTAAAAGAGCATGAAAGGCTCTATGCTACTCATGACTTAGAATTGGCAGCCATAGGGCATGCCTTGAAGATGTGGAGGGACTACCTCATGGGAAAGCGATTTGAGCTGAGAATAGACCATAGTGGTTTGAAATATCTGTTTGGACAACCAAGTCTAAATGCCAGACAAAGCAAGTGGTTAGAATTCCTCAGTGAGTATGACTTTGACATAAAGCATATCAGAGGAAAAGAAAACAAGGTGGATGACACACTCAGTAGGAGGGTGCACGAAATGCATGCTACAACCATTAGCATGTACAAATCAGATTTGAGTGACATAATTTTAGAGGTTTTCAAATCAGATCAGTGCTATGTGGACATAAAGGCGAATATACAACAAGAGATATCGCAACGGAAATTGGAAGGTTATGAGCTAAAAGAGGATGTAATCCTTATGTTAGGCGCAAAGTTTATGTGCCAAATGTTCAGGAGTTGAAAAATCTGTTACTGTCAAAGATGAGTAAAGTTCCTTATGCTGGACATCCAGGCTACCAGAAGACAATAACAACGGTCAAAAAACAATACTATTGGCCAGGCATGAAAAATGAGATTGCTGATTTTATTGCTAGATGCCTTGAATGCCAAAAGGTCAAGGTTGAGCATAGACATCGTGCTGGTTTGCTACAACCTTTTCCCATTCCTGAGTGGAAATGGGAAGTTGTAACCATGGATTTCATTACTAAACTGCCTAAGACTGCTAAGCAACTTGATTCTATTATGGTAGTGGTGGACAATCTTACTAAAGCTATCTGTTTTATTCCAGTGAAGTCAACACACAAGGCAGCCAACATTGCTGAAATATACATGTGAGAAATTGCTAGGCTTCATGGTGTACCTAAGACAATTGTGTCTGACAAAGATTCCAAGTTCACATCGAACTTTTGGAAAGGGCTATTCACATCGTTGCGTGCAGACAGATTAGGCGAAAAGAGACGGGGGGATAAACTCTATCGAAAAAGGGAAAAGTAGGGGCTAAGCTAAGAGGGCTTAAGTCCCAGGGAATATTTTATTAATATTTCCGAAAAGTGTAATTTATGGATAATTATTTATCCCAAGTTCTCGAGGGATGGGAACGAGTCACCAAGTGGCTGAGGCTAATTTTGAAGGTGATCTTGTCGATCTTTGTGTATTTCGGGGGGATCACTCTCATTCCTGGACCATTGAGATGAACTTTCCTCTGCGAAGGAACCTGTGTCTTACTGTAACTTACCGCCATCGTATAACCTTTTGCTTGGGAAGACTTGTATGCTATCGAAGAAGTGGGTTGCCAAGCTTGTATGCTATCAAAGAAACGGGTTGTCAGGCCCGTGTGCTGTTGAGGAAGCGGGTTGGCAAGCCTGTGAGCATTCTCTCCAGGTGAGAGATTTGCTGGGAATTGTTCCCTGGTGCGTTGGGCATTAGTTGTAGTGCTATGAGACTTCCTGTTCGACCTGTTGCTGAAGCCTTGGAAGGAAAGTGGGGCAGCCAAAGGACTATTGAGCAGAGAAGGGGCACACTTCCTGGGGTGGGACATGCATGTGGGGAATGAGGGATTGTAGACTAGTTGCAGCAGTGGGCACTTTGGACTAAGCAATTCCGTTGTTTATCATATCTTAGCTCGACACTAGGAATCCTTTTCCCCTAGTGGAGTTTAAGCCCTAGCTCAGGGGTGACCTGTTACTGAAAGTTTATGAGCAACAAAGTCTATGGCTGGGAGGAACATTTGAGTTCTACGCGCAGTTGGTGACTTTCTTAAAAGATAAGTGTCTTTTATGTGCTTGTCTCATTTATTGTGTGCTTAATTATCTTTGTATGAAATGGTTTAATTTTGGTATGATGTTGCACATGAGTAATTGCTATTATTTTTGCATAATGTTGCTTGCACGTGTAAAGTGTGGTGTTGATATTCAGTATTTGTATTTGTACATGATGGATATGACAGTTGTTAGTAGTTATTCCTGGTAAGTTAACCTTATAATAATGGTCATGAGGTTAGAGTGGCCGTGCGCGCAAGGTATTACTCTGTGCACGCAAGAGGATGGATTCGCTGTGCACGCAGGAAAGCAGTCTGCGTGCACCAGGAAAGCAGAATTTGCGTGTGATGCTAGAAGGGTTGTGTGTGCAGTAGGGATCACATGTTCAGAGTGGATTATATGCACAATAATGGTTGTGTGCTCAGCATGCTAGTGCGGGTAGTTGTATTGTGTTACTTCCGTTGTTATAAGTTGTGTCAGAAGAGGAAAGTTTGTGTGGCACGACTAGCTTGGGGTCGTGTGCGTTACTTAAAGTATTTTTGCGCAGATCAATGTTATAGTGTAGCATCTGCGCACTATAATTTTTAGAGCGACATTGCTTAGCAATCAGTAGGGGATGTAACAAATTGGTATCATAGCATTTTGATAAGTGCTGGTAACGGGGTATTTTACAGTTTGGTATCAGAACTCCAGGAGTTGAGATTTGTGTGGCGTGGCCCAGCCTAGGTGGCTGGGGACGTTACATGATGCTTCATAAAAACAACCATTTGCATCTTTAGTGTGTACCTTCCTTTATGGATAAAAATTCAAAAGAGGTGTGCATTTTTAGGGTTGCCACATACTTGGGACAGCAACAGGGACAATTTATGTTACGTGGAAACATGTTTTAGCCATTCGAGAGGAGGCGTCAAACCCTAGAAAATGATCTGTTTTTTTCTTTTTCTTTCAAATCTGATGTCACTTGCCATATGATATTTAGATGATTGATTGAGGGCAGCCAAATAGGGTAGTTGATTGTTTGCATATTTATGTTGGAGCCACCTTCTAATCGCTTATTGCTTGAGGCTATGATGGGTAATATTTATGGCAGAGAGGATGGAAGGACATTGGAGCTTTCAATTTAGCCTTGGGAGAGGCCTTTTGCATGTTTTTGTTATGATTGGTTGTTTGAAAGTGGATTGTCTTATTAATATTCTACAGATTTCTTTTATATCAGCCTTATCCAACAGTGGATAGACCTTGGATGCAGTGGAATAAATCAACATTTGTATTAACTTGACATTTCATTTTGTGATTAGCGGTCATCTTGATTCTTCAAATCTGTAGAGGTTCCAACATACACACAGGGACAACTCATAATTTCCTTGTTTTGGTTTGTTACCAAACACAAGGGGAGATTTCTTACGATTTATGAGCCAATTGCATGGCTACATTGGCATTTGGTTACACTTAGCGTCATATCTTCCTGTGGTTAGAGTAGGGTAAAAATAATAAGTACGATGTTTGTGAGCATTACTTTCATTTATGTTATGTTCCCTATTTGATCTTATCTCATGCCTTATTTGTAGAGCCTCTTAAGGAGTAGTTAGATATGAGCACTCTCAAGTTTCTTTGTAATAAATTTGAATTGGCGACTTATATTAGGGGTGAGGGAGATTCTAATGTTTGGATCCATCACATCCCTTTTTTCTAGCCTTTCTATTTTCTTTTTAGGTACATCATGCATATTAGCATCACTTAGAGATTATGGAGTTCTTTTGCACCCTGCTAGAGTGTGGAGGCCCATATGGAGCTAGTTGTTATTGCTTGAAAATGCTAGATCATATTGCATCTTTGGAAATGATTGATCATGTCGGGACTTGTATAAGACCAAATCCCCTTTTATGGATTGGTCAAACCCTATTTATATAGTGGCATTTGTAAAGCCGGCCCCTAGGGTTTACAAAGTGGTTTTAACCACTCTTGGAAGAAGTCAGCCCTATTAAGTGAAGAGACACAACCCTAGCGCCTCCTCAACAAGTATTTATAAGTGAGGATGGCGCCTCACTTGTTCATTTTCACTCTCTCACTCATCCAATGCGCATCTTTTGAAGGCAGTTGCAGTTGCAGTAGGAAGGAGAAGAGAGGTGCATGCTCAGTCCTAGTTTATTCTTGGAGTTTTTGGTCTTAATCTTGGCATTGTATTGGTAATCTATTATTGAAGAAGTTTTGGTGGGTTTTCTCCCCCATGAGGGTTTCCCACAATAAAATGCTGCGTACCTTGTGATTGTTTCTTTCAATGATCCCCTTTATGCTATTGTTTTAGAAATGCATTGAATGCTCATGTAATTTGGAAATAACCTAATAACAACATTAAAACTTAACAAGAGATATTGATAGAGATGCATGTGATTACCTTTTGGCTTTCACACGTTGAAGGATCTTCACATGTTTGGAGGTGTGTTTCATTGTTGAGCTCACATATTTGGAGGCATTATTGCACATGTGGCAGTAGTTCACCTTTTGGGGTGCTTGTCTACATATTTTTATTCACTTTTCTCCATCGGGGGGTGCCTTTTGGATGTCTTCACAATTCTCAAGGCATGAGCTACATATTTAGAGGTATTTTTCACCATTGAGGTTTCTTTGAGGTGTCATTTAACATTGGGCAATGCATAGTTACATAATTGGAAGTGTGTGCCGCCATTTGGAGGATAATGTCGACCTTTTGGAACACTTCACAAGCATGATTGCACCTATGTAGAGGAATGTGCACCTTATGAGGAAGCACTAGGGAGTTTTATGTTATATTTGAAGGTCAAATGCACAAGAACAAAGGAATGCCCCACTTGTGTGCATTGTATGGCATATTTTGTGGTGAAGGGTGGTCCCAAGATCTCTTCCACACCCCTATTCAAAGCACAAATTCTAAGAAAAGAGGAGTTGAATTTTTCAATCCACTTCGCCAAGGTCTTGTTGGACCCAATTTTATTTACAAATGCAACTACTTGATGGGTTCACATTGCCCCCTTGCTTGTATCAATCTAATCCTTTTGTCGACTTTACATCCTTGATTATTGAAAATGGCATTTTGTCATTATCGACATTTTTGGCTCGAGTTGGAAAATTGTGGTCAATGGATTTTGCTAAATAATGGCACTATGGATCCTAGTTTCAATTTTCACATCAATCTAGGCCCATATGGCAAAGTTATGGCAAAATCAAAATTTTCATTTTATACTCCTCTTTTATTATCCTTTTTTCATTGCTCGGGGAGTTCAATTAGTAGAACTAGAAACTTAGAAAAACAATGCTAAGATCTTTTCAATAAACTAAAGAACATTTCATAGAAACACTGTTTGAAGTAGAAGTTTTATGCCTAGTTTTTAAAACCGGACCGGGTTGTTATCAAACCACCAAACCGATCGAGTTGATAGGTGATCGAGTCGACCCGGCCTTCAACCCGGCCCGGTGCCCGGTTTGGTATCGAACCGACAGGATTGAATCCGGTTCGATATCAAACCTGTCGAATCGGTCAGTTTGACTCCGGTTCGATATCAAACCAGTTGATATCAAACATGAGGTTCCAGCTGGGATGAGCACAGTGAAACTATTATAGCTAATAGTGACAGATTTATTTTACACCGTTAGCCAGTTAGCACTATGGAGACCTTGTAGAGCTCATCCTCAATGAGAATGGGCTTATCATCGGGTAAGAACGAAGAATATGAAATTTCAAGTTTACGGTAAAACCTGAAAATGAAATTTTAAATGGCTTATGAAATTTCAAATATCCTCCTCAAATGAGTTGGTATGGCAATTGTTTACTTTGAACATGAGGAACAAAAGAATATCCAAGTCCAAGAACATTAATTTTCTATGCTGGCGACCATTGGAAACCAAAGTCCATAATTAATTATCATAAAAACATAAAAAAATTGCAGCAGCAGGAACCATTACAGATGCAGGGGACTGGTCATCTTTATCATTGTTAGATGGCCCTTTCCACCCTTTGATTGGTGGATCGGGCTTGGGATCAGTGAATTCCCAACCCTCATTATTTTGCTGCTGTGCTTGCAGAGGCTTCTTTGCTTCAGAAATTGCAAGGGCCAACATAGGAAACTTGTCATTCAGTGGCCAGGAATGGGGCTACCTGGGCATTATGGATTGTAGAGGCCATTTAGAGCCTCACTGATTATGCATTTTGTTGCTGATATGCATTTCACTCGGTGCCTACTTGTTAGATTTTACTGCACCTCAGGTCTGGTCTAATGTTTCTACAGTTATACACAAATTTACCCAATTTGAACTGTAAACATAAACACACTAAGATGCCTAACTACTTTAGCACAGCGGAACATAAAACTGGCAATTAGATCATACACAGGTACACAAGTATTTAATGCCAAAGTCTCTTGTTCTTACATCTAGAATGAAAGGTTCCCATACCAGGGACAATGGCCCTTTTGCAATCACAATAAAATGCCAATTACAAAGACTGAAACCTGCCTCGATTTCCGTGCCAATGCACTGTTCAGAAAGACTGCTATTACTGCTGTTACAACAGCCCACAAATTTGCTGCTGTTGCCACCTGCAACAGCCTTCAAACCTTACTGACAGCTGCTTGTTACAACCCTTTAACTTGGCTGTAACAGTCCCTCAGACTCCCAGCTGTCATCTCACAAAACAGCCCTTGAATAACCTCAGAATCTGCTTTCTGTTACAGCCCTCAAATCTGCCCTGTAACAGCTCCTTTTTGCCCTGTATCAGTTCCTCAAGGCTACTCCTAGTCTGCTGTTATGTCCTGCTAGAACCTCTGCTACTGCAGTCCTTCAAACCAGCTTGTTTCCTGTGGTTTGACCGGATGTAACAGCCCTTAAAGAATGGCTGTAACAGCTTCTTTCATCCAACAGTCCACCTGGCTGTTCACTTGTGGCAGCTCCCTTTCTTGGCTGCCAACTGCCACAGGACCTGTAGCTGTCCACACAACTGTGCCACTTTTCTTTGCTGCCCTAAGCCTCTAGGCACTAGCTGCAGGCCTAATCCACAGGCTGAGTTCCCAAAGACCCTAGCCGCAGCCTTCCCTAGGCTGCAGCTAGCTTCTCTCTGCTGGGCCGAGCCCTCAACACTCAGCTGCAGATCTTCTCTTAGCAGGCCGGGTTTCCTAGGCTGCTGTGACAGCACTTTTCCCTGCCCAGACTTCTTCTGAACTGATAGAAAATCAAGGGTAAACTAGAAACAGAAAATCCTTTTACTTTATTTACCACAGTAGTTATAGATCAGCAGTATATTTAAAATTTCTGATGTAAACACTTACAGAAATAATACAAAAGATCTAAACATTAAACCAAAAAACAGATCTGAACATTTAACACAAACAAATAGCAGATCTAAACATTACATAAGCAAAAAAACAAGGAACAGATTTACCTGATTAGCTTGCTGTTATCATCATTTTTTATGCTCAGAAAAAGCTATAAGAGTCACGGATCAAACCTCAGGGGTAGCTCTCATCATGGACTTGTGAAAAGGAGGACTTAGGGAAAATATCAGAAAACTAGCCAGCAATCAAACAAAAGAAACTGGACTGAAGTAAGGACACCACTGTCCAAGAGAAGGGCCACTTACAACCTTAATACAAACTGTCCAGAAATGTAGGTAGGACAGCAAAGGCAAAGAGCAGTCAAATAGTGGCAGCAATCAGCAAGGAGAAGGAAGACAACAGCTACAGTAGATGGCACCAAGAAGGAGAAAGGCGGCAGCACTAAAACCCCAAACAGCAACCTCAGTCAGCAGCAGGCTAGTATGGCACCAATAGAGAAAAGGCAGCTGGAAAGAAGAGAGAAAGGGGGGACGCGGCACCCTTATACCAGCAAGAAGAGAAACCAAGGAGGGCCGAACCCTCTACCAGCAAAACCAAGGTAGCCGCACCCTTCAAACAGCAAGAGAAAGCTCCAAAGAGGATAGCTGTACCCTCCACCAGCAACAAGAAGAGATACCATACCACCAAACTGCCGTACCCTAACCAAGATTTGAAACAAGGAGAGGCCGCAACAAAATTCAGATCAATAGTGTGTGAGGAAAAATAATCAATGAGAGAGTGAGGGGTGAGGTTCTTTTTATTGTTTAGAAAGGGCTTTAGGGTTAAATAAATTAACCTTACCTTTTAGGTTTAATTAAAACCCAATTAAAACAAAATAAAAAATAATTAATATTTTAATTGTAAAAATATTAATTAGAAGGCTAACAAGTCAAAGTGACTAGACAAGACCAACACCACAATAAACAAGAAGGACGTGGCCCAAGCAAGGGGGGGCAACAAGACAAAGTCAAATGGGTCTTCTTCAATGGCAAAATGTCCACATAAGTCTCATGATAACTTATAAGCTTTTATCATCCTAGCATAAGAGGAATGTCACTGATGTGATCGTGTCCTCTTTCTTAACTGCTCCTAGGTGTCATGGACCATCCCGAGAGAGAAGATCACACATCATCTCGTCTTGGTATTTAACCAAGAACCACCTGGTCCTAGACCAGGATACCTCAGAACACATCTGAGGGCCCTAGATTACAACTAGGGTTTTATCCACCAAGGTACAAAACTAAGGATCAATCCAAGTGCTAAGAAAGGATTGCCTGGAACACATCCAGAGGCCCTAGAACACATCTAGGGACTGATATCATCAACCACCAAGGTACACTGATCAATCCAAGCACCGAGCAAGGATTGCTTGGAACACATCCAGGGGCCCTAGAACACATCTAGGGACTTACTGCTTGGTCTTTGACCAAGAACCCCAACAATATACTGGGGGCCCTCACTAGGGTCTTTTGCCATGGCTCTAACTGCTTGGTCTCGGACCAAGAACCCTAGGAGTGCACTGGGGGCCCTAGATCTTAGCTAGGGTCTTATGCCATCCTCCCAGAGAATGGCTCTTGTAGCTGCTTAAATTTAACACTCCCTCTTAGCCAAGGTTACCAGAACCGGATTGGTCATTGAACCGGTTGACCAAAAAAACCGGAACTGAACCGGAACCGGAAAAAAACCGGTCACTAAAAATACATAAAATATTCAAATTTTGAAAAAAAAACATATTCATGTGCATCCATGTGAATCCAAACCAGTATACAAAAATTTGCAAAGTTTCTCATATATATATATATATAACAAGTAACATTGTATAAAACCAAAATAGCACTAACAGTAAGTGGCAAGTGCACTCCAAGTCCATAGTCATATGAATATCTGGATTTTGAATCAAAATACATCATCAAAAAGGCTCTAAATGGCCTATAAAGTCCAAAAATAACTCTAGAGTCTAGGTTAGAGGCTAGAGAGTAGAGACTACACAATATAATAGTTTGAATCTGCATATTAAAACTCAGACTCAGAGGGCTCAGACTCAGAGTCATTATCTACATCCTCAACATGAGTAGACTCAACAAGGGGATTCCGAGCCTGGCTTGATTCCCCTGGTCTAGAAGGCAAAGATACAGTTGCAACATCAATGCACACATTCTCTTGATGTGTCTGGGCCCTGGGGATCCAAATCCATCCAGGAAAGGTCTTTGTTGTCAAAAGTTGTTGGATGACTCGATGAGTCTCTTTCTTTTTTTATTTAAAAAAACAATTTTGCAAATCCCCTCAATTTTCCGGTCGTATGGAACGGAAAAAAAAAAAAATCAGAAAAAAATTGGTTTTGTACAGAACCGACCAGTTCCATACAGAACCGGTCAAAAGCGGTTTGAATGTCTGATTTGAATCGGTAAGCCCTGTGAACCGGTCGGTTTTACCGGTTCCGGTCTGGTTCTGGTAACACTGCTCTCAACAAGAGAGGCATTCTCAACAACACCAAGCTTGTCTCGAAAGTACACAAACTTGGTCAATGATAGAGGCTTGGTCAAAATATCTGCAGTTTGTTCCGTTGTCGGAACATACTGAATACTGAGAATGTTCTTCTGCACCATGTCCCGAACATAGTGATATCTCATCTGAATGTGTTTCGATCTGTCATGAAACACATGATTCTCGGAGAGCTTTATACAACTCTGGTTATCACAATGAATTACTGTGGGTTCCAGCTCAGCACTAAACAAATATGAGAGTAGCTTTCTGAGTCACACTGCTTCTCTACTAGCAACACTTGTAACAGTGTATTCTGCCTCTGTTGTGCTTTGGGATATGGAGCCCTGTTTCCTGCTGGACCAGGAGATCATAGCTGAACCCAAACTGAAACAATATCCGAAAGTATTCTTCCGGTCCATTGTACTGCCCATCCAATCTGAATATGTATATCCATGAAGCATTACACCTCCATTGGAAGTGTATCTGAGCCTATAGGCTAAAGTCCCCCGGACATATCCAAGAATATGCTTAACATTAACCATATGAATATGTTTTGGTTCACACATGAACTGGCTGAGGGCATTCACTGCGTAACAAATGTTCAGTCTGGTATGTATTAGAGACATCAAGGACCCAATACATAGGGTAGGGTGTTCTGGATCTGAACATGTAGCTTGATCACGTAACTTCTTTAGGTTAGAAATCATAGGTGTGGTCATGGACTTACAGTCCAAAATCCCAAATTTGTGAAGCACATCAACTGCATACCTGCTTTGTGAGAGAAAGATCTCACCAGGTTTCTGCCACACCTCTAAGCCAAGAAAGTAATGGATAAAACTCAAGTCCTTCATTTCAAATTCTGCCGATAACTCCCTCTTAGTCTGAGTTATTAGATGTTCCTCTCCAGTAAGGAACAAGTCATCCACATATAAAACCAAGATAACAAGCTGATTCTTCACAATCTTTATATAAAGATTAGCATCTGCTATACTCTTGGAGATTCCAAGACTCTGAAGAAAATTGTCAATTCTTCGATACCAAGCTCTTGGAGCTTGTTTCAATCCATACAAGGCTTTCTTGAGTTTGTAGACATGAGATTCTTTCCCATGGATCATGAAACCCTTAGGTTGCTCAATATAAACTTCTTGCTCAACTTCACCAGTAAGAAAGGTAGTCTTAACATCCATTTGGTGAAGTTTCCAATTAAAAACTGAAGCAAGAGAGATGATGATTCTGATAGAGGTATACTTGGCAACAGGAGCAAAGATCTCGTCATAATCAATTCCTTTTTTCTGAGAGAAACCACAGGCCACAAATCTAGCTTTGAATTTTTCCACATTGCCATCTGCTGCATGATTTATTTTGTAAAGCCATTTAGAGGTTACTACTGATTTTCCTTGAGGTCTAGGGACCACTTCCCATACATCGTTCTTCAAAATTGACTCGTACTCTTCTATCATGGCATCCTTCCACACTTTATGTTTGACAACCTCTTCAAAAGTGGAAGGTTCCGAGTCATTCACAAGATTCAACTGGGCTATCAGACCTGAGTATTTATTTGGATTCTTGCTTTCTCTGAAGGTACCTTTAGGTGTTGCATGTTTTTCTGCTTCCTCTAAAATTTCACGGCACCAAGCTGGCTTCCTTTTGACATGAGGTTTCTCTAAGGGAAACTCAACAGAATCCCTTATAGGATCCACTGAAGGCTCTCTGGCCTCCTCCCTCTGCTCATCTGGAAGTGGTGAATCTGAAGGTTCTGGAGATGGAGCTTTCTGCTCCTCTGTATCACATGTAAGTTCTATGGAACGACGAAAGGCTGCTTCCTCATGGAAGGTCACATCTCTACTGACCTCAATGAACTTTTGCCTTGGTACATAGATTTTATATGCTTTTGAGGTCTCACTGTATCCCACAAAAGTGCCTTTCTTTCTAGAGGGCTCTAACTTAGTCTTCTTTTCTTTTGGTACATGAATGTAGATAGGACTACTAAAGATTCTCAAATGGTCAACTAAAGGCTTCTTTCCGGTGAAGACTCCTTACCGGTGAAGACTTCTTTTGGAATTTTCTCTTCTATAGCTTTATGAGGACACCTGTTTTGAATATAGACTGCAGTGCTTGCAACTTCGGCCCAAAGAGATAACGAAAGATTCCGATCATACATCATGGCCCTAGCTGCTTCACAAATTGTCCTGTTCTTTCTTTTTGCAACCCCATTCTGCTGAGGATATAAGGCACAATCAACTCTCTCTTAATCCCATAGGCTCGACATAGGTCATCATACTTGTAGGAGTCAAATTCTTTTCCATTGTCAGTTCTGAAAACACGGATGTGTCTACCTGTTTGATTCTCAACAAGATTCTTAAAATCCTGAAATTTACTGAAAGATTCATCTTTAGTTTTCAAAAATAAATCCAAGTTTTACGAGAACAATCATCAATAAAAATGATATAATAAAGACAAACATTCATGGACGGAGCAGTCATAGGTCCACAAAGATCAGAATGAATAAGATCTAACATACCATTAGTTTTTCTATTACTGTGAGGGTAAGCTTTCTTTATATTTTTACCAAGAGCACAGTCTTTACAAATACTGTCATGCTCAAAAGAAAAAACTAGCATACTTGTTACCATCTTTTGCAAACTTGGGAGAGCATTGTAGTTGAGATGTCCAAACCTTCTGTGCCATAGTTCATAGGGGTTGATCATCTCATGAGCTAATGCTTGAATAACTTGACCAATGATTTTGTAAAGTCCATCCTCTTGAGCTTCGATTGTCATGGTTGAGCTCATACTTTCATTTGAGGGCCACATAAGAGCCTTTCCTTTGGAGAAGGCTACTGAGTACCCTTTGCTTTCTAGAACTGCAATTGAGATAAGATTTTTCTTTAATCCAGGAACATAAAGAATCTCTTCAATATGAAATACATTACCTATCTGAAGCTGAAAAGATGCTGATCCAAATCCTTTGATGTCATAGGTGCCATTATCACCCAATTCTACCTTCACATTGAACTTCTTATCTGGATAGTTCACAAGGTTCTGTTTGAAGCTTGTCATGTGTTTGGAGGCCCCGCTGTCCACTAACCAAACTTCTTCCGACTTGGTGACAGTATCGAAGAGGGCTGAAACAAGATAAGTTTCTCTGTGTTGTTCTTTTTCTTTAGTAGCATCTCTGGTTCTTTTTCTTTGAGGCTCTTCTTCCTCAATTGCAACTGAAGCATGGAACCTGCCTCTCTGCTTCTGCTATGAAGGAGGGTTCCTGCAATCTTTTGCATAATGACCTCGCATTTTACAGTTAAAGCATCTTATTTTAGATAAATGAGAGTGAAAGTGAGAGTGCTTACCTTGGGGTTTCTTACCTTTGCCTTTATTTTGAGAAAACTTCTTCCATTTCTTGGCTTTGATTGAAAGAGCATGATCTCTCATCGTTGAGGGTTCATTCCTGCTTTTAAGTCTACCCTCTTCTTCCAGGCAGTCATGCCATAATCTCTCGAAGTTGGTTTGAACTTCTCTTCCATTGATTGATGAGAGAAATGTCTCCCATGAGTCAGGAAGACCATCTACTGCTGTTTGTACAAGGTCATCATCATCCACTGCAACTCCAATTACTGTAAGCTGATCTCTTGTTTGAGCAATTTTGGAAAAGAAGGCAGAGATAGATTCATCCTTTCCCATCTTTAATGTACGTAGTTGTTTTTCCAATATCCTCTTCTGAGTTGGGGCCTTCTTTTCATATAGATTTGCTAGGGCATCAAAGCATTCCTTAGCTGTCCTTAGATGAGCAATAAGAGGCATCATGTTGTCCTTAACTGAGTCAAAGATGACCCTCTTGGCTTTGGCCTGCCTCTTCTTATATGCTGCCCTTCTTGTATTTGAAGTAGGTTCTTCTATCACCCTGGTAACCAGCTCATCCAAGTCACCTTCTTCTAGGATATTAAACACCCTAGCCTTCCAAGCATTGAAGTTTGAGGCCCCTTCAAGCCTATCTTCTGCTTTGACTAAAGATGAAGCCATACTGAAAACAAGATCTGATATAAAACAAGCTTACTGTTGATCTGCAAAACAAACCCTTAGATGTGGATCTACGTAGGCTCAAAAGTCTGCCACGATTGAGCTCTTTTCATGCCCCAAGCTTTGATACCATGATAGAAATTCAAGGGTAAACTAGAAAAAAAAATCCTTTACTTTATTTACCATAGTAGTTATAGATCAACAGTATATTTAAAATTTCTGATGTAAGAAATTACAAAAATAATACAAAAGATCTAAACATTAAACCGAAAAATAGATCCGAACATTTAACACAAACAAGGAGCAGATCTAAACATTACATAAGCAAAAAAACAAGGAACAAATTTACCTGATTAGCTTGCTGTTATCCTCATTCCGTATGCTCAGAAAAAGCTATAAGTGTCATGGATCAAACCTCGGGGGTAGATCTAATCATGGACTTGTGAAATAGATTTTGCCAAGGAGGACTTAGGGAAAATATAAAAAAACTAGCCAACAATCAAACAAAAGAAATTGGACTGAAGTAAGGACACCACTGTCCAAGAGAAGGGCCACTTACAGCCTTAATAAAAACTGTCCAACAACATAGGTAGGACAGTGTTGACCCCAAAATCCCACCTTTGAGATTTGGATGGTCAAAGGGCCAGTCTCTCCTTTCAGGTTGGCATTCAGAGGGTCTTCTTGATAGCACAGGATCATCATTCAAAGGTCTTCCAGGCACAGTCATTCTTGTTCTGGTCAGTTAGAGGATGGTTTCTTACAGGTGTTGAGTTCAGAGCTTGTTTCAGTGATTTCTGAGTTATTACAGGATGAGATTTCAGTTCCAGGTTTGAGTATGAGAGACTTGCAACATTATGGGACACTTTTGGCCCATGAGGATCTTATTGACCCCTCACATCAGTTATTTGACAACATATTCTTACTCCTTGTCCAATTCTGCTTCCAATGAGTATAAACTTGATGGTATTTGGACAACCTGCTTTTTGGATGATGAGGTGGCACAGGTGATGACGTGGCAGGGTGAGGTGGCAACCCATGTGGGGCCCACATGCCTAAATATAGGTCCTTTTTCCTCCTAAAACTGGGCCCACTAAGGCGCCCAATACTTGCTAAATGAAAACTGGATAAAATAAAGAAGTTTACCAAAGTCATAAAGCATTCTAAAGCAAGTCAAAAAGTCAAACTGGGTGAGTTGTCTCCTTTCTATTTTAGCTTTAGCTTTTAGCCTTTAACTTTTATCTTTTTCCTTTCCCAGCTTTCCACTTTTCTTGCTTTAGCTTTCAACTTTTTCCCTTTTCCAGCTTTCCACTTTTCCTGCTTTAGCTTTACACTTTTTCCTTTTCTCCCTTTTCCTTCCATTCTATCACTCATGCACCCTATTTCTCTCCATGAGGTGCGCCCCTCTTACCTTTTTGGCCACAACTTTTCCATACCTAACCAGTTTTGACCCATTCGACCTCCATTCTCCTCCAGATAACCCCTAGATTTGGCCAGATTGCTTGGGAAAGGTGCGCTCAACCAGTTTTAGCAGAGGTTTTCATGCAGTGACACATGGCAGCTGGACAAATTGACACATGGGTGTTGGATATTGGACAACTTTTGGCCCAGTTTGGAAACATCAGGGCGAATTCTTTATGCAGTTAGCTATATATGTAGCATGCTTCCATAGTTTACAGTTTGATCTCTCTATTGCAGGAGCATTACTACTGTCTCATTCTATCTCTCATTCTAGCTTCAGATTCTTAGATTCTTGGAGATTATTGTAATAGTTCATGGCTTTTCTCTGTGATGGAGCCATTCCTTTGATTTGACATGAATAAAGAGTCTTATGTGTTGTTTTGGCCTAGATTCTTGTTGTTGCATTGGTATTCTAACAAATTGCAGGTGTCTTGAAGCTCATCCTTCATTGGGGGTCGATTTGGCACCATTGAAGTGTTCTTTTCTTGCTGATTTCTTTCCTTTTGCATTCTATTGGTTCGCTCTGCCTAGGGTTTTCCACTAAAATTTATCTAAAATCAAATTTTATGCAAGTTTTGGGTGAGGTCATCTAACCCTCATTCCAAAACCATTTGTGTGCTTGCTGATTTTTGTTTTTGCAGGTCAGATTTTATCCATCAAGCAACACGCCCTAGGGTAGTCTCCTTGTGGTTGGCATGCAGCAGCCGAAAACGAGAGGGGTGTTATCATTCATGACCTTAGGATCCACCCCTGAATTAAGCCTAGTTTGATTCCCTCAACCTACAATCGACATAAAGCCTAGGGTGTCAAATTTAGCCTTAACAGACAACAAAGGCAAACAACAGTCAAATAGTTGCAGCAATCAGCAAGGAGACAGAAGATAACAACTACAATAGATGGCACCAAGAAGGAGAAAGGCGAGAACACTAAAACCCCAAACAACAACCCAAAACAACAACCTCACTCGACGACAGGCTAGTACGGCACCAATAGAGAAAAGGCAACTGGAAAGAAGAGAGAAAGGGGGGGCGCGACACCCTTTTACCAACAAGAAGAGAAACCAAGGAGGGTCGAACCCTCTACCAGCTAAACCAAGGTAGCTGCACCCTTCAAACAACAAGAGAAAGCTCCGAAGAGGATAGTCGTACCCTCCACCAAAAAACAAGAAGAGATACTGTACCAACAAACAACCGTACCCTAACCAAGAACGGAAACAAGGAGAGGTCGCAACAAAATTCAGATCAAGAGTAGTGTGTGAGGAAAAATAATCAATGAGAGAGTGAGGGGTGAGATTCTTTTTATAGTTTAGAAAGGGGTTTAGGGTTAATTAAATTAACCTTACCTTTTAGGTTTAATTAAAACCCAATTAAAACAAAATAAAAAATAATTAATATTTTAATTATAAAAATATTAATTAGAAAGTCAACAAGTCAAAGTGACTAGACAAGACCAACACCACAATAAACAATAAGGATGTGGCCTAAGCAAGGGGAGGAAACAAGACAAAGTCAAAGGGGTCTTCTTCAATGACAAAATGTCCACATAAGTCTCATGATAACTTATAAGCTTTTATCATCCCAGCGTAAGAGGAATGTCATTGATGTGATCATGTCCTTCTTAACTGCTCCTAGGTCTCATGGACCATCTCGGGAGAGAAGAAGATCACACATCATCTCGTCTTGGTATTTAACCAATAACCACCTGGTCCTAGACCAGGATACCCTAGAACACATCTGGGGGCCCTAGATTACAACTAGGGTTTTATCCACCAAGGTACAAAACCAAGGATCAATCCAAGCGCTAAGCAAGGATTGCCTGTAACACATCCAAAGGCCCTAGAACACATCCAGGGACTTATATCATCAACCACCAAGGTACACAACCAAGGATCAATCCAAACACCAAGCAAGGATTCCTTGGAACACATCCAGGGGCTCTAGAACACATCTAGGGACTTACTGCTTGGTCCTTGACCAAGAACCCCATCAATATACTAGGGGCCCTCACTAGGGTCTTTTGCCATGGCTCTAACTGCTTGGTCCTAGTCCAAGAACCTCAGGAGTGCACTGGGGGCCCTAGATCTCAGCTAGGGTCTTATGCCATCCTCCCGGAGAATGGCTCTTGTAGCTGCCTAAATTTAACATGAACAACAAAACTCTGCCCACTCTATCTGCCCAAAATGACCTTCTTGCACTTGATGCAGGTCTGCACAAGATTTTAGCCTTACTCGGTCCTCCTCCTTGAACCTGCCCAAAACAAGAGGCAAAACAACAGACACTAAGGCCTTACGACCTTCTCCATGGTTGGATTTGTGGTCACCACACTTCGACTGAAATTTCCAAGCTCTCCGCACACATTGAGAATGTCACAATGACATCTCGTCTTTATATACAAGTCGAGGGGTCAACTTAGAAGCCCCTCCACAAGTCAACACCAATTTAGGCTTTCTCTGTGGGTGTGAAGCCCCATCACAAACCCACAAAACCCATTGTCAAGCCCATGAAGCCCCAACTTCATTCCAAGGTTGTTTTCACCCAAACAAAAGTGCGATGTGGTGCCCACAATGATTCCCATGTGCCTGGCACCTAGGCCACATGAGAATACTTACCCAAAGCTACACAAATCAACACTACTCTCCTCTCAACCTCTCTCAATCCTAGGTTCTAATAGCCAAGACAAGCCATTGCCAAGTGACACTCAACCTATCACATAGTGACACACTCAAGGTTCTAATAGCCAAGACAAGCCATTGCCAAGTTTGGTAAGTTGGGTCTTTCGTAGCTTGACATGGTTAGACTGTAGGTTACTCTGGCAGTTTAGCACTCTATGGTAGCCTGACTACATAACGCAAAACACATGGGCATACTTTTCACATAAGGATAACACTAGCAGAGGGAACACATGAATATAACAAAGAAAACATAACTATAACTAGGAAAAGAGCTTAGAATGACAAAAGAGCTTCTCTTTTTATAGGGAAAATGATGATTAGAGGAGAAGGATGGGAGACTATTCAAGTTGGGAAAACTCCATTAGCTAAGAGAATCATGTCTCAATAGTAAAAAAGTGCCATCCACACAAGACAAGTGGAGGAATATTGGAAGTGCTCCTCTAAGTCAACAATCATGGTGAAAAATGTTGTAGATTCATTTGTCACATATGCCTACTTAAAAGACAAGTGGAGGAATATTGGGAGTGCTCCACTAATTCAACATTAATGGATATTGTCATATCTTCTGACTAGTAAGATTAAGTAATGTAGTCTATATCACATAATCATTGGATAAATGTGTGCACAAGTCTTGGTGCTTTTGTTACATTGTGTTACGACAAAATTTAGCACCCCCATATGATGTAAAGTCCCAGGCACCAAGGGGCTAGTCTTGTGCAACTCAGTGTTGAATTTTCATAAGAGATGAGATTGTATATGAATATGTTGTTACAATGATGAGTGTTCCATATATATAGAACGTATGGTGACCATCCATGAAATGATGCATCCCTTGGATAATAAATATATATATATGGAAAACTCATCATAAATAACTACTTATTTATGATATATATTTGTACCTTATATAAATATATTATTATATTAATAATATTACATTAATAATATTGTTTAATAATTAATAATCATATTAATAATTAATAATCATATTATTAATTATTAATCTAGTAGAATGTCTTTTCGATGCTGCCCAAACATCAACACTCCCTCTCAGCGAGGGGGACATTTTACATTATGCCAAGATTACCTTTGAATATAACCTCTAAAGATTACCTGTGGGTAGCTCTCAAATAGCTTCAACATGTCACCATGACATCCACTACCTCACAATGCATATGTACCTCATCATGTGTACCCTTGTGACTTCACAACCAATGCATCCAAGGCCCGTGGGTAGTTCTCAAATAACTACAACATGTCCCCAGGATATCCACTACCCTGCAATGCATCAATACCTGATCATGTGCACCCTCGGTCTCAATGCCAGCCCTTTTTCATGCTGGATGAGATCCACCTGTCTTAGTGCCAACCCTTTTTGATGTTGGATGAGTTCCACCTGTCTCAGTGCCAACCCTTTTTCATGTTGGATGGGAACACTCAGTGCCAGCCCTTTTTCATGTTGGATGGGAACACTCAATGCCAACCCTTTTTCATGCTGGATGAGAACACTCAATTTCGATCCTTTTTCATGCTGCATGAGTTCCACCTGTCTCAGTGCCAACCCTTTTTCATGTTGGATGAGTTCCACCTGTCTCAGTGCCAACCTGTTTTCATGCTGGATGAGAACACTCAGTGCCAACCCTTTTTCATGCTGGATGAGTTCCACCTGTCTCAGTGCCAACCCTTTTTCATGCTGGATGAGAACACTCCCTCTGAAGAGGGACCACGCCAAGCTTGTCCCTGAAGTACTCAAACTTCATCCTTGACAACGACTTGGTAAACATGTCTGCAACTTGATCCTCCGTAGTCACGAAACTGGAGCCTCACTGCTCCCTTCTGCACCATATCCCTGATATGGTAATATTTGATCTCGATATGCTTCGACTTGTCATAGACCACATGGTTCTCTGATGACTTCATGCAACTCTAGTTGTCACACCAAATGCAGGTTGCCTCCAGTCTGAGAACAAATAACCCAGACAACAGTTCTAGAAGCCACATTGCAACTCCACATGCTGCCAAATACTCAGCTTTAGCCATACTGAGCGCCACACATGACTTCTTACTGCATCCGGCGGAGCCTCCTGCTCCTTACTGTAGTACCCAACTCCCTCTGGAATTTGTTGATTTTTCAATAAGAATGGTTAAGCATGAAGTTCATTCCATTTTAGCATTTGATAACCATTAAATGTTGCAACAACCAAGATCACAAGAAGAAGCACCATGCACAAGAGCACAAGAAGTATCCTGGGAAACCCTTCTCAACAAGGGAAGAAAACCTAGCCAAATCCTTTGCTATATTCTTCAAGAGAAAGACCTTCACCACCAAGAAAAACCTAGCGCACAAGAGGGTGCTTAAACCCTAGAAGATTAGAGCCCAAGAGAGGTGCGCACTTTTCCCAAGAAGGTGTACTTGTTGAAATTTCCAAATTCACACAAAAGATATAATTCCTCAAAGGGGAATTTACCTTTACTTATACTAGACTGAACATGTCAACAAAAGTGTCTATTGGCACAATAGGGCCTGTTATCCCCACTTTTTAGGGATAACTAGGAGATCATGTCTCGAGGCCCATAGGTCCTAGACATGGAGTACCGAGAGCAGGATTGACCTAAGCATGGCCCTAGAGGGCCCATCTTTTTCTCCCATCATCTTTTGTCTTGACAACAACAACAACATCCATCACCATCAGATTGGTCTTGTATCAGAAGAGGTTCTTGCTCCATGAGGTAATTGGTCCAGGTATCATGGTATGTGTCACTTTTGATCATTGAAACCTTTAAATATATGCATCTGGTTCTTCTTATCTCTAACGACTGCTTGGATCTTACATTTGCTCACTTGACCATGTTTGGGGGGATTGACAGGGTGCCCTAGCAAGCTTGTCTCTATAGGTTTTGGTTTGCCACTGGGGGGATTTTTGAAAAGCCATCGTCCGCTCCCATCATAGCACCACTCTTGTTTCCCGCTCACTTATCCCATTCCCCTTGTACAGGCATTGGGTTGACCTATTTCAGGACTGCACCCTACCTCGTGGGAAGAAGGGGCCAAAGGCCCAGAAGGTAAAAGCAAGCTGGTAAAAGATAAAAGCCTAAAAATGAACCTCGAGATGCTTTGCCTAGGGATCCCCGAGAAAGCAATAAAAAGCTTCTCAGCAAGAAACAAGAGGGACCTGAAGAAATAATAAAACAAGACCTAATCAAAGGATAGGGGATCTCATCACGAGCCAACCTATTAGGTCCATGGGTACCTAGCAGTATGATATTGCCACCAGCTGGTTACCACGCCAGGGCATTGAATCTTGGTTGCATGGCCAAGGGAAAGGGGGTATCATCACGAGCCAACCTTCTCATCTCTGCGAAAGTACTTGTGGGTAACGCTGTCAGCTTTGTCACCATGCCAAGGCAGTGTGCCCTGATTAGCTTTTGAACAAAAAAAAAGGCAAATAAAAGAATAAAAAGAATAAAAAGAATAAAGGCAAGAATGGGCTCGGAAAAAATGCATCCATGACAGGGACAACTCGCCTTCTACAAAGGCACCCACAGGTAACACGTTGCATCCTTGGCCCTTATTGCACCCACATGCTTGGACATCCCCTGACCACATCATCCACTTACATGGCTTGGATGAGGTCTCTCTGGGAACTTTCCTTTTTCTGTGGACACTAGCCCAATAGGAAGCCTTGTCCTTTTCCCCTGACTTGTATTGCAGGCTTGTGTAACGTCTTTGAGCTATTGATTGATGTATTAGGGATTTTATGCACGTGTTTAAAAATATTAATGATGAAATGTGATTGACGTTGTTATGATCCCTGTGATTGATGAGCCCATGGAGGGCGTAACATTTGATGTGCAGGACCATACCCGACGGATAGGTACCATTTGGATCGGTACACATGGGGAGATGATCAGTTCGGACCTCCATGGGGCTGGAGAGCCCATCAGATGAATGCTGAGACCCCACCATGGGGCAGAGACGAGACAGAGATGGATCAGTGTTTTGCACCGGAGAAGAAGAGGACGTTCCACCAGAGGCACCCCGACAGAGCTTGACCTAGGGGGATTTGCCCTTTTTCAGTGGAACGTTGGCCTTGGAAGGCCTAGGACGTCACCCATCATAGCCATGATGTCATCTAGCAGTATGGACGTTTTGGGAGGCAAATTGGGCAGTATTGGAACGTGTGGTAGGTTGGAGAAGCCCAAGGAGGGCTAACGTTTTGCTCCAAGATGCCCCATTTTCCCTAGAAGGGGCTAACGCCTCCCTTAGAGGGGCTTCTTATCTCTTTATAGCTCAATTAGGGTTTTAATTTGACAATTTAATGTAAAACAATATGATTTTGATGATTTGGCCTTGTCGGCCTTTTACCTGACCTAAAATGTAAAATTAGGTCAAGGTTTTGTATAAATGAGAGATTTTCACTCTCATTTTATCATCAGAACTCACTCACCACTTGGTGAGGTCTGAAATTTGCGCCCTATCTTGGGTAATTGGCTGATTTAAGGAGGCGTGCTTGTTGAAGGAAGACATTTTTTGGCATATTTTGGCATTTCTCTTGAAGGAAGGTGTTACAACTAGGGTTTGCATGGTTATTTCTTGATGAATTATAAGTATTTTTTGCAAAACTTCTTGAATGAACGGTTGTAGTCTAATTTCTTGCATATGTTTATAAATTTTGCTGAATCAAAACCCTAGGTGACAAGCACACAAGTAGGTCCTTGTCTCATGTCCCATGATAGAGAAATTTTCAGCCATTGAAGAGGAAAAGAGAGCCTAGCCGTAGCTACACTCCTTTCTCCTCTTCCCCTTTGCTAGTCATACCTGTTTGAGCTCAAGAAGGAGAAGACGTCCCAGGTCTAGGTTATCTACACTTAGGGCTGTTTTTCTTCTAGGGTTTGATGATAGAGCCTTGCTGTAGCAACACTCTTCCTCATTTAACTCTCTTGTCTTGACTTTATCTTTCATGCTAGCCGTTTTTGCCATCTAAGGAAGGAGGAGAGAGCACGAGGCCTTGCCATAGCAACACCGGAGTGAGCCTCTCTCCCCTAGGGTTTTGTCTCTGAGGCCCTGCCATAGTAGCACTTCAGAGCTCTTCCCTCCAGTCCTTAGCTGTCCTCCTTCAACCCTTGCGTCCTCCTTTAAATTGACTCCATTTTACCCTAGAAGGCACTGATCTCAAGACCTCCAGCGTTGAAGTGGAACTTGATCACAAACTCTCTCAAAACTTGAATTTCAAACCCTAACTATACTAAGCTCAACTAACTTACTGACCCTAGTTGCTGACGTCATCCTTGGTTATTACATCTTTAATGCAACAACGTTTCATTTTATGAGAAATTGAATGGTAGTTAAAGGCATTAATTGAGTTAAGTATTGATTTATTGCATTGAATGCCATATCGTTCTAGTATTTATTGGTGAAGTGACATTACTCTTATTGCTATTTTGTAAACATTAATTTCGTCAACATTTACTTTCAAATTGCTTATATTGAATATCAGATAGTCTTTGATATATATGAAGCACTAACTAGAGCTTGCATATATCCGTTTATTGTTGCTTTGTTCTCGGGCAGGGATTCTACTTGGTTATCTTTATTGGCTATAAAGCCGGACTATCTGTTTTGGTGGTGATCTGTGAAGGGGGAAACTTGTCATTTGTCTGATTATCCTTTACCCTCTTCAAAACCCCAGGTCACCGGGGACATCTCCCCTGGGCCTAACCTCCCTAAAGAGAAAGAACCATTCCCATTGTGGTGACATTGGGTGGGATTGGTCCCTGTTACGCCGATTTGGCCTTCTATCTTATAGCCTTTTATCCTAGCTACAAACTGTGCGATAACGGGGCCGACCTCACTAGCTCATAATATAATTAATATTAACCAGATTAATTATCTTTTACATTAATTACCAGTCACATTAAGGTGGGGCCGACTTGTACCCTTTACATTACAATTAGGGTTACAGGCAGGTTTGACTCTTGAACAATATAGCAAGGGATCTTATACACCAAGTGCTCATCCACTAGGGGCACATCCATAGGGATGTCCATATCACTGGCTCACTGCATTACACAGAAGAACCACTTCTTCACTAGTGCTCAGCCACTAGGATCACGTTCACCTGTGCTCATCCACTGACACGTCCACTCAACAGATTTTCCTTCCCACTGCATTACATAGGAGAGTCATCTGGAGTTTCTCATCAACTCTTCTACTTAGAGGAGGCTAATAAATCATCTTCATTTCTGTTCTCATGACGATGCACCCAACACTTTGGGATTTCACACGTTCACCTTGTGCTCAGCCACATGCACGTCCAACTCTGCAGATCTCCTTTCTTATTGCGTTACACAGGAGAATCATCTGGAGTTTTTCTCAACTCTCTGTAAGGAGGAGGCCATCTCTACGTTCCAACTTTGTCTCAGATAGGAACCACACACCCCTCTCAGGGGCTTTCTCTCAGGTTTGTAAGCTGGAGAATGTCTCACATAGCTGCAATCATCCATAGAATTGATCGTCCGACTCCCTCTCGAGCACTGAATATCAACTGGATCTTCAACCTGCTGACTTCATCACTTGTCCTCCAGAACAAGTCTCGTCATCCTCTTCTTGTAGGTCTTACCTACAAGTCAAGTTCAGTCCAATAGTCAACAATTTTCGAAGCCACACTGCTTTGCAACTTGTTGCACATCCTGCCACATACTCTACCTCAATTGTACTGAGTGCTACACACAACTACTTCCTGCTGCTCCATGAAACCATATTGGAGCCTAGACTGAAGCAATATGCCGAAGTACTCTTCCAATCGGGAATACTGCTAGCCCAATCTGAATCCGAATATCCATATAACCCGAACTCATGGTCTGTCATATACCTGAGACCATAATCCAATGTACCCTTAAGGTACCTCATCACATGTTTTGCTGCGACCAAATGAACCTACTTGGGCTATTCCATATATTAACTCGAGGTGTTCACAACAAAACATATATCCGGTCTTGTGTTCGTCTAGTTCATCAATGAACCCACCATCTGCCTGTATAAAGTAACATCCACAGTCTCTAAAGTCGTATCCTTCAACAACTTCAGATTTGATACCATAGGAGTAGCCATTTCCTTGCAATCCAACATCTCAAACCTCTTTAGGATTTCTACTGTATACTTCCCTTGATTAAGAAAGATCTCATCTTGTCTTTGACAAACCTCGGGACCCAAAAAGTAATGCATCATCCCGAGATCTTTCATCTCAAACTCAGCAGCCAGTTTTTATCTTACAATCTGAGATGAGATTTTCCACACTTGTTAGAAATAGGTCATCCACAAACAACAATAGTATTACCAGACCATCATCCACAACCTTAAAGTAAAGGTTAGGATCTGCACTACTCTTTGTAAACCCTAAGCTCGTCAGAAAATTGTCAATCTTGCCATACCATGCTCTGGGTGCTTGCTTTAATCCATATAAAGCCTTCTTCAATTTGCACATTGAGTGTCCCGTAGTTGAAACGTACTCAACAGAGTGTTCTGTGATTACAAGGACCATTCTTCCTGATCTGTTTGTCATTTGTGCCACAGGAAGAATTTCAGTCCTTCCTGATGTTGAAAGCCACACACCTTGAGTCTTATGTCCTTAGAATACTATGCCAGGGCCATTCTCCATTGGTCAAATTACCATGAACAATCTCGGGAGAATGTCAGCTCGATGTTGAAACATTAACACTTAAGAATAACTTCCGAAATTACATAAAATATCAACACTCCCTCTTAATGAGGAAGGTATTCTATCAGACACCGACTTTAACATTGTCGCCATCCACACGAGCTCATGACCATTGACTGTCGGACACACAAATCTATACATCACAGGAAATCCATAGTGACTTCACAACATGCATCCAGGGTTGATGGGTAGCTCTCTAATAGCTACAACATGTCATCATGAGACTATCCAGTTTCTCGCAGAAAAATTAGATATCTTATGCATGGCATCCAATACCCTGCGATAACATCTGTACCTCGTCTCTTTAGCATGCATCCAGGGTCGGTGGGTAGTTCTCCAATAGCTACAACATGTCATCATGACATCCAGTACCCTGCGATAACATCTGAAGCCATCACTCCCTCTGAGGCCATATAGTCTTCGGAGTCATTTGCTCCCTCTGCATGTGCTGACCTCTTCTTCTTCATTACATGGCTGTGCACAACTCTATGTCTGGATGGTCTTGGTTCATGTTGCTTCTTGCAACTCTCATTATGGCTCCTTCTTAGAGCTATTACTTGTGACCTGCCCGGAACAAGAAACAAGAACAACAAAAAGCATCTTTTAGAGAAGATCAATTTATCTTGTGCAAAACTATATGCAGTGGCCCTCGAAATGATACGTCTTCTAATATGACCAACACACATCCATCATATACTCGATGTCATATGGCTAACTATGTTGATTTTCTAGTGTTAAATTAGACAAGCACAATTTTCCGCAAGTGGTAATTATTTCCAACAATATCACTTTAGTAAACTCTAGAACATCACCAAGTAATTACACTCGGAAAATTTCAACTACTTAGAAACTTCGGTCTCTTCCTTAGATCGTTTCCCATGTGTGAGAGAGAAAACATGTGTGTCTATTGTTGTGTCTTTTTATAGTAATATTAAATTGATCCAAAGAGACACGTCTCTTTGAAAATTAAATTAAATTTTCTTTCTTATAAATAGCTGGAGAATACCTCCTGTAACTACCCAAAGATTAATTTGGTTATAATTCATCCACATAGTATTTGGCTTTGTTAAATTGTTCCTCCATAATTCATGTGATTCTTTGCATAAATATAGGTAGAAGTAAATATGCAGTACATTCTTCATATTTAGGTAATTAGACATTTTTACTAGAAATTACCGCCCACCATAATTTATGGAAATCTTTCTATAATTTAGGTAGGAGTAAAAAGTAAATATGTTGTACATAGAGATTGCAACAACCCCATAAATTTACACTCCCAACACTTTATTCTACTCTCATTTTCCTAGGCCCTCCCGTGAGGGAGTCAAGCCCAGTCCTGCTCTGATACCATGTTGAATTTTCATAAGCGATGATATTGTATATGAATATGTTGTTACAATGACTAGTGTTCCATATGTATAGAACATATGGTGACCATCCATGAAAGGATGCATCCCTTGGATAATATATATATATATATTATCCAAGGGATGCATCCTTTCATGGATGGTCACCATATGTTCTATATATATATATATATATATATATATATATATATATATATATGGAACACTCATCATAAATAACTACTTATTTATGATATATATTTATACCTTATATAAATATATTATTATATTAATAATATTGTTTAATAATTAATAATCGTATTGTTAATNATATATATATATATATATATATATATATATTATCCAAGGGATGCATCCTTTCATGGATGGTCACCATATGTTCTATATATATATATATATATATATGGAACACTCATCATAAATAACTACTTATTTATGATATATATTTATACCTTATATAAATATATTATTATATTAATAATATTGTTTAATAATTAATAATCGTATTGTTAATTATTAATCTAATAGAATGTCTTTTCGATGCTGCCCAAACATCAACACTCGGGAGGCTACCCACTGTCACCACAATAGCTCTTTCTCTTACTTTTGGTTGGCTCTTTTCCAACTCAATGGGGGCTTCCCTAAGGATAGGATTACTGAGGTTATAGAGTGGAGGCACAAGGTGATATATTGAAGAGTTAGTCTAAGGAAAATGAATGGTAGTAGTATAATTGGAAGAATGAATGGTGTGAGAACAAAAGATGAAGGTGGACAGCCCCAGACCAGGTGCCTAATCAAACCTTGGGAAAATTGAGTCAAGGAAGTATGGATCAAAGAGGGCCAGTGCATGAAGATGTGAAGCAATAAGGGCTTCTATGCATGCTGCAAATCAGCCTTAACTTGCTGAAATTTAAAGCAGAAATTTACCTTGGAAGGCTAAGGGTGCCATTTGTAAGCATTATTATGAAAGTGAGGTCATATTAATCTAGCAAAATTAGGTTTATTAGATGCAAGGCTAACACAACAACAATAGCAATAAGAGGGATCAAATCCTCACATTACATTGTCCAAATGACACATAGTTCATTACGAGGCATTCATAACATGCTACAAGGGTTTCCTACAACAAAAATCAGCATATGAGAAATAAATTGCACACATGAAAGCCTCACATAAACATGATATTATACCTCCATTATTTCATCAAGCTCCAAGCATATGATGTACAAATGTAGTCCAAGGGAAGAGCTCCTCAATTCCCAAATTCTTAACAACCATTACAATGGAGAGAAAGCTCCTTTTTATAGAGGGTGACTTTTATGAAAATAAAGTCACTTTATTACATAAGTGCTTTATGAAAATAAAGTCACTTTAAAAATAGGGAGCTCCTACAGAGCACAGTGTGATGGGACCAGATGATGGAGATGACATCGAGTACATCCCTCGCTAAGAGGGAGTGTTAGCTTTTTAGCTCAGGAGGTACTCCGCATGTTTTGTCTTGTATGCGGATGTTACCTTAATGTTTACACTACCAGGCACTTAACTTTGTAATAGTTTTTATAAAGTTGTTTAAGTGGTTCTTTTATTAAAGTGACTTTTTAATAAAGTGTACCTTCTATTTTTAAAGTGACTT
>ML780325.1:39654-68231 GCA_009831015.1 Picea engelmannii | reverse complement strand
ACATGTCTAATGTCGAGAGAGGACATCGGGAGGAGAGTTAGAGAGATTTTCTGAGTATGCTTGAGAGAGGAAAGTGAGCAGCTTGAGAGGGCACATTTCTCAAGGAGAAAGAGGGCACAAATCCCAAGGCGATTTTCTGTCTGCAGTGCTGTTCCATTTTTCTGTTGCTGGGCCGTATTGTATGGATCCGTACAGTCCGTACAATAGGAAAAAGGGCATGGTTTTCGAGGTAGCTGTTTGGCATGGAAATTGAGGCGTTTTTCTGGGTTTTTCTTGCTGCTGCTGGGCCGTACTGTGCAGGCCGTACAGTACCTTGCTGGGCACGTTTTTCGAGGCACAGATTTGGAGGAGGCCGTACAACTGTACGGACTTGGGCACGTTTTTCAAGGCAGAAATTTTGGGACTGTTTGTTGGTGCTGTGAGGTATTTTTCCTTGGCTGGAAATTGTTAGTTTGCTGCTGTAATACACTTTCCTGAAGCTGAATAATAAATCTCTCTCTCTCTCTCGTTGGGTTTCCCCACATTGGGGTTTTCCTTGGCATTTGCCTAAATTTTTGTGAGTTATGGGTTGCTGTCCATTGTGTATTTCCGCTGCATATTTTGCTTAACAATGTATATTTCTGCTTATAGAAATTTCTGAATGTGGGTATGCATTTCTGAAAATTAAGAAGACAATTATCTCTAGGTTGCTAAGTGTTTGACGAAATGTGTGAATGAAATATTTCTGATTTTGTCATTTGAAAATCAACAAGGATACCAATTAAATGCATGCAATGGTCCTCCAAGTATGTTACGCGCCTCCTAGGAAAATCCCTCCATAACCACCTCAAATAAAATAATATATGTGCCAAGTCAAAGAGGTGAGGGCGCTCTCCAATGAAGATCAAAAGATGATAAGTGTAGCTGAAATATCCATGCTAATATGAGAGAGCACCTAGGAGAGGTGCGCCCTAGAAACCTGTGTTATGTAACTACCTCAACCACCCATCAAGTAATAAAATATCTCCATGTGAAGTGCACCCTAGAAGGAAGTGCCAAGGTGGTTAGAACTCATCAATATCCATGCCAAAACCGTTGTTGTTTCCAATACCATTAATTGATTTCCACCAAATCATGTGCACAAGAGGGAGTGAACCCTAGGAGAATGTGCTAACCTCTCCAACAATAAATAATCATGAATGCCTTGGAAATTCTGCCCAAAATAGGAGCACTCCATAATAAAGCCTCAAATAACCTGCAAATGATCCCTCCAAGTGTGAACAACCCCAAAGTGAAGTAGGGTGCTCAAGCTATTAACCTCCAAGGTAATATAATGGATTAATTTAATCATTAAATGTTTAAATCAACCTCAACATATGTGCACAAAGGTTAATGCTCAAATAAAACCAGTCCAACCTCGCAATAGCCATCAACTGTTTAAATCAACATGAACATGTGTGCTAATGAGGGGGAGTTTGCTCCAATAAGTGTTGTACCATGCAAATAAGTTATATCTCCTAGCAAAGACCACCATGATAACAAGACAATGATAAGATAAAAGGTCCACCTAGGTTTGAACCTAGGGCATACCACCAAAGGACTATAATCAGATAAATACCTCATCAAACCTTAGAAAAAGGCTTGATCATCGAAGATGTATATAGTACCCCCCAACTCTAACTCAAACTTAGGAAAAATTACATCCACAAGTGTACTAACATCATTAAACACATTCCACCTAGGTGATTTCTAGCAAATGTTACAATGTCAAGTCATATCACCTAGGGAAATCCGACCAAGGTAAAGTGCACAACCACAACACATCCATCATCTAACCACATCAACATCATAAGAGAAGGGGACAATAGAAAATGCTAACCCATCCAATCATCAAGTATGTCCCTACCACACATCCAACACAAGAGGACCATGTAGAACACCCCTCCTAGTGACGTACCAACATCACCATGGAAAAGTCACTAGGAAACTCTAGCAATGTCATGAAACATCTACCTCGTAACACCATCATCTAACCCCTTGTGGGGGATAGACCCATCATCCATATCCAAGATAAGGATATCGACTATACCATAATGAGATAACTCCAAGATGCCAACAAATATGCAACCAAGGGGTGATCAACAAGGAAAGCACATGTGAGAAGACCACCAAACCAACAATCACAATCATCCAACCAAGGAGAAGTGAGATTCCCCCAAACCAGATACCTCTATCAAATGATCCAATGCCATGAAGAGAAGGGTCTCCATGAAGATGTATCACCCAAAGTCGGTCCAATGCTCCAAGATACCATTTGCAAATCTCTATCAATGTGATGAAAATCACAATGTGGAACCTCATACAATATGAGGTGTAACACATTGTACACATGTAAGTGACTACTATAGAAGTCTTTGAAACTTCCCTAAAGGACTATGCCAGGTATTGAGGACTTTAAAAACATATTTTTATACATCGGATTTATTGAGTAAATCATGTAAAATTGGCGATAAGGTTGTTTGTTGGTTTATACCATATTCTCCAAGCAATATGTTTTGTAGTGCTACAAATTGCAAGATACATTTGGACATAGCCTTCTAGAAATGAAATATAATTGCACTTCCTCATGTGGTTTATACCTTGAAGATCTATTCACAGATATTATTTCCTCGAGCTTGGATTGTCATGATAACCAACCATTGAGTTTTGTTTTCAAACGAATGTCAATTTTTCATATGCAACTAATTTCAGGTCTGAAAATTACTTCCAAGTGAACCAAACAGTGAATCCTAGCTGTTATCACGGAAGAATTTTACACTGAAATTATTGACTGAAAATTACAGCAATGGAAACAATAAGATCAGAGATAAATCATCCATGCACTTGAGACACAAAATTTTATGTTTTGTAAATTGTCAAATTCAAAATTTTTTGAGGGCAAAATCAACCCTCCCATCTGTCACAATTTCATCAAAACTGAGGACAAACCTAGTCCTCTGAAATACCAAAAATTCAGCAAATTACCTGGGACAAAAATCCAATTTGCAAACTTGCTACAGGTCACCTGTACGACCTGCTGACGTTAGCCTATATAGACCTGTTACTTGCCCCAAATCTCACACGTGCGGACCTGTCACACCCACATGTGTGGACTTGTACCTGTTCTCCCACACGTGCGGATTGACACACGTGTGATTGTACGACCTGTCTGTATAGTTCTACTCACATGTGCAAGCTGTACGATTGTCTCTCCCACACATGCAAGTTGTGCTTCTCTTCCACACGTGCACCCTGCTGCTCCTCTCTCCTCACACCTGTGACCTTTCTTGGTTGAAGAAGAACCCTTCCTTGGCTGAAACATAACAGAAAATCCAAGAAAACCTAGGCTAAATTTGCCAAAATTGCAAACTTTCCCTTACTGAAATTTCCAACCTCCTAGCACAAGTGCTCACTCATTTATGCTAACTCCATAATGACACAATGAGATTTGTCACAATCTCTCCTCTCCTTATATAGGAGTCTAATGAGTGAGTTTAGGAACCCCTTCTAAACTCAACATTAAATTAGAATATTTAATTCCTATTTGTGGGCTTGAAGCCCCAACACAAGCCCACAAATCCCATCACCAAGCCCATGAATCCCTAGCTTCATCCCAAAGGTGTTTTCATTGAAACGAAAGTGTAATATGGTGCCAACGAAGATTCCCACATGCCTGTCACCATGGCTACTTGTGGGAATACTTCCTCGAAGCTACAAAAACATCAAGACTCCTTGTTAGCGAGGGATGTATTCCATCCTCCATCATTCAGATGCATCTTTGTCTCCATACTGGAAGTAGCTCTGCCTCCTGCACTGGATTTTCTACCACAACTGCACTCCAATCCTTCTGATTGGCTGCTCCCTTTGTCGCGGAAACGAAACCTACTGAATGGCATGGGCCCTCCTGGGAAGACGTATTGTTCCTAGAAGCCTCTCGCTTTTGAGCCTCCAGCCTGGCTTCCTCAATCCATGACACCTTCTTGTCAGTCTTGGAAGATGCCTCTCTCCCACCTGAACTTGAGGGTAGACTCTCTCTGAATGGCTAACTCTCCCTCTGAGGCCACTGACTCCCTCTGAGGTCGGACTCCCTCTGGATCTGCTGACTCCCTCTAAAGTTAGGCTCCCTCTGAATCTGTCGACTCCCTCTGAAGTCGGGTTCCGTCTGAGTTTGTACAACCTCCGGAGGCCCTTGCTCCCTCTGAACTTGCATATCCTATGCAACTATTTTTTCCATGTTCTCTATCAGTCTGCTACTACTGGCCATAGCTCGCATAGGCTGGCCCTTCAACCTGTATAGGTTGCTCTCTCTAACTCCAAGAACCACTGCTGATCTGAAGCTAGATCCTCTGGGCACAAATAACATCTGTCCATCCCAAAACAATACATGGTATCTCTTCTTCTCAATCTCTTAGACCGAGAGCACATTCCTCTTGAATTCTGGCACCCATAACACATTAGTCACCCTCAACATCTCTTTTGACTCCAACTGGAATCGTATAGTCCCAGTTCCCTACACTGCATGCTTGGTCCCCATACCAAGCTCCACACACATGTCTTAATCAGTCTCCATGAGACTCTCGAACAACTCTCGTGTCCCTATCATATGGCATGAGGCCCCACTATCCACCACCCAAGCGCCATCACTGGAGACTGTATTGGAAAGGGCGAAGACTAGTAAGAACTCCCTTTGAAGTTTGTATGCAACCTCATCAACCTCTGCTACTGATGCTTGCTGCTTCCTCCCCTTTACCTTTCAGAGTGGACACTGTGAAGGATAGTGACCATAATCATGACAAGCAAAGCACTTGACCTTGCTAAGGTCCTTCTTCCTCTTAGGCTCTGGAGATGCCTCTCTCTTTGGAGAACCTCCTCCTCTACCCTTCCTAGTATGGGTAGCTAGGGCCCAATTCTCATCATTGTTGCTCTTCTGCTTGCCATTCCTGGATTTTAACTGAGCCTCCTCTTGGATACAATCAGTCCATAGTCTATCAAATCTTGGCAATTGCTCTCGTGCATTGATCCCCTGCACAAATGGTTCCCAAGATCCGGGAAGACCTCTCAATGCTACGTTCACCAACTCATCATCCTCAACTGTCTCACTAATAGCTGCAAGCTGATCTCGGATCTGAGTGATCCTCATAAGGTAGCTAACGACTGTGTTCGAATTGGCCATCTCAACAACTTGAAGCTAGTGCTTCAAATGTAACTTCCGACATGTATTCTTGCTTTGTTATAGACCTACCAAAGCATCATACATCTCCTTGGCAGACTTCTTCTCATAAATGTGAGGAATCAGGTGATCCTTCACGGATTCTAGCAACACCCGTTTGGCCTCTACTTCCTTCTTCTTATGAGTTGCCAATTTCTGTGGATCAGTAGGACTTGGAACCACACCCTCAACATATTCTTTGAGGCCATTCTCCTCCAACAGAAGAAGAATCTTGGCCTTCCAAGCCTAGAAGTTTGTTGCCCCTTCCAACTTGTCCTCAATCTTCAAAGTGTTCACCATTGTGACTTGCCCAGAACAAGAACAAAAAATCTGCAACCAACTGTGGCAGCAAATGTGTCTCAAGAGATGACTTCCCTCAACATATTCTTTGAGGCCGTTCTCCTCCAATAGAAGAAGAATCTTGGCCTTCCAAGCCTAGAAGTTTATTGCCCCTTCCAACTTGTCCTCAATCTTCAAAGTGTTCACCATTGTGACTTGCCCAGAACAAGAACAAAAAATCTGCAACCAACTGTAGCAGAAAATGTGTCTCAAGAGATGACTCCCTCTCTTCCTTCAAAGCCTTAGCGCTGATACCATGTCAATTTTTCATGTGCAACTAATTTCAGGTTTGAAAATTACTTCCAAGTGAACCAAACAGTAAACCCTAGCTGTTATCATTGAACAATTTTACACTGAAATTATTGACAGAAAATAACAGCAGCCGGAAAACCAAGATCAAAGATAAATCGTCCATGCACTTGAGACACAAAATTTTCTGTTCTGTAAATTGTCAAATTCAGAAATTTCTGAGGGCAAAATCAGCCCTTCCAGCTGTCATAATTTCACCAAAACTGAGGACAAGCCTAGTCCTCTGAAATGCCAAAAATTCAGCAAAGTACTCGGGACAAAAATCCAATTTGCAAACTTGCTATAGGTCACCTGTACAACTTGCTGACATCATCCGTACGACCGTTGACATCCTTCACACATGTAGACCTTTCACACTCACACGTGCAAACCTGTCACACTCATGTGCGGATTGTCACACATGTGACTGTACGGCATGTCCATCTGTGCTTCATCCAATCCATTAATAAATATTCTAACCCTTACTTGATTGCGCATGCAAGTCAAGGAGGTAGGAGTTACTATAGTGTAGGCCATTAAAGTAGGAGTAGTGACTAGCCATAAGGTACCGGGAAGGTTAGTTTTGCGGGTACTGAGGTCAGACCTAATATGGTCATTCCCTCTCCCTCCCAATGGTCGATCGAGCGTTCAAACCGTTTCTCACCCTTGCTAACACTCATACAATTCTGCTCACACTTGCGAGCTATACAGCTATCTCTCCCACATGTGCGAGCTGTGCTTCTCTTCCACACATGTGGCCCTGCTGCTTCTCTCTCCTTACCGATGAGAATTTTCTTAGCTGAAGCAAAATCCTTCCTTGGCTGAAACAGAACAGAGAATCCAAGAAACTCTAGGCTAGATTTGCCAAAATTGCAGAATTTCCCTTGCTGAAATTTCCAAGCTCATAGCACAAGTGCTCACTCACTTATGCTAACTCCATAATGATACAATGAGATTTGTCACAATCTCTCCTCTCCTTATATAAGAGTCTAATGAGTGAGTTTAGGAACCCCTTCTAAACTCAACATTAAATTAGAATATTTAATTCCTCTTTGTGGGTGTGAAGCCCCAACTTAAGCCCACAAAGCCCATCAACAAGCCCATGAAGCCCTATCTTCATCCCGAGGGCATTTTCACCGAAACAAAAGTGTAATCTGGTGCCAACGAAGATTTCCACATGCCTGGCACCATGGCTACTTGTGAGAATACCTCCTGAAGGTACAAAAGCATCAACAATGAAGAAAAACATTTCAAATATCCACATTACTGCTAAATTGTTGCAACACACTCATTTTGAGAATATGTTTTGACCTCGATACTACATTAAAAGGCTAGTTACTTTCAATTTGGAAATTCCTCATAGATTTGTCTATTTAAGTTGTTTACTCAATAGTTGGCATCATACATGCTCAAAATTTAGTTAGGGCAAACCACTTTGGTGTTTTGATGGCCATGGAAGCCATTGAAAATGTTGCCTTAAGTGGCAGGTCAATGCACATAATCATACAGAAGATGGAATGAAGATCAATATGCAAATAACCATATCCTGAGCAACTTTAAAAATTGCAAAAGTTAATCACACAGTTATGCTCTCAAAGATCAACTTGGCAAAGATTGCAAATGATCACTCACGAAGTAGAAAATGAACTGCGGCAGGTCGATGGACAATTGGTTGATTGAGAATTTGAACTCCAACGGGAAAGCTACTTGCAGAATTTCACTTTTACCTCCTTGATACAAGCTTGGATGGAAGTGAAACATCAAGTATTGATATCTTGAGCTGGTGCGTTAATATTTAAACCCATTGAACCCTTGTTATGTAAACCAAGAGGTTCTAAAAGATATTTTTTCCAATAAAACAAATCGATTTCTTTGCATTTTATGATCAGAGAGAAGTCAGTAATGATGAGCCTGAAGAAACTATTATGAGTTTTTGATGGGATGGTCCTAGATAGGCTAGAAGTTTTAGCTGAATGATGAATCTCAACAGAATAGTAGGGCCCCGCCCTTTTGATCTATTCAAATGCGAAAAATGTTGAGATTCATTATCACTTTATGAACAACAGCACTGTCCTGTTTTTTAGTCCATGGTCAAATTCAAGGGTCCTACATTCTATCAAAAGTTGCTGCTTAGATATCAGTTCAGGCTACAATAATTAGGACCCAGAACTGAATGTCCTCATTTACCAAATGATTTTGAGTTGATACTAGATAGCATTAATTCAAACAGATGTCACTCTTTGCTGAGTGAGCCAATTAACAAGAAAGAATTAGTGATTTGTTTTGATTGTTGCATATTTTAGAAACATTTGGCACATGCTTTTCAGAAACATGATCTTCTATAAAAGCATTTTCCTACTATGACATCAGACATCTCTTTTCAAGCTTAATGCACAAGGCTGGTACTGAAAACAAATTTTAAGGAACCTTTAGCCCAAGTAGAGATAACAGCTGATAAAACTGGTACATCCAATCTCTAGAAAGTTGGGAACAAGTGACGAGTCATTGCATCTTCATGATTGGTGTCTATTTGAGTTGCCCCAAAGACTTGGATTCTCAAATTTTCCTAGAGGTTCATATGCTGTCTCTATTCATGTTTAACCCAATAAACATTTGATTGACTAAGCATGTCAATATCATGCATGCTTGCACATGTCCACAATTTTGAACGATACAATTTGGATGCCTTTTCTAATCCTACAATTTTAAAAATCTGCCATACCTGTATAATGATGCAATAAACTATCGAAGGCAGAGGAATATTTGTTGCTCCAATTCTTCATCTGACTCTAAATCATCAAAACACCTATTTATTTTGGTGACTTGCTACAAATGAATTCAGAGTTGAAGACACAAATGGAGATGATTCTAACACAAGCGATCTGTAAATCATAATTTAGGACCCTTGAAAGATGACCAAATGATTTGGTGCACAAAAATGTGAAACATGAGTATCTGTTCAATATGAAGAATCTCTTAAGAACAATAAAAGGTCAAACTCTCTACCATGTTTATGTTTTTCATAATTTGGAAAATGTAATAGAACCAAAAGAGTCTATATACGAAAACAAACTTCAAAATTATAGTCGACCTCTGTTAAAAGTTATGTTAGGATTAGTTTTATATAACAAATGTATAGCCTATTAAGGTTTTGTAAGTTGTATTCGTGGACAAATATGAAATATTAATAATTATATCCTTCTGACCAGTCATGGACAGACATAAGATATTACATCCTTCTGAACTGTCACCACTGAGGCATCCCAAGATGATTGTCTATTCAATATTGCATCAAGATGCCAATAAGATAAGGTACAATAATTACATTCATGTCCAATGAATGACCGAAAATGTAGGTCAGTAGGACTAAGGAATAAAAGTACAATCAGCAATAAGCACTTGCAAGGCTACTCCAAAAGCATAAAGTACACTGAACTAACACATACATGAGAAATAAATGAAAGAACATGAGTAAGTAATATTGGAATAAAGAATGAAAAGGAGCAAAGAATCTAGAGAAGACCCCGGGGTGGTGCGGGCTGTGAGATCCTGGGCAGATGCTTGCCATCCTACTGAAACTCCCTTAACACTCGAGGCTGTTGGAAAGATTCTGGTGATGTAACACTGGTGGGAAGTACTCTGAGGGGTGAGTCTAGCTCCGAGGTCTCATAGAGCTGGGATGTATGTCAGACCAGTAGGATCTGAGCTAAAAGCTGTGCTGTGAACAAAGCCTCATAGAAGCCCTAGTGGAAATCAATCTGCTGGCTGCAGGACTGGATGGGATGTCGGGTCTCACAGATCTAGAAGCTGATGTCACATGAGATTCTGCATGTTGCTTACGTTCAACTGCATTATGCTTTAATCCAACAAGCAATTCTTAAGATTGCCTTTCCACTTGAGGTGGGATTTTAAAATCAAATATCAATTAGAGTAATTTCAGGTCAGAGGTGGATTGTGTACTCTTATAATTGCTTTTTATTGCAATGGAGTCTTCAGTTTTAATATGTTGGGGTGTTGTTTTTCACAAGAGGTTTTTGCCTTGCTTCTGGTGATGGTTGGAAGCAGTATCAAACATGTAAGGCCATTGCTAACTAGCTTTTCTTGGCTTGTATTCTAGTGATACTCAGAATTACTTACAAACTTGTCAGGAATTGCCTTTAAAGTTATATTAGAATAGCTTCATAACACCAGAGTAAAACCTATTAGTACAAGTGAACATATATTTTATCAATTTGCCTGGTTATTGTTGATGAGTTCCATGATGTTTGATGGATATAAATAAGCCTTCAAAGGCTTGCTTGAACCAGTATATTCATACCAAAAATCTGGATCAATCATTCACTTCACAGCTATTTTTTGAGATCTAAGATATTCTTGTGGTTTTGGTGTGTTTTGTGAATTTTCTCAAAACCCAGTACACTTTAAACCAATTAATTTACTTTTAACTGATTAATCAGGGTTTTCTTCACAATAAAATAAATACACAGCAGAAAATAAATGTCCAGGAACTGAAAGTAAAGTAGACAACAGTCACATCACAAGTACACACTTATTTTTGGACAATAGTCCCCGGAAAAACCCAAGGTGGGAAAACCAGTGCAACAGATCTGAGATTTTATTATTATTCAGCAAGGAAATATAGAGTTCTCTTACAGTACAAATCGGCCCAGCGAAATACCAAGCAAAATGCTCAGCCAAACTCTTCCCCAACACTTGTACGGCCCCTCTCTGCAAATCCCTGAACTAAAACATGCCTGATGAGACCCCTGCGTAAGCCTCTGCGCAATATCGTACTGCTGTCTGCGTGGGTGCTGCGTCACTTGGTATGGCGGCTCTCAGATCTGAGATAAAGTCCTCTGCAAATGCTGAAGATGTGTGTGCCAATCTGCTTGATGAGTCCTCCTCTGTCCCCCTGCAAACCCTCACACTCAAATCTGTAATCAATTTCTCTGTAGATCGATCTCTCCTCCTTGTGCACCCTCTTAGCCCAGCCAATCTCTTTATTTTTCATTGAGCAAGTGAAACCCTAATCTCCAAAAGGATTGGGGGCTGAGATCAACCCTCACCCTCATGATGAGATCAATGGTCAAGATTAAAATACCACAACTTAAATTATTTTTCACTTTAACTTTAGAAAAAGTACTCAATAAAGTCAACTGAAGATTATAACATATCGACAATTCTTTTCCCAAGTTAGACTTAGGAAAGTATTTAATTAATTGACTTAGCCTAAGTTTCATTGTTCTCCATCATCCTAGGACGCTGTAATGATGATGGAAGACCTTCCTTGCTACAATCTCAACATGTTTGTTAGAAGTGTGTACATGGGTTATTGTGATGGTTGGTTCTCTAGTTAACTTTTCAGGAATTGCTGGTTATTCCTGCTGGTTGGCATTTGGTGTGAGTCACAATGGACCAAAGATTTTGCCCTAGATTCTGATGGTGGTTGGAAACACTGGCAAGCATGTCAGAAGCTGTGTGTAACTTATCACTGTTTTATGATGACATATATACTCAAATTTTTTAAATTTACTTGTGAACTGGGAAAACCATCAATTGATAATAACTATATGACTTAATACTGAATGTCTGTGAACCTGTGCATACTTCCGAGCTATTGATGCACAAGGTGTAAGGTCCATGGTTGCCTGATAGAATGCCCTTTGCTTGTATTTTATACTGTTACCATCAGGGAACCTGTGGGCGGATACTAAAGCCATTATGTTTGTAGGTGTTAACATAGCATTTTAATCTTATTTATGAAGATCAGGACCACAATTCTTTACTAGATGATTATGAATTTGGAGAAATGGCAATATCCTGTTTGATTTGTAGAGCCAAAATGTTACTATGATTTCAACTTCTGGAGCACAAATGATTATTTGAACTCGACTGTCAGCATTATATGTTTAAGGGAATCTGTTATATTTTATAAAAGATCTTGTACTCTGTGGTTTGTTTGTTACATTTCCCCCACACAGGAAAACTTTGTGGGCTATTTCTCACCAAATAGCTATTTTTTTTCCAATTTAACTAAATCAATTTTGCCAGTTATCTGAAAATTTGAAAACATGGTCAATGCTTAATATAAAAGTAAGCATACATCAATTGTTTCTTCTAAAATACAGTACAATATAGTATTTTCATGTTTATGAAATGAAAGGATTTGCCAACTATAATATACTTGGACAATGTTTCATTCCCGAGAGTTTTCCATGCTCCTGTGATGTATTCTTCTACTTTGTTGATTTACACAATGACTCATATTTATCTTCATTTTTTTCAGTTGGAAGCATTCAAGAAAACACTTATGCAATCACTTCATGAGGATGATGAAACACTTGTAAGTTTGAAGATTGAAGTATGTAGAAGTGTTAGGAATGAAAGGGGAACAGTGAGTGATCAGCTTTTATTTTGTTTTCCAATACTAGAAAAAGTATTAATAGCAGATGGGTGCATCGTCAATTCCAGATTTGCAGATATTCTGTGAAATTGTGGATGTCTTATATATAAAATACCAGCTATTGTTCTTGGTTTATTGTTGTAGCAATCTGAGGCGACAGAAAGCACGACAACCCCACTACTGACGTACACAAAACCATCTATCAGCTCATCATTAAGAGGTTGCATACAGCGCATAATAGATTTCACCTTGTCTAGTTTTATGTGATTTATTTTCCTGCTTTGATACTGGTTCTAGTTCTGTCATTCGGTTGGCTCAATTCAATCAATCTATATTTATAACAGCTCCATATTTGACAGAAAGATTTTGTTAAAAAGAAATCCTTGTGAAATTCTTATAAAATTCATACATCAATTGGATTTTGTGATGGGCCAGAAGAGGTCAGTAATGATGGACTAGCAAATCAAGCTGGAAATGGAACAATAGAAACAAGCAGTTCAGTTGAAGAAGAGAGTCGTGCAGAGACTGATGGTGCGTTGATACTCTCAATATATCTAGGCCTGAGGTTGACTTTATTAAAATAAGGTTTGAATGAAATTCTCACCATTTATGGTAAACTATATTGCTCCATACGGTTTTGCAGCTTCAAGGCAAGGTGGGCAGAGATTTTCATTGACACCCTATCTCACACCACGGCGTACTCCAACAGGAACACCAAAGTTGATATCTGCAGCAGGTTCACCAAAAAGATCATCTATGTCTGCAGCAGGTTCACCAAAAAGATCATCTAGTGCAGTGTCTCCAAGAGGACATTCTGTGTCAGGATCTCCCACAAGGCGCCTATATGAAGGTAGAGTTCCATCATTACCACCAACTCATCATGCAACTGCACCAAATTCCCCTCCCCACAGAAGAGCACTTCCAGGTAATTAGCTAAAATCTATTAGATACATTTGTAAAGGAAAAGTTGTACTTGTACAATCCTGATTATTGTGCCACATTGTTGCTTTTTTTCAGTGTGTTTCTAACAAAATCTCAAAATTTGGTATGTTCACTCATAAGATTTTTTCCATTTCAGTGCGTACTCCACGAGTGGATGGAAAGGAGTTCTTCCGCCAAGCTAGGTTTGTCAATATGGAATATCTGCTCTACATGCTTTTTCCTTTTCCTTTTATAAAACTACGAGATCATTGGATTAACTTGGATTGATCAGTGTACGGTAATATCATATTATGGCATCATAATGTAATGCAGGAGCCGGTTATCATATGAACAATTTAGTGCATTCCTTGCCAACATTAAAGAGCTAAATGCTCATCGGCAAAGCAGAGAGGTATTTCCACAGTTACTATAGTTTCTTAATGACCTTAACTATTTGGGTACATGTTTCTAATTCTTGCATGTCACTTCAATGATTGAATTCCATCACTTTTGTTCGGGATCAGTTCTCACTCAAGCCTTTGTTTACTTGTACTTCTCACATGATCTTATGGTTCCAGCTAACATTCTTTTAATATCCATGGATTGTGTCATATAATTAATGATGTTGCTTAGATATTGACACTTTATATAGACAGGTGAAAGTGAATTTCTACTTTAAATCTAGATTTAATGGACATGGCGAGGGTTCCTTTCAATTATGAATACATTTGTAAAAGATTATCAAGCATAAAAATTAAAAAGGCACTTGTATTAAGAATCTTTCATTGCTGTGGAAAGACATTATGTAGTGGCAACTATATGCATGCAAGGCTGGTACATCAGACAGTTCAAATTTGTTGCTCATAAGTTACAAACATTGTAGAATAGGGTATCTTGTATTTTAACTGATAACATTTTGGTTACTGTAGGAAACCTTGCTCAAAGCTGATGAGATATTTGGTTCAGACAACAAGGATTTATATCTTGCATTTGATGGGTTACTAAGCCGACATCTGCCTCAATAAGAATATTTCTCTTTTGATTCCATGTTTGCAAAGTAAGTGGTTCAAATTCTTTTGATTCCATGTTTGCATTGTGCAATGATAATAAAAATCTTTAAGATATGGTGTTTTGCATTATTCAGAGAAAAATACCGAAATGATGGTTAACATTTTGTTGTTTGGTTGTAGTGTCCACGTTGCATGATGAAATTCAGTTCATACCATGTCCAAGAGAAGATAATTCTTGTTACATATGAAGTGGGTACAAACCTTAAGAATTATAGCCAAAGATGATTCGTGCTTTTCCCTTTTGTTGCTTGTTTCTCCACCACATATATTAAGCATGTGAATAATTCTACAGGCTTGGCAGTATTACACGAGGTTGAGGTTTTCTGAATGTTATAGTATATTCATATGTAGAGGTCCAGCAGGTATTCTTAGCAATATTTATTTTTGACTGGCTTAAGAAATCACTGGGTTTCTCTTGTAAGAAAGAGTTTGAGGCTAGGAAACGGCGCAGATAGCTTCTTTAATGCCTAAAAGAGGCTTTAGTGCTGGATACTATTTGAATTTTGTTCTATTTTGTCACACTGGAGAACATGTTATTTTTTTGGGAGTTATTTGTTTGTCTGACCATGTAGACTTCACGTAAGCTTATTGTTCTATTCTCCACTTGGAGGGGAATTACAGATTTCATGAAGCTTCATTGACTCAGTGATTGATAAATTAGTGTTTCTTGGCTATTAGTATCTTGCCTTGAGATTTTGTTGCTGCTTCTGTAAAGTGGAAGTAAATTGCCAAATTGTTGGTCATAGTTTTGTTTATACAGAAAAGTTGAATGATTAAGGGTAGCCAGTGTACCCTACCTTAACTGTTGCTATAGGAAAACATAAATATAAATATTTTTGTCTCGTCATTATTTTCGGAGTTGGAGATAATTGAAACCATTGTCAGTTGCAAGTTAATGGGGAGGTAAAAAGGAAAACCTAGAGGGAACTATGTTAATGGTCTAGAGAAGTATAGATTAGTGGCTTGACTTTTATCTGCGGGATAAATTTGAACCAATACTATTTAATATACATTTTAATCTAAATCAAAGGCCAACACTGGGGATATTACTTCAGTCTTATTTCTTCACTGCTTATGTTAGGGCATCTTAAAGCATACACCATTGGTATTTCATAAAGTATTGAAACAATGGCTGCTAGTTCTGGCCAACTTGTCGGCAATAAACTTTCTAACAAATCATGCATCTCATTTTCTTTTGGCTGTAGTATCCCCAGCGTCCAATTGGGCTATGCCACATAAAAATTTCGAACTGTATACAAAATTAAAACATATAGAAACTCTGCAAATGCACAGGTTCATACATAATAATAATAAAAAATACATATGCTTACACTGGGGATATTACTTCAGTCTTATTTCTTCACTGCTTATGTTAGGGCATCTTAAAGCATGCACCATTGGAATTTCATAAAGTATTGAAACAATAGCTGCTAGTTCTGGCCAACTTGTCGGCAATAAACTTTCTAACGAATCATGCATCTCATTTTCTTTTGGTAGTAGTATCCCGTCCAACTGGGCTATGCCACATAAAAATTTCGAATTGTATACAAAATTAAAACATAGAATTTTCTTTTCGCTGTAGTATCCCCAACGTCCAACTGGGCTATGCCACATAATTTTTTTGAATTGTATACAAAATTAAAACATATAGAAACTCTGCAAATGCATAGGTTCATATAGAATAATAATAAAAAATACATATGCAACACACACAGGAAAAACCCATAAAAATAAACGCATACATAATAATGCAGCATGTAATTTAACACAAAATGGACACTTATCTTGGTAAAAATATCACCAACTACGTACAGAGCTTCCACGTTTTTCTCATCCTTAGACCACACTGTTCAAAACTCTCAGTAGTGGGTCACCCTAGAGCTGAGACTAAACTCCACTCGGGTAAAGGAATTCCTAACCAGGCTGATGTATCTTAGACAACAGGAAAAACTTTGTTATAGGTGCCCACTCGAACTAACAACCTACGGTTCCTCATTCCTCACATGCCTGTCCCACCCCATGAAGTGTGCCCCTTCTCTGCTCGAGTACTTCGACTACACCACTTCCTTTCTGGGGCTTCAACAACAGGTCGGACATGAAGTCTCAGAGCCCTTAGCTGCAGTTTGGCACCTTCGGGAAATCAATTCCCAACAATTCTCACCTAGAGAAAATTGTTCATGGGTCTGACAACTCGCCTCTTCAATATCTCACGGGCCTGACAACCCACTTTTTCAATCCATCTCCTAAGCTAACCAGGTACAGATACATGTACAAGTACGGATACAGCGACATGAAGGTACGAAAGACAACTGAATGAGTGAGTGAATGATGGAAAATGAACTAAGTCCGAACTATATGTATGTATGTTCTCAACTTGACACTTGTCATGTTGAGAACTACTTTGGCCCACTTGTTCCCATCTTTAGAACTTAGGATAAAATAATTATCCATACTTTGTACTTTAAAGAATATTAATATAATATTTCTTTTTGGCTTAAGCTCCTTAGCTTAGCCCTTATCTTTAACTTTTAGTCCCCTTTCCCTAACTAGCGGAGTTTTGTCTCCCATACTCTTTTATCGTGGTCAGTCTACACACAACGATGTATTATATTAATGATAAGACATATACAAAAATAGGCTCACTGACCTTTAACATCTAGGCTCTCCGGCCTAATTAAACACATAAGCCTCCTAGCTTATAATAACTGATTCACTAGCCTATAAAACACAACATATACACAAAGGCTCCCTGGCCTCAAAATCACACGCACTTAAGTTTGCTGCACGCGGTATCCTGGAATGTGCACACTTCATCATTTTAGTGCACAGTACATGTGTGCACTATACCATGGAAGGTGCATGCAGAAATGTTATCAAACAACTCACCAGCTTAAGTACATTTGTATTTACATTTACAGTCGGGGTTTGGCCTATGGGTATTACATTCACTGTCATAATGTATGCTCTTGTTTTTTTAAGCATATTCTTTACAAAGCCAGTGTATTATGTGGTATAATGGTTATATTAATTTATATATCATAGCACTTTGAATTAGTGGTCAAATAAAGTGACTTGAAAATTAATTCAAGTAACTTTCACTGCCACCGTTTCTCTTTCACTAGACATTTACAATTGTATCTCAAAGAGCAATTTCATTTCAATTTTCTTTGTAACTCCACCATCATTGTATGTGTAAAAACAATTCTATGGTATCAAAGCCAAGTTCATTGGCATCTAGTAGAGTCGGCTTAATCTCGATACCAGGGCACCTGGGAGTCGTAGCAGCGGCTGATTAAATACATTGGGTAGATCAACATAGGAAATCTTGGCCAGGAATTGTAGGAAACGTTATTGTGAGAATCGAGGAGGCATGCTGACATTAGAATCATCTCTTGGGTTTGAGATAGTGTGGGTGAGTCTGTTGCAGATAGAAAATTAGTTGGTGAAAGATGATGTTGTTTCTCTTAATAGCGATTGTTTGTTGTTCAGTTGCCCACCCCATGTCATACAAGAATTACATTGGCAACGATGTTTTATATGTTATGTCTTGTAATTTTTTAGTCAAGGAAGCCTAGATTCATTTTCTAGTAACCGAAAAATAGGATTTAAAGTGGATAACAATATATTTTGAGGGTCAGAAGTGATGGTTTTGTAGGCATATGTGCTCTTGCAGGAATAAAATGATTTGGTCATGCATTGGAAAACAATTACAAGACAAATGTTTTGCACTAATCAAATTTAAAGATGGAACACTGAGCAAACATTGCTCTTAGACATGTATGTATGTCGATAGGGGTTTGCAAATACGTTTTTAAATTAAATGTAGCAACAACAATGTTTAGAGGTTTGACAAGTTAAAGTTTGGAAAAACAATAAAATAATTGTGACAATGTGCTAAATTGATCAAAGTAGATACAACTTTTGCTTTGATTGGTTGTTGAGGTTGGTGTTAAATAATAATAATAATGTTTTGGTGTTGGGTGGTTGAGTTTAAAATGGCAAGGTTACACAACATTATGCTATAAAATGTCAAATTTAATATGCATAATTATAATTATAATGTATAGGAGCGATCTATACTAGTCATTTTTTGATATAAAGAATTGTTGGAAGGGGTGTTAGGAAAAGTAATGAGTATTGGAATAATGATTCATTTGTTTGTTCTAGATTAATTATTGTTATTTGTTATATTTTGAAGGTTTAATTAGAGTTAGAGAAATATGTTGAGAGATTTGTGGAGAGATTGTTGAGTGAATTGAGGAGTGATTATTGAGAGATTATAGGAGATGATAGCTTTTCGAGAAATCTCATCTATGTATAAATGTATACTTTGACAATGAGAAAGTTTGAGCTAGGTGTGCATTATTGATAAATATGTTTGCTCCATTGTTGTGTCGGTGTAATTCTTCATTTGGTATCAGAGCGAGAGTATATGGACTGATAATTGATTATGAGAGGTGCATGCTGATTGGCATGGCGTGGAAGTTTGGTCGTGTGTGTGGAAGATTATATATATATATATATATATATATATATATATATATTGTCTTGCGTGATGCCTGCGTAGGTGTGCTATCAACAACATTGCGACATTTGCAGCAGCACGGAGAATCAGTCTGGAATTGTTGCGTAGAATTAATTGTTGAAGCATGTAGTTGATTGGCTTTTCTGCAATCGAAGCGTGGATTGGTGTGTAGCATGTGCAGAGAAGCATGGTTGGATAGATCTGCATGCATGGCGTCTCTTGGAGCAAAGCATTTAGTTGGATAGATTTGCGTGCATGGTGTCTCTTGGAGCAGTGCGATCAATGTGTGACTTTGCTGTGTACAGACTGGTTATTGGAGCGATTGGTGTGTTTGGCGTGGACAACAAGAGGCGATTGGTACATATTTATTTCAACGTGCGTGGACTGGTGTGATCTGTGTAGAGCGTACGCATGGTGGAGCATGGAGCTTTGGTTATCTTCCTTTTGAAGGTGTAAAAAAAATTAAATTATTTGGTTATGCATATTTTATATTTCCCACAAAAGTGTACAAGGTTGTAATATTTTATTCATGAAGATCAATAAGTTGTTAGACGTTTAGTGAAACTCTTGGAGCAAAGTGTTTGGTTGGATAGATTTGCATGCATGGCGTCTCTTGGAGCAGTGCGATCTGTGTGAATTGGCTGCGTACGAACTGGTTATTGGAGTGATTGGTGTGTTTGACGTGGACAACAAGAGGCGATTGGTACATATTTATTTCAATGTGCGCGGACTAGTGTGATATGTGTGGAACGTACGTGTGGTGGAGCGTGGAGCTTTGGCTATCTTTCTTTTGAAGGTGTAAAAATAAATAAATAATTTGGTTATGCATTTTTTATATTTCCCACAAAAGTGTATATGGTTGTAATATTTTATTCATGAAAACCAATAAGATGTCAGACATTTAGTGAAGCTTGCTTTCATACGAGATATGTAATTTAAAAAAAGGTGATTTCTTATGAGTGGTTTAAATTGTGAAGAATTTATTGTATTAAAGAGATTTAAGCAAGAGATTTCAGAAAGATACTGTATTAAAGACTTGCTTGTAGTTTTGGAAAGTATGAGTTTTTAGCTCTCTTTTGTATTCTCCAATTAATAAAAGATTTATTTGGTGGTGGTTGAGTCCCATTTTTTGGGACAATTGTTATCGTCCCAGGTGAAGTGGGACAGTGTGCATTCTCTCATTTTTTTTGGTGTCTTGTTTTTTAAATGGTGACAATCAATATTGTGGTGCCTAAACTTCTTGTCACAAATCATTATTATTGGACCAAACATATGCAACCCATATTTGTCACTAGAGATTTATGGGAACTTGTAATTGATGGATATGCTATGCCTTCTGTTGATGAATTCAAAGCCTTTAGTGTCGATGACAATAAATCTTTGAATGAACTTATAAAGAAAGAGAATGAAGCTCTTTTTCTTACAGGGAGTGCAGTTGAAGAATCTATATTTTCTAGAATCAGTGTTGTAGAATAATCTAAGCAAGCATGGGATATTTAAAAGAACACATGAAGGTGATGTTGTAACTAAATTATAAACATTGAGGTGAAATTTTGAAAATGCGAATATGCAAAGTAATGGATCCATTCATGATTACATCACAAAAATGCAAGATCTTGTTAATTAGATGAGGTCATTAGGTGAGATATTCTAGAAAAAAACACTAATTGAGAAAATTTTAAGGAGTGTTCTACCGAAGTTTTAGATGGTCATCACCAATATTATGGTCTCCAAAGATTTAAATACAATGAAAATTGATGAACTGAATTGAGTGGCTTTTTGCTAAATGTTGAAGAAAATAATCCAACTAAGGAAGTGGAACATGCTTTTTCCACAAGGCACAGAGGACGAGGAAGAAGTAGGGGTCAATATTAGAATCATAATTAGCATCCACAACAGTGACAAAATTATGAAGGGAATGCATCCAACTCAAGAGGAAGAGGAAGAAGTCCAAGTCAGTTTTGAGGAAGAAGCAGAGAAGAATCTCGTGGAAGAGGAAGAGGAAGAGATGGATCTTGAGAAACACAAGGACCACAATGTTATTATTGTCATAAATTTGGTCATCTTGAAAAAGATTGTTATGCAAAATTGCGAGATATAGAACATAATGGTGCCAATACAGATGTTGAAGAAACAATGAATGAAAAATTATTCATCTCAAGTTTTATGGCACATAATGAAGAAAGTGAAGTTTGGTATATTGATTCAGGATGTTCAACTCATATGACATCTCAGGGGGAGTTGTTTACTAGAATAAATGACAACTATTCTAGTAAAGTTATATTTGGTGATGATAGAGTTTTTGAAGTTAAAGAGAAAGGAACAATTGCAATTCCTAAATTGCATGGAAATAAGAAGTTTATTGATGACACATTGTTGACACCAACGTTGAAGAAGAACCTACTTTTTGTAGGACAAATGATGGAACAAAACTACATGTTAGTGTTTGATAATACAGAGTACTTAATCATGGATAAGTTGAATAAAAATGTAGTAGCCGCAAGAGGAGCAATGATTGAAGACAAAAATTTCAAGCTTTCTTTTGATTCAAGTAACTCACATAGTTTGAATGTTACAGAAGAAATGACTAGTAGACTTTGGCATTTAAGGATGGGACATTTGAATTTTCAGAGTTTGGTTTTGTTAAGGAAGCAGAACATGGTGAATGGTCTTCCTTATATCAAGATGGATGATGAAGTATGTGAAGGGTGTATTTTTGGGAAACAACACAGGGAAGTTTCTCGAATAGAACATGGAAGGCTAGAGAATGTTTAGCACTAGTACATTTAGATTTGTGTGGTCTAATGGAAATTGTTTCTTTTGGAAAGCACATTATTTTCTCACTTTCATTGTTGATTATTCCAGGAAGACTTGGTTGTATTTTTTGCAGGAGAAGTTTAAAGTGTTTTCTCATTTTCTTGAGTTTAAGACATTAGTTGAAAAACAAAGTGGTTTGAAAATTCTCACCCTATGTACAGATAATGCGAGAGAATACAAGTCAAATGAATTTTTGAATTATTGCAGAAAGAATGGAATAAAGCGAGAGTTTACCAATTTCTACTCTCCTCAACAAAGTGGAGTTGCGAAAAGGAAAAACATGACAATAGTTGAAATGTTTGGGAGCATGTTGAAAACTAAGTCTCTTGGAAATGAGTTCTGGGCCGAAGCAATGCACACGTCATGGTTACACTCTCAACAAATGCCTACGAGAGCAATATTGAATTTGACTCAAGAAGAAGCATGATGAGGATACAAACCAAGTGTTGCACATATGGAAGTTTTTGGTTGCACTGCATATGCACATGTCCCTAAAGAAAATATGAGCTAATTAGATGATAAAAGTGTGAAGTGCATTTTCATTGGATATAGGATTGAAACAATAAGTTACAGGTTGTTTTATCCTCAATCAAAGAAGGTGATAATAAGAAGAGATGTTGTGTTCGATGAGCAGGGAATTTATCAGTGATAACACGTACATATTAAATTAAGAAAAGATGAAGTGGATATTGGTAATGAATCAGATTCTAAGACAACAAAGGTAGAGGAAGTCAATAAGAAGCCTAAGTGGCTTGAAAGGGGTCATTCAGAGAGCAATATGTTGGATAGAAATTTTGAAAGAAGAATTACTAGATCCTAAAGTTGTCTTATGAATTATGCACTTATGGCACAAGTAATGAAGATTGATGAACCGCAAAATTATGCATAAGCATTAAGAAAGAAAGAATGGAATGAAGCTATGGAAACATAATTGAATGCCTTGGTGAGAAATGATACATGGGACTTAGTCAGTTTACCAAAAGGAAAATATGTAATTAGTACCAAATGGGTTTATAAAACCAAGTATAAATCAAATGGCACAATTGACAAGTATAAGGCCGTTTAGTTGAAAAAGGCTATGCACAAAAGCAGGGAATTGATTATACTAAGATATTTGCTCCAGTGACAAAGTTGGATACAATCATGGTGGTACTTGCATTAGTTGCACAATACAAATGGACATTTTTTTCAGATAGATGTTAAATAAACTTTCTTGAATGGTTATGTGGATGAAGAAATTTATATAGAGCTACCATAAGGTTTTGAAGTTCAAGGTAAAGAAGATTGTGTTTACAAGTTGAAGGAGGCCTTGTATGGTGTCAAACAAGCGCCAAGAGCATGGTATTCCAGAATTGATAAATATTTTCAAGATCACGGCTTCGTTAAAAGTTTATCTGAGCCCAATCTTTATATTTTTCATTCAGGACTTGACATTCTGATAGTTGCATTATATGTTGATGATTTGATCTACACATAGAACAATGTTGAACTATTTCAAAAGTTTAAGTCACATATGATTGCTAAATTTGAGATGACATATCTTGGGGAATTCCTTTGTTTCTTGGGTATTGAAGTTTGGCAGAAGGAAGAAAGTATTTTCATGTCACAAGCCAAGTATACTTGGGATATTTCGAAGAAGTTTAGAATGTTGAGTTGCAAGCCAACGACAACTCCTTTGGAAGTTGGGTTGAAGTTATATGGACATGATGACTCCAATTCAGTTCATGTTACTCTATATCATCAATTGGTTGGAAGTTTGATATACTTAACTACAACTCAATCAGATATATCTTTTGCAGTCAGTATGGTATCTAGATTCATGGTAGAACATAAGGAATTGCATTGGAAAGAAACTAAGAAGATTTTGAGGTATCTGCGTGGCACAATTGGCTATGGTTTAGTATACACATCTACATAAGATTTCAGACTAATTGGTTATACAGATTCAGATTGGACAGGCTGCATGGATGACATGAAATCAACTTTAGGGTATTCATTTAGCACGGGTTCAACAACACTTGCTTGGAGTATTAAAAATCAACCTACAGTTTCTCTCTAAATATCAAAAGCAGAATATAAATCCACAACGACAACATGTAAAGTAGTGTGGTTAAGAAGAATTTTGAAGCATCTACATGAACAACAGGAACAACCCACTCAGTTGATATGTGATAATCAAAGTTCTATTCAAATGACCAAGAATCCAATTTTTCACATGAAGACCAAACATATTGATATTCCGTATCATTTTGTTCGAGATTTGGTTCAACAAGGTGTGATTGAGATCATGTATTGCAAAATAAAAGAACATGTAGCATATATATTCACCAAAGCACTACCAAAGAAAAAGTTCTGCAAATTCAGAGATGATATTGGAATATTTCCAAATGATCATTATGAGGGAGAAATGTTGGAATAATGATTCATTTGTATGTTCTAGATTAATTATTGTTATTTATTATATATTGAAGGTTTAATTAGAGTTAGAGAAATATGCTTGAGAGATTAGTGGAGAGATTGTTGAGTCAATTGAGGAGTTATTGTTGAGAGATTATAGTAGATGATAAACTCCCAAGACGTCTTCTCTCTCTATATAAATGTATGCTTTGGTAATGAGAAAGTTTGAGTTGGGTGTGCATTATTGAGGAATATATTTTCTCCATTGTTGTGTTGGTGTAATTCTTCAATGAAAAGTTGATCATTTTTAAGTGGTATTAGGCAAAGTAATGAGAAGTTGGTCATTTTTAAGTGGTGTTAGGTAAAATAATGAGAAGTTGGACGTTTTTAAGTGGTGTTAAGTAGTAAGAAATTCATATGATGAGAAACAATGTGAAGTTTGTGATTCCATGAAAAAGGGAGGTGACAATGTTGATTAAGTTCTTTTAAGTGATGAAGTGCTTTAGAGAGACACGAGGCATTGAATATTTGTTACATGAAAAAGGTTGATGGGTTTGCATTTACTATATATATATATTGTTATTATTATTATTATTTTTTGACTGAAATGCCTCTTTTAACATGTTCAAATTGTACAAGGCATTTTATACTTAAAAAATTGGGCCACATTGAACCACTGCCATGAATAAAGTCCAAAAGCTTCTAATTGCATTGTTGGATTTAAAATTAACTCCATTTGAAACATCATAAAATATACCAAACCTCTGATCAAAGAGATTGGCTTAACATTGGATAACAAATACAAATCTTATACACAACACTCCTAGTCTAATTCATAGTTGGAAATAACTTATTAATTGATCACAAAATATCATAAGTATCATAACCAAAATCAAACATAATTGAAATAACTTAGGAACACAACATAAATGAATAACTAAACACACCATAATTCAATTTGAACAACCAAGACAATTCCTTAATCCTGCGAGAGTCACCAAGGTTTACAGTGGGAAACAATCCAATAATGGGAGGAAAACCTATTGTTGAAAGAGTAGAGCAATGTTCTTTAGAAGGGAAATACATAGTGATGAAGCATCATAATAACCACATAATAGTAATGTCTAAACTATCTCTTTCACGACTCTATCTACTTATAGTTGAGGAATCCTTTCACAAGGTTAACTTTGATCAAGTGCCCTTTGTGTTGGCTTGTTTGATAACAAAATTGGTTAACTTAACTAATATACTAATTGTTAGATTTTCTTTATTTATAGAGCATTAGAGTTACCGGTGTTCTTTTACTTCTTTACCATTAACTTATATATATCATGTATTGAGCAATAATAGCATAAACAAGAGACAAAAGAAGATGAGATTTATCCTGGGAAAACCCCAAACAGGGGAAAAACCCAACAACCTTTCTTAAACTGATTCCGTTCACAAAGCAAGTCCAATCATGAACCAACAGATAAACCCTAACACAAAGGCTAGCTCAAGATACAACCAAAAATACCACCCCAGCTGCAGCAACAACACAATACCAAGATAGCGCACCTTTTCCAAGGGTAGTGCACAAGAGTGAAATACCAGAAAGACGGAACAAGAAGAATCTTTGTCACTGCATTTACTATGTCACCCTTGCTCGAAATTGCGCCTTATTTTTGTGTATATGAGAGAATGTGAGTGAGTGTGTCCACATGAGCTAATACGCCTCCTATTTATAGCCTTATTGTCCTCTTCACTGGGCCGACTACTCTTCTGGGAAGGTGTCACTTCTTTGTTCTTTATTCTTCTCGATCAAATTCTCTTCTAGGGTATTTCCACATCTGTTCAATGGTTCTCTTGCTTCAAGAATCTTCTTGTCTAAGAAGGTCATCTAGGAGGGAAAGTACCTGCCACAACTACCAAAACATCAACACTCCCTCTTAGCTAGGGAGGTATATTTCACGATGTCTTCATTTGGTAGTCCACTGACTACTCTGCAATCAGATGGTAGCACACAACTACCACAATTCCATCGATAGCTCGAATCATCTGTCACAATCTCTGCAATCAAGTAGCACACACCTACTCCCAATGCGAACTGGTAGTCTCCATGGAAATCAGTTAGTAGCGCACATTTACTACAATGCCATCCAGTAGAACATGACTATGTCGATTCATAGTAGTACACAACTACTATCTAGTGGTACCAAGTAGCACACAACTATTGTTCGAAGACACAATGTCTCTATTCTGCAATCCACTGATAACTACACAAGCTACCGCTATGCAGTCCAACAATCTATATGATCATGCAACAATCAACTAGTAACACACAGTTACTACCATGCCATCAACCATAATCATAGTCTGCAATCCCTATGATTATGCAACAATAAGCTAGTAGCACACAACTACTACAATGCCATCAACCATAGTCATAGTCTATAACTATGCAACAATCAACTAGTAGCACACAACTACTACCATTCCATCAACCATAGTCATAGTCAATGTCTCTATAACTATGCAACAATCAACGAGTAGCACACAACTACTACAATGCCATCAACCATAGTTATAGTCTCATCCAATAACACAAAGCTACTCCCATATTCCTCATGACTATGCGTGTGATGTTTCTTCTCTCATCAGGTCTAACAATGCCTTACCCCCTTAGTCACCTCACACGACTGATCTAGGGAACCCTTGGCTAGAGGGGTTATCCAGCAGGAGGATAAACAACACACCTCCCTCTCAACGAGGGTGGACATTTTGCATCACGCCAAGCTTGTCTCTGAAGTACTCATACTTCACTCTAGACAGAGGCTTGGTGAGAATGTCCACTATCTGCTCATCTGTAGATATGTACTAGAGCTCTATAGCTCCTCTTTGCACCATGTTTCAGATGTAATGATATTTGATCTCTATGTGCTTTGACTTTTCATGAAAGACATGGTTATCTGAAATGTTCGACAACATAGGTATTCCAACAAAGGACGAACACCTTCAGTAACCACTCACATAACCAGATCAAAGATCAACACACCGATGTTTTCACGTGGTAAAACCCCTACGGGGAAACATCCACGACCCCAACCAACGCGACCACTTGGAGAAGTTTATTAATGCAAATAGAAAGATTACAGAGAGATTTTACAAGAGAGTTTCTCACAATCGATCATCGACAAATGACCCTCCATGCTCTTTAAATAGAGATAATGGACCAATCGAGTGTTAAGCCACAGATCAATGGCCGTTAAGATTGAGGAGAGTATGAACCGTCAGATCACTCTATGTCGGGAACATATCGTGATCGTTGGATTTCCTAACTACAAATGCATACTAATGCATACTAAAGAAACACACTAGAAAACACACTTTTACCTAACGACACAATAGACCAAATAGATCTTAACTAACTCCTAAGTGTCTAAATATCCTAACACCCCCCCTTAAGAACAAATTGGGATAGGATTGAAGGATTTACAATAGTGACACAATAGGATAAGGAAGGAGGCATTAGAGCCTATCCCCCCTTAATGACAACTTCCTGAACTCCTAACATATATCGAAGTTTGGAAAATTTCGCTTCTGTAAGAGACTTTGTGAAAATGTCTGCAACTTGATCTTCTGTAGGGCAAAAGAGAACTTCAATAACTTGATCATGAATGAGCTTTCTGATGAAGTGCATATGTAGCTCGATGTGTTTTCTACGCTGATGTTGAACTAGGTCTTTGGTGAGCTTGATGGCACTCTAATTGTCACACCAAAGGCTGGTCGGATGCTGGTGCTGGAATCCAAACTCTGAAAGGATATGTCGAAGCCACAAGGCTTCATGACTTGCATTTACCGCTGCTCGATACTCTGATTTTGCTGAAGAAAGTGCTATAGCTTGTTGTTTCTTACAAGGCCAAGTGATAGGTCCGGAACCAAGGTTGAAAACATAACCTGCAATAAACTTCTGATCATTAGGGTCACCGGCCCAATCTGAATCAGTGAAACCAACCAATAAATGAGTCCCCCCTGAACTGTAATGTATCCCGAACTGAACTGTACCATGAACATAACGAAGTATCCTTTTAGCTGCTTTCCAATGGCTTTCATGGGGCGTTTTCATATACCAGGCAACAAGACCAACAACAAAGGAAAGATCATGACGTGTATGAGTTAAGTATAAGAGGCTACCAACTAACTGACGGTACAAGGTGGCATCAACTTCAGGAGAAGTACAGGTGGCAGTAAGCTTGAATCCAGACTGGAAAGGGGAAGGGGTTGGTTTTGAATCGTCCATGTGAAAGAGATGAAGAAGGTCATAGGCATACTTAGACTAGGAAAGAAAAATTCCTTCATTGGTTTGCAAAACTTGGAGGCCAAGGAAATAGTGCAAAAATCCTAAGTCTGTCATTTCAAATTTCTTCTTAAGACCGGTTTTCACATGGTTTAAAATTTTTGAGTCACTACCAGTAAGGATAAGGTCATCAACATAAAGGACAAGGATTATGAGATGAATTCCTACTTTCTTGGTATAAACATTAGGATCAGAATGGCATCTAGAGAATCCAGTGGCAATAAGAAAGATGTCCATTTTGGCATACCAAGATC